>CM055403.1:80790972-80801663 GCA_029228625.1 Pseudolycoriella hygida | reverse complement strand
AATCCAACACTACCTGGGTCCAGGAGGACCAGGTGCCTTTTGAAGGTTTCCTCACCCTTGAGAAAAAAAAAAAAAAAAAAAAATGGATCCCAGCTGTGATGTCGACTGTCTTTTTCCCTTCATTAGTATCGTACGTTAGTACTCGTCGCTCGAAATAGCTTTTCAGTATCCTACAGAGGTAATCGGGGACTCTCATGACATGTAGCGCCTTGGCTATCTCTATCCAGCTTGCGCTATTAAAGGCATTTCTAACGTCTATCGTCGTTATAGCACAGAAGCGGTTACCCCGTATTTTTTGCTTCCGCGCCTTGTCGGTGGTCTCTATGACTTTTTTAATGGCCTCAATCGCCGATCTCCCTTTTCGAAATCCGAATTGTTCGTCCGACAGTCCGTGCTCGCCCTCCGTGTGTTTTCTTAGTCTATTCAGGATCGCGGTTTCCAGCATTTTTCCCAACCCGTCCAACAAGCATATAGGTCTATATGATGATGGCTTGTCTGGCGGTTTCCCTGGTTTTGGTATTAAGACCAGCTTCTGTTTCTTCCATATTTGAGGAAAATATCCGTCGTCGAGGCACTTCTGCATTGTCAATCTGAGCATGTTAGGCTTTGCGCATGCTGCTGTCTTCAGAGCTATATTGGGGATTCCATCTGGTCCTGGCGCTTTGTTATTTTTTGGCTTTTGTGCAGCCATCTGGATCTCTTCTACAGTGATCGACCGTTCAAGTCTGTCTTCCGCTTCATCGTCATAAGGAGTTTGCGGCCATGTGATCTGTTCGTGCTGTGGGAAGAGCTCTCTCACTATGACACCTAGCCTATCCGGGCACTTTTCTTTTGGCCCTAATGTACCTTTCATCATCGTCATTACTGTTCTGAACACTTTGCCCCACGGGTTCGTGTCTGCATCTTGGCACAGTTTCTTCCAACAATCCCTCTTACTCGCCCGGATTGCTCGCTTCAGTGCTAGTTTTGCATTACGATGTTCTTCGGACCTCTCTATTCTAACATTCTCGTTTTTGGCCCTTTGCATCCTCCTTCTTGTCTTAAAACAAGTTGTTCGCAAAAGTCTTATTTCGTCGTTCCACCAAAATGCCGGTTTTCGCCCATTCCTTGGTTCCATACTTCTTGGCATCGCCGCGTCACATGCATTCACCATTTCTTTCGTCAATTCTTAGCTGACTATTACATGTATAGCTAACTATCGCATGTATAGCTGACTACCAGATGTATAGTTAACTGTCACATGTATAGCTGACTACCACATGTATAGTTAACTATCGCATGTATACCTGACTACCACATGTATAGTTAGTTATCACATGTATAGCTGACTACCACATTTATAGTATACATGTGGTTGTATAGTTAACTATCGCATGTATAGCTGACTATTACATGTAACTGGTAACAATTACAATGAAATTGCAAGAATGCTCAAAAAACGTAGTCGAAAATACACAAGAAGTGTATTTTCAAAGAGGAGATGCTGATATTTTGTGACTATGTGTTGTATTGCTGGTCATAGTACTCAAATCTCTCTGATAGCGTTGTATCGCTTGGATTTTTTTTGACCAATTATTAGAGTGCACGAACTAAATAAAAGGAAATTTTACTTTCAATCTTTTATGAAGGGCACTGATATTTTGTTTGTTCTTCGTTTGTTTCGAACAATCAAATTCTCAGATACATGACCTGGGAACATAGAATTAGCCATTCACGGAAACGCAGCCAAACGGAACAATAAACTGAACTAAATTGTAAATGTCTATCTTTACCATGTTTTAGAAAAAAAGCCTAAATTTCTACGTTTTTCATTAAATAATCCTGCAGCTGCAACCAAATTTTACATATAATGACACTTAAAAACATATGCAGGGGACCCGTACACATTAGAATAGATGTGACAAACAGAGTAGATGTAGAAAAAGATTCGAACGTATCTAAGTAAATGTTGCTTTAACTCTTAAGTGTATGAAATTGCGTCGACATTAAATTGGTTTGGAAATTGCCGAAAGGGCAATTGAAAAACATGTCCGAAGAAACGGCGCAAAAAAGTAGAGATTCAGTTTTAGGGCCCTGGCTGAGTTCAAAAGCTCAAAATTGAAAAAAAGTCTTTCAAACAAAAACAAAATTATGAAAATCGGAAAAGATTTGCTCGAGTAAGACCAGAAACCACTTAAACGGCCCTAGCTAATGAGCCAATGGGCCCTTGGGCCGATAGTGCCCAGATTCAACGCATAAGACCCCTTTTCGAAGAACTTCGTTCTTCGTATGTGTCTAAAAACTTTAACGTTAGTTACTGTGTACGCTCTCTTTTACTTTTACTCTCTAGCCTTCCATTGGAAGCAGGGTAATTGAGTAATATAGCAAGCAGCACCTTTTGTAAAAGTTTTTCTTTTTCATCAAATGATTTCCAGCCATTTATGATTTCGGTAACTAAAAGTGTTTCTTCAATTTTATGCATGTGAATTTCAGTTGGTGTATATTTGTTTTCCACTTGTCGCTTCGATATCTATATAATAATATTTAAACGGAAAATTTGATTACGAACTCTGTGTTTGTAATTACTTCCACCAGCTACCAACGACGTATCATCTGTTGTAATGTTCTAAAATAAATATCAATTTCGAAAATCGGCAATCAACTCAACAACTCCCGGAATTTCATTCACACAATTTTATGTATAATTACTATTGAAGAGGACCAAGTAGGTTCCAAACTATACTATATCAAAGTGTCCATGTTTTTTCGGTATCATACTCCAGAGAGGTGCGGGAAATAATTGATTTCACTAGCCAACAGAGGTTGTGTACAAATATCTGAGTCTGACTTTAGGCGGAAATATAGTTAGCAGCAGAAGAAATCCTAATGGCAAAATGCTAGCTACTTTTAGGGTGGTTAGGAATTCACGGTAAGTATGTGGTCTAAAAAAATGCCTGCCGGTAAAACACATTGATTGCCTGACTTCTGATAGAGCATTTTAAGTGTTCTCTTCCGATAAAAAAATAAAACAAAATGAAGTGAACGAAAAGAAATTAAATCCGCAAAGAGATTTCGTCAACTCACCAGCACATCAAAGACAACAGAAGTCATGATCTCTGCAAACAAGTCTTGGTTTTCGCCACCATGCCACGATTACCACAACCAAGTTTTGTTCTGTGTAATCATGATTTGGTCTCGTAAAAACGGTTCAAAATAAGAACACAAGTTGATGTAGTCACCGTAGCAGCATTGTTTAAGTCGTTTCCCTTCAAACTCACAGGTTAAGCATCATTCGGCGCGGTTAGTACTTAGATGGGTGACGGGAAAAATGTGTAAGTTGTTGGTAAAAAAATAATAATATTACTCTAATATGTTTCAGTTATAAATCTCAGCAGGCAAGCATGGTTGTTACCCAATAATGAAGCTCGTTCCTGACAAACCATGTTAGACACAATGTTCAATCTCGCATTCAGATTGAACATTATTTTGAAACAATTTTTGAATGATAGTAGGGCAAAAAAATTGTATAAAACAAGGGAATTAAGACTGAATAAAGTTAGTGACTTACAACAATTCAAACCGAGCTTTTTATTTTCAACGGTCTCTGACCTCAAGAGACCCCAACAAGGGCAATTCTTCACTCCAGCCAAGCTCAATAGAGCCAATTGCCCAACGATCAAATCAATTGAAATCTTCAACAAAATTATTTATTTGCATCAAAGGAAATAAGTAATTTTCTAAATCAAATTCAAATTTATTAATCATTCAAAAACATCAGCAGTACACTCACAAATGTATAGGAAAAATCGAAGAAAAAAAAATCAGGAAAATTAAAGAATATTCATATACAAATATAACTGTGCAAAATCAAAAGAGTTCTATTATAGCAGAAGTTAATTCAAAAAACTCTCTATATCAATTCAAAAAAAAAAAAAAAAATCAGGCTGAAAAATATTAAAGTAAGTTTTAAGTCAACAAATCAATGAAATGAATGGAAAGAGTGGATAGCAGTCATAGTGATTGAAGTGGGAGAAAATCAAACGAGCAATACGGAGATTCGCTGGTCAAAGGCTATAATGAAGTCAGGCCAAGAGTGAGTCATACCAGTAACATGCATTGACTCAAGAACGTTTAAGTAATCTAGATCTTAACAAACGACAATAACCAGAAAGAGTGTGCGATTCACGATTATCCCTTGGTAATTTATTAAATAAGTTTGGCCCAGCAAATAGCAAGCTACGTTTTCCGAGTTTGGTGCGGACTCTAGGAAGGCTGAGCAATCTTGACGCGGTTTTAGGGTACCGATGAGTAGGTTTAGAAAAAGTGATGGTGTGGTAGTCAATGTCATTGATTGATGAGAAAACGAACTTGCATACTGAGTACTCATATAAGCCCTGGACATGGACAGGTAGTATGGTTGGGCAATAATCAGAAAACAATTGCTCAGTAGAGAAACTGACAGGTAATTTATGAGCAACTTTTGATGCAGTTCTTTGCAGTGTTTCAAGATTTCTAATCAATGAGACATTAGCAGTACCCCACACACCTACACAATATGTAAGCCTAGAGTGAATCAACGAGAAGTACATCATTTTAAGGATCTTAACAGGTATAAATGACTTCAACTTCCTCATGATCCCAATCTGACTGGATATTTTATTCAAGAGTCCCGTTATATGACAATTCCATTTAAGATGCTGGTCAAGTATAACACCCAAATACTTAATTGAATTAACAGATTCAATAATTTCACCATTAAATTGAATCACTGGCACAAGTAGTAATACTTGATTTAAAGTGAACCACTTTACTTTCTGTCAGATAAATTTAACACGGAATCATAGATTTCATGGTTACTGCAATCATAGCATGTTTCTCACAATTATGTCAGAGAATTTCTATGATTGACTCCAAAAATTAATTGTGACAATCATGATGTCTTTCTGTGTACCTTCACTTGAAATAATAGGTAGCGTATTTATTTGTACATACGTTCGTTTATTTGTACCCAATTCCTTCGTTATTCAAACTGCTTTTTAGGCCACTATCAGACCTTTAAAACGAATCATTTGTTGAAATTGGACCAGTTTTAGATGAAACTTGAGGAATTTTCACTGATTTTGACAGTTTTAGCGCTCTTTCGCGTCTTATCGTTTTCTTGTAATTTCCTCACATTTTACCATATTCCCTAGATTTCTTCGAGACCTTTCCAACGATACCTTATTTGTTGTAATCAGAGACTATTTTCAGGCGAAGTTTGAGAAAACAGATTTTGAATGAATTTTATTGGACTTTTTACGGAGTTGAACTCTAGTCAGTTTCTCGATAACACAATGCGCGAAACCGTTAGTCGTACTTCTGGGTCGTTTAATTTAATATTTAAAACATTAGCGTTTTTATTTGAATTTTAATTTCAATTTTTGGAGAAGAAATTTTCGCGACCACACGCATTCGAGTGTTTTCCCGAACAAAAGCGTACGCTTTTGCTGGTTGCATTCGTCTGGACACTTCAGACATATTCATGGCTGTAATAAATTAAGTTTTTATTATGCAGAGATGTAATGTATGCGATAATGTTAAAAATTATATTATCCACAAAAACTAGAACTTCTTCCTTAAATATTTTGCACTTGTTGACTTTCTTGTTTGTTATTTGTATGAGCAATTTTTATGTGTCGTTTGTCACCTGTAATTCACTGAGTTCTAGAGAAGGTTCACTTCTTGCATTTGTTCGATCTAGCCGGATAGTTTGACAGATTTTGACTTTCGATACTTATCACCTAATTGGCTTTTTTTAATCAAATTATAAAACACAAACGAAACATGTTTGGCGTCTTTTTTAAAGTTCACTGTTGATTCATCGTGAAGAATTATTTAATTCGCCTCATTGATGTTAAGTAAGCCCTTGCGTCGTACTTTTTTGAGGGTTGAAACGCCTTCAAAGTCGAAATCATGTCAAGTTTTAACCACATGGGCAACTAAAGCTGTTTTACGGAGTTGCTTGAAACGGTTTTTGACATCCGCGGCATGCTGGGCGCATCTTTCAGTTGTTTCAATATTCATGATCGCGGAAGTGAGCAACACAACAACTAGTTGGTGAAATTTCCCACCACTTGGTGGATTGAATCGTAACAGATTTGCTGATTGGTTCAGCCTGAGTCATTGAGACTTCTTCAACTATTTGCTTTAACGCTTCGTTCCTCCACAGTTTCATAGCATCAACTTTTTCCTTTAAAAAAGACTTGCAAATACTAAAACTACCAAGAATTTCATTAAACATTATTCAACTATGCAACTTTTTCAGATAAAAGCTTCAAACGACGAATCTGTAGCAAGCAACAATATGTGAATCAATAATGCAAACCACTTCCCGTATATTTCTAGCTATAAAACGTTGCTCATGAGAGCAATCGAATGTACTCTTCATATTCTATTTGAAGCTTACATGCAGTTTATAAAATCGCTTAGAAGATTGAGATTGTTACGACGAATACGACCGTTCTTGCAAACATATACGGAAATAATTTTTCTTTGAATTTATTTTTCATGCGAAATGTAGTTGATTGGCGAAAAAAAATTCGATAATCAAACACGTTGCGAAGTGTTGATGAAGGTAGACTTTTCGAAACTGAGTGTTCTTAGTATGTGAGCAGCATTCACAATCTTTGGGAACATTCCAGTAGTACGTACGCACTAGGGGGTGGGGGGAAGGGAGTTTATGGACAGAGGAGTGGGTTAGGTTAAGGAGTACGCGTTCTGGTCAAACTTTTTTTTAAAAGTAAAGAAAATCATTCGTCCTCCAGTCACAATTTATGTCTTCGAGGCGAATTTTTTACGTCCACTGACCTTATATGTTTCGTGTAACCGGAGAAATTTCCATAAGAAAATTGCATGTTTTCGGACTGATCACCTCCCACTAGCCACCCAAGCACCGATAAATTTTTTTGAAAGTGCTTTTGGCTTCTAGGCCCCAAGGTCTTTCTATGCATATAAAAAAGTTCACTGGAAAATACTTCTAGGAAATAGGTCGTTTTTCAAAAGAATCCCTCCCTATCGTACGAGTCCGCATAGCTTACGTTACAAAATTATTTGAAAAGCGTCACTCATTATTTATAGAAGCGTTTTAAGATTTTGTAACTTTTTCAACCCAACTAAATAAAGGATTACAATTTAGTCACAGTCTCAGCAAAAAGGCTTTAATTTCTGCAAACAAAACAAAAATAATTTTCTTATCTTTACTTTTCCACCGCCTTCAATTATTACTTTTCACTAAATTCTTATACTTTGCATAGCACTTTTTAGGCTTTTCGTTTTGAAAACCACACCTTTTGCTAAAAGTCATACAGAAGGAGTAGAATTCTTTACAGTTTATGCTTTCATATTAGCCTCCTTGGAGTGATGTTATCCACGCAATTAATGGCGGTTAAAGATCAGAAAATTTTAGTGGTGTTGGTTACCTGTCAGCCAGCGGGTGTTCGATTTTTGTATGGAAAAGAACATTAAGCTCGTGATATATTCAATAGTCTTAAGAGTTGGTGAGCAAATTTTGAACATTCGGTAGTTAGACAGTTTTCTAATTTTATTTAGATTATGTCTTGTAAAAAATATTATGAGGATAAAAACGATTGGAAACTTACCTTTTTTTTGTACAAATTATTTAAAATTTGATTAGAGAATCAGCAGAGTGATGTTTTGAGTGATGTTTTTATGTAAAGTTAAACACTGAGAAATTCTCCTTGTGTGTTAGTGCTATAGGCTACTTCAACGAAGCACGTGCTCGGGTCTCCTGTCAAAATTTCTTTTGTTCGCATTTAGCACTTTTGCCTTGATGGGGGGGGGGAAGGTCAATCAAAGGGATCATTTCATAGGGGGCGATAAAAGTTAAATAATAATTTCGAGTGACGAAGAAAACAAATCATCAAGGCATTATGGCAAAATAAATATTGCATGCATTGATGAATTCAAAATATTTCATTTACGCGGAAATATTGTCACAAAGATCTGATGAACGCAAAAAAAAAACAGTGAAATAATTTCACAAAATTTCTATGTAAATGATATAATTTGTGAAGAATTTTTGCCTTGGTATTTCATTAATCATTCAAATTCTAATTAAACGTCTCATCATATTATAAATGTGATACCTTTAAAGTGTGTTGCATAGTGTTACAATTTCCCTGCGAATGGAAAAGAAAATGAAAAAGCTTTGCATTTTGAATATCAGTACGAGCTTTGTATTGTCTCTCGAATTAGTTGGAATGAGGTTTAATAAAGAAGTGAATGAACGGCCAGACCATTTTGTTTTTGTTGTATAGTAATTAATACACAAGTCATTGTTTGTTATCCCTTTCAGATTTTGTGTCAGAAATTCTGTCATTTAATATTTCAACAATTTTATGTTTTCATTTTTGGAGTTCTTCCCTTTTTTCTTTTATCTTTTGTTGAAATTTAAAATGTTTTCGGTATTAACATCTTCTCATAGCATATTAAGCAAGAATATATTCATTAATAATTTAAAGAGTTTTTGAAGGTTGAAATGTTACGTTTCCTTATTCATGTGTATAAGTTAATGGGAGTGAAGACATTACAGGAAGTAAAAAGTAATTAGAAATGTGTCAGTTAAAAAATTTATGGAACTTCACAAGTTTCAATCAAACCCAAAATAAGAGTATCAAATTAATGCAATATAAAGTAACTACAAGAAATTAGTAGTATTAGACTCAATGTTATCAGTTTTTTTACAACTTATAACTTTAGGAGAATAAACAGAAATTAATCAGTTTAGTTTTACTCTGAAAAGTTTGGTAAACGGCGGCACCGGGAATTTACAAACAAAGCTTTTGTACTTCTTGTGAGAAATGAATCAATTTTAAAGGTCAATTCCAATGAAAATGATAAATATTAAAAAAATTTCACTCGCTTCGCTCGAGATTCAAAATTTCCTTCCCAATATAAATCATTTTCTTGCCTGACGAGTCAACGTACGTTTTAGATTTTTCTTTAGATAGTATATTCCCTTGACGTGAGGGTCTTACGGGTAAGGGTCCGGTGAGTTTTTTGTATGCAACTCGAGCAAATCGGTTCCGATTTTCAATAGACTTTTTTATCTGTCCAGACAATTTCGCGTTTATCCCTCTAGTGCATCTTCATTTATCTCGATTTATATGTTCTCGGTAGATAATATATATTTACTGTCATCGACTAGAAAGTCGAAGATTTACGTTCAATTGTACATTACACACCACACGCGAGCGAATGCGAGCAAGTATGTGTGTAAAATACACGAGGACGTTACGTGAGATTTTCTAGTCGATGACAGTACAATATTTTGGTAGGAGCGCGTTTCGTTTTTAGCGTTCCTGCTCAGTGGCGCCGACTTCTATACATCGATGGCAGCGATCGCTGCCAACAAACGATTTCGTTGGGTGCGCCGCTGCCAACGGAATCATGACGAAGTATTTTATATTTTTTATATTATATTTCCCTTAATAATAGTCCAAAAAAATCGCCACTCCACGCTTTCATTCTGATCCTAAATTTGAGAATCTGTGACTGTACGTTTGGGAATTTTTTTTTTAACTTCAATTCTTTCCTTACAATCTAATTGTTTGAAGTCTAAAAAAAAACACTCAGAAAATTGTACTGACTTTAGACTTGTGTCTTTTACTTTTCAAGTCCAACACCAGCATTTGGTTATTTTATAAAAGATCTTGCATTCGAACAGCCTTTTACCTCAAAATTTTTTCTCCTGCTGCGTTACAAAACATTAGTTTTTTCAAGGCATTAGCTAAGAAAATGTTTTAATTTTAATTATTTTCATAGTCTAACAATCTTAAAAAGTTGCCTGCGGCGTCTTCTTCATCTATTTGATAAATAATCTACATAATAGGAGAAACAAAAATTGAAGTGAATATCAGATAGAGCTTTGTTGACAGTTTATAGAGTGCTCACGTATACTATATCGCTCTAGGAAATTTTAATTTTAATTATAGTTAAGTTCTTGTTTCATAAATAAATTTGCAATTTGTTAAATGTTTAAATGGTTTACCTACACTTGCACATAAAAATAAAGTGAATTTGCATGTTTGTTTGAGTGAATTTCGTAAAAATATCTAGCAAAACTGTATCTTTGAATTAACGGTTTTATATACATATCCGCTATGCACCAAGTGAATCTGATGTAAGCAAATAGTCACTTGTGAATTGACACTTGAAATTGCTTATCTTATTTAAGAGGGAACTCACCAAGTGATCCTGGACAGTTTTTCTTTTTTTTTTGAGTGCGGAGTTTTCATATTCCGCAGTTCTACCCACTCATCATCGTTGTTTTGTGTTGATTTATTAATGTTAATTTTGGTTTTATCTGACTCGTCCATACAAAAATATCGTTGACAGTTCATTTACATTACACCACTATTATCACGCCGCTTCAACAGACCAAAGCCATCTATATCCACATAGCATTGACTGCTGATATTGGCGCATATTTTGAGATATTTCAATATATTCAATCGTTTATTGAGCCATCTTCATCTATATAGCAGCGATTCTTATGTTATCTATTCTGCGGGAAGTTTAAATTGTTTGACTGCTGGTTCTTGTGTAATTGTGAAATCACACGTAATTAGTCAATCGCATCGAAACAGAATACAGTGCCAACAAATAGCTTGAATCTATCGTATTTGTTCGGAACACAGTGTAACCGCTGAAAA
>CM055403.1:80767367-80790472 GCA_029228625.1 Pseudolycoriella hygida | reverse complement strand
TCCAAAGACTCGTCCGAATCGAATAAAGTATGGGAAGAGTACCGATCGTTCCGACGAAAATACAAGACCGCAATCCACATAAAAAAGTTTCAATACAACCAACAAAAACTGGACAAGGCGCATGGAGACCAAAAACAAACATGGAAAATTCTTCGATCGATACTCAACAAGGAAAACAATGAGATTGCTTATATCACTGACGGAAACAAAACGTATGAAGATGATGTCGACATTGCCAGAGAATTCAACAACTTCTACGTCAACAGCATTGTCGAGTTGAATGCTGCCATTCCAGATATAGAATATGATGACAATTTGACAGAAAATCCGAGAATGTTCGCATTCCGTTCCGTCACAATATCAGAAATGAAAAGGACAATAAAAGAGATGAAGAATAACACAGACGAATTCTTCCTTACTCCTCGATGCCAGCTTCGTCATTGGAGCGCAGCTAGTGAATATCATCAACGAATCTTTCGCATCCGGTATCTTTCCGGATTCACTGAAACGATCAACACTGATTCCCATTCAAAAGAAGCCAGGAACGACAAAAATCGACGAACATCGCCCAATACATACGCTCCCATGCATGGAAAAATTAATTGAAAAATTGGCACAAAAACAACTAGTTGAATTCATTATAATCAACAAATTGCTAAAAGATTACCAATCGGGATTTAGAATTCAACACTCATGCGAAACGGCGCTCAATGATATTCTTTATGAATGGAAAGATGCGCTCAATCATTCAAAAATTATACTGGCGATATTTTTGGATTTAAAAAGGGCATTTGAAACCATCACACCGGCATTGCTGCTACGAAAGCTATACAAATTGGGCATTCGAGGAACAGCTTTAAAATGGTTTCAAAGCTACCTATCGGGAAGAACTCAAGTCGTCAAAATATGTGAAGTCATATCAGAAGAAATTAACAATAAGTTCGGCGTTCCACAAGGGTCCATTCTCGGACCAATCCTTTTTATAATGTACATCAACGATCTCGGAAATGAGTTGCACAATAGTAAAATCAAATTGTTTGCTGACGACACTCTTATGTACGTGATTGCCGACAACATTAAAGATGCTGTTTCGCAAGCGAACAACGACCTTGCCATTCTATTCAACAAGATCTGCCAAAATAAACTTAAGTTAAATGTTGACAAAACGAAAGTGATGGTGATAACGCACAAAACGATAAAAAAAGGCGAAATACACATTTTAGTAAATGATATTGAACTGTCAGTAGTTGAAAAGTGGAAATATCTAGGTGTGATAATTGACGATCATTTAGTATTCGATGATCATGTGAATTACGTTTGCAAAAAAGTTGGGATGAAGGTCTCAGTGCTTGCGCGACTTAGAAATGAGTTGAACTCCTACCAGAAGTTAAATCTTTACAAATCGTTGATCCAACCGCACTTCACATATTATAGTAGTGTTCTGTTCCTATGCAATCGAGGCGATGTTCTAAGATTGCAAAAAATGCAAAATAAGTGTATGAGGAACATTTTGAGAGCCAAGCGTAGAACAGAGTCGAACCAAATGCTAAAGATGTTGGAGTTGATGAGTGTAAATGAATTGATCAATTTCAATACAATGATTTTCGTTCATAAGATTGTGATAGGAAAAGCGCCGCAGTATTTGACGAACAAAATTAGATTTAATTATGAAGACCAGTCTAGACCTTTAAGGAACGCTTGTGATATTAAATTAACGGCAGCTTTAAAGTCGACTAGCCAAAATGCATTGTTCTATAAGGGAATACAAATGTATAACTCGTTGCCAAAGTCAATTACCGGAGAAATCTCATTAATAATAAATTATTGAAAGACTATGTGATAAGCCAAAGGCATAATGAATTTTAGTATTAGTTGATAGAATGTAATAGCTATTTAAATGGAAAATATTCTAAATAAAATCATTCATTCATTCATTCAGTTTCTTAACATTTCTCATAGGCTACAAACGAGAAATTTTTCGCTCGCTCCGCTCGCGTCGTTTAGAACACATTCTTGTTAAGGTCTTGAGCCCCGGCCCTGGTTCCGATTTGTTTATTCTTGCGAGTCTGAGCGAGAAAGTTTCATTTGCGATGTTCGTTTACTTTCAACGTTCTCACGTTTGTTGGTTTCAATTATTTTTTACATCGCTGCCAACAGCCAAAATAGAAGTCGGCGCCTCTGTTTCTGCTGCATTTGCATAAAAAGTGATTAGGCAATAATTTCGTTGTTTTCAGGAGTAAAAAATGGAAACGAGATTTGGAAAAGGTCAAATATCAACTCACTTTCTTTGCAAAACAAAATTTTGAGCGTCGATATAAAATCAGGCAGGCGATACAAGAATTTACTTTCCTCTGAGACTAAACATTATTTTCAATAAAGAATTCACAAAAAATATAAAACTCGATATTCTACGAGTCGTTTCGTCCCGCCAGGCACCCATATTTGAACGTTCGTGCCAAAAAACTCGATTGTAATAGTTACGACACTGTCGAAACTAAAAAATATGCGTAGTAGACGACTGGCAGGGCAGGTTTCAATTACTTACATGATCAAAGGGAAAGGAACAAAAGATCACCAGATCTCTGCCTCGCGGCCTAAAAAACCTGAAAAACATTTATAAAATATATCTACCAAAACTACAATTTAAAACAAAAAAAACTCATTTTTTTCTTCCGAATAAAATTTTCACAATTTATTTACAAAAATATTAGCGAGGTGTTTTGCATTTTAGTTCGCTATTAGCCGGTCAGTCTTATCTCTCTCCCGGCTAATTTTGCTACTAATACTAACGTTATAACTTTAAATTGCGATCTATACACTTCAGATATGTGCTTCACATGAAAATACGACTTCTCGTTTTTGTTTGTTTCAATCAATTTCCTAAGAATTCACGTTTTTCACGTTTCGCGCGATATTTTGACCCTTTCGCTTCAGTTGCCTCCATAGTCACTTTTTATCAGGTTCGTTTAAACGCTGGTGCCTCGAACTTTTCGATAATTTAATTTTTCCATTCATTTTTGAACCACCCATTGTGTAAAGAACAGTTTAGAAGCGGGTAAATTTCTTGATAGATGCGGGAACTCTAAAAGGGTAGGCAACTGGTGTTTGTTTTTTAAATAGAAAATCAAAAAATAAATCGAAATAACTTTATAACTTCTGATTCTGACACAAAAAGTTCAAAGGTTTTCATAAATTCGGAACACTTTTATAGTAGATAATGCATACAAATTCCAATGAAACATTTATTATTTTTATAATGTTGTCATTAGTATAGTTTTATATCCTGAACATTTATTTTATTGATTTTGTCATAAACATTTTTGCCGACTCAATACAACAAACGAGCCAGATAAAAGCCAAAAATAGAAAATATTTATTGAAAACAGTTGTGCTAAGAGCATCACATGCAACAACAACTCGAAAAAAGTGCCATACCAAAACAATCCATTAAGCGCGTGTTTATCCTAGGATTATATTGCTGTTTTGGCCTGAATACTTTTTTCCCTGGGATAGCTAATAAATTAACTTTTTTGCAGTCGATATTGGATAAACGTTTATGAAACTGAAAACATTAAATCGTTAACAAAAAAAATTACTACATTTTCACATGCCAGATTTGATTTTCAATAATAAATGGCTAATCGCATAAGTCGATTATACGGTTTTTTTTTGTTTTTCCTGGTATTACATTTCGTGCTATTTTGAAAGTATACTATCAGTATTTCGAGTTGTTTATGTGATAACTAGATTTTTAAAGTGATAACTCTATAGTTTTTTAATCTACGACATTTTCTAGAAAACATAAAGAATCGGACCGTTTTCCGTTTCGCAACGTGTTTCATACATCATTTTACACAAAAAGTGCAGCCCCTTAGACCCCGCAATTTGGATTCCCCCTTAACCCCCTTTGCGGGGCTGCTTGTTTACAAGAAATTTGGAAGCTGAGGGAATTCACAGACTAAGCAAAAAGTTTGCAATTGAACAATTAAAACCCACTGTTAATCTCGATGGAACATCGAACACCATCTATTTTTGAAAGAGAAAAAATTGGAAAACGCGAACCGATTTAGTACAATTTGAACTTTTTTGGCGATTTAATTTAAATTTCAGTATCTTTTCGAAAACTGACAACAAAATTGAACTTTGATGTTTAGCGTATTTATCTGTATTTATCTCTCGAATTTCGAACGGTGAAATCCCCCTGCTTCTTACATTCTTATGTATAAGAATAAAAACAGCGGAGCTAAGTGGTCACGGCGTACTCTAACAACTTTTACTTAGAATATCGTTCCAAATGGAGGTTTTTCATCTTATTCTCATAAAGTGTATTTCACTCTGCTAAATTTTAAAATGCTAAATTTTTAACTCCGAATTTTCATCTCTTTTACACCTTTTTCCATCTATATTCATCTATCTTCGATCCATCTATTTCCATCAACGAGCCATCTACTTCGATCTTTGATCCATGTATTTTCATCTTCGATCTATCTGTTGTGATTGTGCGTGTGGACTTAAATCAATATTTGTCCTATTTTTACTTCTATATGTCAAATAAAGGACACATCCTGGTGCACGTGTACACACAAACAGACAAAATCAAGGATTTATGATACTGAACGCCTCCTAATTCACGCTATTCGCTTCAATAGCAAATGGAACCTGTCTCGCTCATTGAGTTGAAAAATATAAGTTAATTTTAGAAACTTCGAATTCTGCGCCAAATAAAGACTCACTTCATTTTTTTTTATTTCTAATGCCGAAAATCATAACAATCAAATAATTGAAAAATTATAATCCGTCTCCTTCTCCGTCTCCGTCTCAACGTTGTAGAAGGGCACCAGTAGATTTCTCCGTTGGTAGTTGACTCACCCAATGCCAGATTCAGATTTCTTCTTTCAAATGCCAAAATCAGAGAACCAGAAAATTTAATGGAAGAATCCAAGAAAATCCTTTCATGTTGAGGATATCTTAATCCAACTTCCCGACAAACTCAATTATTTTGTTAAAAAGAGTCAAAAAACATTTAGAGGGGAAAATTATCAAAACGTGCTGTTTCCTTCATTTGTCTTATAATTCATTAAGATTTATCATCCTGACAAAACAAAGCAAACTCTATACAACTTTGCTACGTATTCACTGCGTAGTCTTGCATCTATAGAAACTTTCCTATAAAGCTATGACAAATACTACTGAATTATAATTATATAATTATATAAGGGCTATAATTCACTAATGTCTGTCATTCTGACAGAGCTATTAAATAGCTTATAGAAAAGTTTATTGCAAAGTTTTCAAAAAAGTTCAATGTTGCAATTTTTTTATAACTATTAGAATTCCAACGACCCATAGAAGTCACCCAAGATAATGTCAAGAAACCTCCCGAAGTACGTCTTATAAAAATATTTGTCCATATTTCAAGAGATATGAGTCATCCCTGCCAATTCTAGAAGTGGCCTTATCCCGGGATTAGGAATCCTTTCAAACCGTTCGAACTACACACTCATTCCGAATGAAAAAGCCCTGGTGGCGCCACAATAGCTAACAAAAGACATGCACAATCGTCAAATCTGTGCAGAGGTGTGAAGTGGTGAATTTCTTTATTGTCTTCCTTTTGTCAAATTTAACGTTTCACAGTTGTGCTGCACCGTGTCGAACGCAGTTTATTGGGTGTCTTCAGACACCCGTCATATACCAAATAATAAAAACAAACGAAGAAATGGGCCAATGCCTACTTTTATAATAAAAAAAAACAAACGATTTTGTCGTTCAAACTGACCACCTGTGGTTGATACTTTCCCTAAAGATTTAAGTTTTCATGAAATAGCTCTGGTGGCGCCACCATACCAAACGACAGCCATGTTTTTGGTCACCCCATCATCTAAAAGACAACAAGAAACACTTCTGCAGATCTAATAACTGATTAAAAACGAATTTGTTGAACAAAAACGTTAAATATTTTGCGCATTTTGGTCGAGGAGTATTTTTTCACCGTGTAGTGAAATTTTTGTAGTGAAAAGTTACAACATGCTGCTTATGAAATTTTCAGGATAGTCCGAAGATGTTTTTAAGCTACTATAATCAAAAATTTAGGGATATCTGTTTTGGGAATAACGGTATAAAGTCAAAAAAAGTTTTCGCTGGGGTCAATTTTTGAATGAATTTTTGACTTTGAAAAATCATATCTCACGAAAAAAATTAATAAAATTGTTGTAAATATATTTTTTTTGGAAAATTTCGAGTATGTAGAATTTGGGAAAAATAACTTCCAAAGAAAAATTTGGAAAACTCAGATTTTGGTCTAACGACAATAAAAAGCTTACACTTAACCTCAATTTTTTCGGTTTTTGGCCAATTACTCAAAATGCTATGGGGTGATCGATGGGGACTTTCGCGATATTGTGCAGGTACCTTAGGTCTACCAAACCACGTAGATTCCTGCTACTAAAAATCTTAAAAAAATGTGTTGTCTTCACTCGTGCGTGCAGCAACTCGACTAAGATTTATATCGGCTTCAGAGAACTAAGATGCATATTCTTAGGACGAAATTTCTTTACAAAATTCTTAAGAAAATGCACCATAGCAGTAGCACCATAAATATAATATATGCAGAAACGGCTTTCTGGTTCCGCAGTGCATTTTTTCGGATTTTAGCCTTACTGTGAGACACGTAATTAAAAACAATGTATTATTTACGATGCAATTTTGCGCCGCCGAAAAAACCACTAAAAAATACGCCGCCGCCGACGTTTCCAAAAACATACTTCCGCCGTCGCCGAAATTTTACGTCCGGCGCACACCTCTAGAGCAGCAGTCAATACATAACAAAGTAGAGTCTGCTCTGTTTTGCCAGTTCGATAAATATTAGTGAGTTATAAGAAAAATGAAAGACATAGCACGTTTTGATAATTCTCAAATTTTTACCGACAATGACCGAGTTTTGAATACTTTTTGCTTGTGAGACCCCACCCACCTAAACCCTGTAAACCGGTTTGCATTCCCTAACCCTGTCTCACTCCAATGAGTTGCATAAACATCTATAATTGAAATACGTCTCACATTTTTTGCTTTTACACAAACGGCAGTTTTAAACTTATAAATGAAAACTTGAAGCAAAATGTGTCAGAAAAAGTATAAAAAAGAGAAAAAAAAAATTAAACCGAAAATAAAAAGTAACTTTAGTATGTTTAAATAAAAAAAGGAAAATCGGTTCGGGTTTTGTTATGTTTTTATATATTTCAACGTTTTCTGTATTTATTTTTCCCTCTGATGATTGTGTATTTACTTTTTCACTTAAAATTTTCGTAAAAGGCTGGAAAAAGTTCTGTCTGTAAAATGTAAACAGCATGAATTATTTAATTAAGTTTTGAGAAAAATAAAAGTTTCCTTCCAAGGAAACACGAAACGTATCGTTATATAATGAAGAGGCTTACAATTGAGTTGAAGCCAAACCATGGAAGAACACTACAATTAAATTACAACGTTGGAAATTTTTCGAGAGATGTGTTGCAATAAAACGATTGTAAATGAGAAAGCCACAGAACGAATCGTATACACAATTCTAAGGCTCTTAACAGCGAAACGAATTTCGTTGATTTTACAATAATAATTATTAGTGCCACTTTGCTGGTAAATAACAAAACTTTATTCCGTGATGATGAACATGAACAATGAATGGATTAACTTGAAATGTTTTTTTAATTTGCGATTCTGTTGCAATGAATAATTTATGTTGAAAGTTTTAGTGTTTTTCAGGATATCCAAAAGTTGTGTCGAGTCGCGCATTGAAGTTTGTTTTTCCTGTTTTAATTGTGGAGTATGCAAAAAGACTTCTTTCAGATGGCTTAGAGACTTCGAAGTGACTATGTGCATCCGGAGCGAATAGTGATATTATGTGCTATTTACACCGGATGCAAATAGTCATATATGTGCTATTCGCACCGGGTAACGAAATAATAACGAAAAAACACAATTTCATCGTACGGAGAGCAAATTGGTTTTTATGAGAAATAAACTGAGCCCAAACTATTGTTCCCTTTACGAAATGGACTGAACAAGCGATTTCAACGACCCAAATTCGAATTCGGCAACATTTTTGCATTTAGATGAATTAGAGCAGAAACCCTTTTAAAGGGTAAATGCTTGGGTAAATGCGACGCACGTCATCTGTCTTATTCTAAAACAGTTGATATCAAACGGGGGTGACGCTTAAAGCTTCGATTCCCATTTCTTTTCGCGATACGTAAATATACATTTTTATTGCGTCACAAGTGCAGAATGTTCTTTCTAGAGATGAACAGGCTGCCCGATTTCTCGGAATGACCCGAAACTCAACCCAACCCTGCGGGCAAATTATGAAGCTTCCGGTTTTGATGACCAGTTGCTCCGAAACCGGAAACCGGTTATCTCGATTTCGAAAACCGGGTTTCACGGTTTTGAGAATAAATGTTTTTCTCTACGGGATTCTTCTCAAAATTATTAGTTTTGTTGTAAATTTAACGAAAATCGCTTTATTGAAACAGTCGAGTTCATTGTCAAATTTCAGTATTTTCTCAATTGCCAAGGATATTTCATCGAATTTATAAATATCTTTTTCTTTCTTTCTTTATTGACATCACATGCATAAAGCCTCGCAGCCTTTTAAATTACAAATGTACACGTACAATGAGAGATATTTCTGAGATATTTTTTTTAGAAACTATCTTCAACGAATATATGCCTTTCGAATTCGGGAGTTTCTCATAAAGTCAAGTTTTACAACGTTCTCACACAAAGTAAATGCTTTACCAGCAGCGCTTCAGGAACTCTTTTACACGACCAGGCATTTAGAATTGCGATTGCTCTTAGACAGAGAAGCTGTAGGCAAAATCGGGCTCCACGGACTTGCCAGTAAGCGAAGTGCTGGCAGAGCGAAGTGCTATGAAACGAGATTCAACTTTGTGCAATATCACAACTATCAGAGAACCGTCTGGTTGCGACAGGATCAACCAGAAACCAGAAGGTCTTGTATGAGACTTTACTTGTGGTTATACTGTCTGCAATACATACAAAAAAAATCTACACGTAAGAAGCGTTGCTACACGGGCTCGCGTTGCTGCGAAATGTAGAGAAAGCGTCTAAACAGCAAATTACGAATGTTTTGAGGGTTGTTTTTGCTTTGTTCCGGCTATTGAGACGTAAGGCACTTGGGCAGATAAAGAAAAAAATTAATTGACGAAATTGAAAAGAAGCTGGCGGGAAAAACTGGGAAGACTCAATTCGAAGCGTCTACACTCGGAACGGGTTAGCTCTGTGATAACGTGAAGGATTTTACTTCAACTGGCAGCATGAAAGTATCGTCCCCAAAGTTTCAAATTCTGGGTAGTTGTGGTGTTTGGTGTCTACAACGAACCGCACACAGAACACTAGGGGCCAGACAGTTGGTTTCTTCGTTGGCGCCACCTTGGATTTTGCGGATACTAAAAAATTGTGCAGAATTTGCTGCAGTAACTTGTTGTTTACATTTCGTAATATCACACTCAGAACAAAGTAATTGATTTCTTTTGAAGCTTTTAGCGCGTTTCCATTTTTAAATTCTCGTGCGATGTATGCGTAAATTACGTACTTCTTTGCATACTTGCATACTTCTTTTGTACATACGGTCGTGTGCTTTTAAATTTACTTGTTATCAAGTTTCAGCTGTTTTCAAGGTCCGCCATAGCAAAAATACATTGAAAAAAGAGATAATGTTGAAAACAGCATAACAAGTAAATTTAAAAGCACGAGTTTGTACATAGCAAAATAAATTGTTCGGTGTTTGGGCTTAGGAGAGGCTTCGGACTGAACGAAATATGTTTATGTACATCTTGCTACAATATTTTATCTACCTAAAACAGATATATCGAAATAAATGAACATGGTCTAGACGGATAAATGAGACATTACTGTTCAAGGTAGATAAAAATTATTAAAGGACAGGTCAATGTCATCAACCCCCGTCTCCCCGAAATTAGGGCTGGCTCAGACAAGACCTATAATTAAGGCCTGACGACATTGACATTTAAAGTGACTGAGTTGAGCAACGCAAAATTATGTAAATTACAGCAGTTATAAATATTTCTTGAACGATCAAAATTTCGAAGATTTAAGAGTTAAGAGAAAGAAAAATGATAATATAAGATTATCGTCAATGAATGGAAACCGAGTAGTTATTGATCAAGCTGTATATTGCACACTACGAGCGAGCAACGCGAGTAAGTATGTGTGCAATATACACGCGATCAATAACCGAGGTTCCATTCAATGACGAATATATTATTTTCACATTTGTTAGGAGAAAATTGATATTTTCTCACCTCAAATGAGGTGCGAAAATTGAATTTTGCATGGGTAGTTTGTAGCGGGTTGAAAAGTAAATTTTCTCACCTCATTTGAGGTGAGAAAATAAAAGGAGATGAGAAAAAAAATACTTAACATAAAGTATCATGGCCGATCTGCTCATATGATTTTTTTTTTTTGCGATGAAGAAAGTAAGCAAAAAATAATTAATTTTCGACTCGACGGATACGAGCTAAACAAAATGCCAGCACATAGTTTAGGATCACAGGATTACTCTAAAGTAATTCATTAGCTAATCTGGCAAATATTTCTCGAGATATAAGAGTTTGGAAAAACAACACAGTCGAATGTGTTTTTGAGTTTCTTTCTATGTTTCCTGTGAAATTCGTCTTTTGTATGCTTAAATGTGTTAAGTTATCTACAATAATTGTAATAGTGCATCTTTTTCGGGAGAAAATATAAATTTTCGTCTAACAAATGTGGAAAGTTTAATTCATAACTCGGGTAAAAATGGAAAATTCTTAACTCGGTTGAAGTCTGTGGCCCTCGCAGAGAAAATTGCAACTTGGGTAAAGTTTGTGGCCCTTGCAGAGAAAATTGCAACTCGAGCGAATTGCGGCCCTCGCTACGCTCTGGCCACAAACTTCACTCTCGCTGCAATTTTCTCTGCTTGTGCCACAAACTTTACTCTCGTTACAATTTTCTCTGCTTTGGCCACAGACGTCAACCTTGTTAAGCAATTTTCTATTTTCTCCCCTTGTCATGAAAATAACTATTTATTCTAATAGCGATGATAATTCGAACAGTAACTAAGACCTGGTAGACTTTCTTTATGAAACATGACATTTTTTTAAATCTTTTCTTATTCATTTGATTTTTCGATTTACGCCACAAATTACAAGAAAAACACAAACACACGGCCGTTAACATATTTCTTCCGATTTGAAAATTCGGACTTCCTTCGGAATTCCTTTAGAAAAGCGTAAAAAAGTACAAGAGAAGAAGTCCGATTGCTTTGCTGAAGGAAGTCCGATTTTTTTAATCGGAAGAATTTTGTACATATTTCTCTAGTTGGACGTTATTTATCGCCCTAGACAGAGGAATTTATCCCTCTAGACGGATAAATACTGAGAATAATGCAATAAATTTTCATTTACCACCTTAAAAATTGGCGTTTAATGGGAGAGTTATCGTCGCATATGCAATAAATAAATATGCAGACTCACTCTAAGATTGTCGCAACAATATTCGCGGCCGAATTATAGAGAGAAACGGAAAATATCTATTTATTTTTTTCATGTATATATACCTGGCTAGGGCTAATGATATATAATTGAATTGGTCGAAATTCATTATAAGACTTATTCAATTTCACCGCTAAAATATACATTTTCGATGAATTTGATTGCTCAAATATTGCGTTAACATCCGTGTTCGTCTGCACGAAATTGTTATGCCTTCATGAAAATTAATCACCAAAATTTGCTCTGATTCTCCTTACGCAAACGTTTTTACTTTATTTTATACGTTATTTTACGTGATGAATGAACGCAAAACCATATTACTCCATTACTTTAATTACAAAGCAAGAGCAAGTCTATAAAAATGTTAATCTAAGATCCTTTGCACAATCCTATTGCTTGTGTAAGTGAATGACTATGACTAGTATATCAGTACGCAATAAACCATTTTCTATTACTGAAACATAATTTTCATTAACATCGAAATAAACTGAAATTGCTATAAACCTAATGAATATCTTCGTACGTACATGTACACGGGTTTCAGTTTATATCCATCAACCGGGAGTCTAATATAAATTTATTTTCAATGGTTCAGTGAACTAAACCTTTCATAAAAGAGCCAAAAAAAGGACGTTCGTGCATTAGATATTAACATGAAAGAACATAAATCTCACGTCTGATCCATTTTTATCCTCTTATTTTGACTCATAATTAGAATTTTGTGGTTAATTAAAATTCAGATCACCTATAACAAAATTATGTTTTTCGTAAAAGATTTGTGGCGCTGTATTCGTTTTCCTCTTATAAAAAATTCTTTTACTACTTTTTCATTTTTCTAATTTTTTTAACATTTTCGTTTTCGTTTTACATTTCGTTTGGCAAAATCTATCACGTCAGTTTTAAGTGCGTCTATACCAATTTTATGTCAGAGACTATGCTTTTTACGACGACTTGCATTTTATTGAAGAAGCTTGATTTTATTTGTCTGCCTGTCGGTGGGAGTACTAACTCGCAAAATTAAAAAACAACAACGCAGGGACGATTGAAGACGGTTGCGAAAATTTTTTCTCCAATTGAATTTAAAAATCAAATAAAAACACTTAATTAAATTTAAATTTAAACTTAAGAGTACTATCGCGAAAACTTCGAACAATATTCAGACATTTCGGAACAAGGGTCTTCAGAATTGGTCGAATCATATCTTTCTTTTCGTTAAACTTTTGTGACGAAGTAAATTGTTCACTTTTGCAAAAAAATGCTTTGTCTGAGAGATAGAGCTCACCAGTAAGGTAGTGCTGAAAATCGTTTTTTTGGTATAACTCGTACGAAGATTCGATTCAAAAAATTTTGGACGCGATTTTAGGTCTTAAGAAGACAAAAATTTTAGCTATATACTTGACTTGGTCGTTGTTGGCCGATATAGGTACAAAAATAGGCAATTTTCTACAGTCTCTGGCCAGTTGCAATAGAGAGTTTCAGTGACATGTCATATACCATTCGAATCTTACTATATGTACTACTATAATATGCAAAAACTTCCTTCGAAAAGTTATATTGCAGCGTACCAAAGATATTGCATAGTATAGAACACCGGTATTGAATAAAATGATGTAGATCAACATCTCCATACAATTTACAAATCTCGTTGGTGATAGAAGGAGAAAGATTTCATATAATTTACATTATATTGACTCCAGAAGATAGAGATGGAGTGTCGAGATATGTTGATCTACATTGTTTTGCTTAATACCGACGTTCTATCTCTATACAATTTCTTCGCAGCGGACGGACGGTAGCCACTTTAATGAAATTCTGCCAACAAATTACGAATTTTCGTCACTTTTATATGGCTTTGACCTAGTAAAACCTGTCCGAATTTCAAGACCTTTTTCCCTGAAAGTTAATAAAAAAACTGAGTTCAAGTTTGAAGATTAGCAAAATCGGTATAAGACTTCCGAAATTATAACCGAAAATGTGGTCAAAAACTTTCCTTTCTGATGCTCAGGATTCAATAGTGAGTAGGGTCGAATGATTTACGTGATGAAAGATAATAGGTGCAAAGGATCAGCAGATATGTGTTTTATCCCAACCTGATGAATCTAAAAAGGACCTAGGTGACTAAAACTCAATATCCTTGCTAAATTCTTTACACCGCCTTTTTTTTCTTACGTTTCGCTCCGTTTTGAAAGATTTCATAAAATTTATTAGAAACTTAGAACCGGTTCTTGAATTTAAGAAGCGAGAACCGGTTCTGCATTCTCTACTAACGACTAAGCAATGCAATTGTAATTATCATTATTACCACCTCCCACCCGTTCTACCGCAAAAAATTACATCCTAGCTTTTTTTGAACTGCACTTTGTTATTATTTGTATATATATTAATTACAGTTCGTTCATTTTACGCTTAAACAAATTTTGTACTGTTAAAGATTTAATAGTACATTACGTCATTACATTCGGGTCGGGCCATAACCATCCCACTCGTCAAAATAAAAATTTGGTAGCACTTACGTACCGTTTTTTACGTGTTGAAGCAATGTAAATGCGCATTTTACATGAGCGAAGCGAATGTAAAATCGCATTTACATTGGTGAAACAAGTAAATGTCATTAATGTCAGACTTCATAGCTTTGAGCGCGTACAGCAATTATTTCTTCGTTCAGTTAATCGTTAGTGAGAAGTGTCAACGTTCACTGAGAGTGTCAAATTTTTACCCATGTCGGTGATAGGGGTAGAGTTGTGAGAGCTGTCATGATGGTTGACATTTTAATTATTAATTACGCGCCCTTTTTATATAAAGATACATACATCAGACGCACGTTACGATCTCTTTCTAGCGCATACAATGTGACGTTAAAGACATTTAAATCTCTGACAAACCAAAAATATCTTCAATTTGTTTAAACGTAAAATGAACGAACTGTATAGATTAATTGTCTAGTTGAAAAAAGAAAATATTTTTTTGTCAAGTTAAGACATTTTACTGCGCCCTGCTGTGCCATGCCTTCGAATCTCCAATTTGGTTTTCAACATGCTGAGTGGCCGATTATTTCAGGTATTTGTCAATGACCTACGCAGTCAATTCAAAAAATTTAACAATGGCCTCCCTTAAGGTTCAGTTCTGTTGAGCCTATTTTTCAATCTCTACATACCAACTGCCTAAGGCTGGCAGAGGATATGGTGTTTTCTTCAAGTATTGTAAACGGTGGCGCTTGGTACCGAATACCACAAAGACCGTGTTCTCTTGCTTCCATTTGATTAACCAGGCAACAGTAGGGAGTTGGATGTTATGCTTGATGGAGTTAGATTAGAACGCGATCACAATCCAGTGTACTTAGCAGTCAATCTCGATCGATCATTGACATACGCCGCACATCTCTGTAAGCTCAAAGAGAAACTCAGCACGAGGAACAATTTGCTCAAAAAGTTAGTTGGAACTTCCTGGGGAGCAACAGCTTCCTGTTTGAGAATTACCGCCCTAGGACTTGTTTACACATGCGGCGAATACTGTACCTCGACATACTTAAACAGTGTTCACGCGTCTAATGTTGACACTGAGTTAAATAAGACAATGCGAATAATAACAGACACAGTCAATTCCACACCGCCAATATGGTTACCAGCATTGAGCAATATCGCTCCCCCTCCAATACGACGCCGTAAAGCACTGCGAAGTATTTTTAAAAGACGCTTCTTAATGACGAGATACCATTTCATCACGACGTTCAGTGCAAGCCGGGTCAAAGATTAAAATCAAGAAAAAGCCGTCCACCAGCACAGCTGAAAACCTGCATGGTCATGGGTTCGATCCCGGTGAAGCTTGGAAATGTATGTGGCTGGATTCAAACCTCTTGAGTCCGATCTTTGATTTCGACCGTGGGAGCAGTGTGAAGGAATTTTCACTTCCCCGAAGAGCATGGCGGAACAGGACACGGCAATTGTAATGATATGCTTCGTATGGTTGACCGATCTGGTTGACCTGATAGTGAGCCTAGAAATTGGTCTGCCATGAATAAACGTCATTTTCGTTCAATGTAAAATTCTCATTTTCACACACGTACAACACACATTATGTGGTATCATTCATTCGAAGAAATAATTATTCAGCCGCCGTTTTAAGTCGGCTTGAGCCGACATCGTGACCTTTTTTCGGCTAGCCGTCACTATGTTTTTTGATCGGCTCCCATGTCTGAGTGAGATTAAGTATTCTTTATAGAAATTGTGTAACGAAAAATTAGTTTTATTCGAAATTGTCGATTCCGACGTCAGAAGGTATTGCCAATCTTCATGTTTACAATGAAACTACAGAACATCTATCTTGCAACCAATCTTTAGATGTCAACTACAATGACATCGTAAAAATTATTTAAAGATTGATTGAATTTCAATTGCACTGATTAATGCTTAATAACATCAGAAACAATTTATTTATACTGCATTAGATATGCACCAGCTGTTGGGGTGAGATTATGTTGTAAAAAAGTGAATCTCTTGGGAAAAGTAAAAAATACATTTTACTTTTCCCCTTCGCTTTTTGTAAATGTAGTTCCATCAACCAACACACTTTGCTTGATATCTACCTTGTAAATAATGCATGCAAAGATATCAATAACAAGCTCTCGAATAAAAATATAAAAGAAAACATTAAATTTATGGATGAGCACGAAGTAACCAAAATAAAAACGGCGAAAAAAATATTACAACCAAAACTTTATAGACGACCGTGGAATAAAAAATCAACAACATTGCATCCAAA
Source organism: Pseudolycoriella hygida (assembly GCA_029228625.1). Lineage (NCBI taxonomy): Eukaryota > Metazoa > Arthropoda > Insecta > Diptera > Sciaridae > Pseudolycoriella > Pseudolycoriella hygida. The sequence continues at coordinate 80,774,156 of CM055403.1, read as the reverse complement.
TCAAATATCAACCGATATAATCGTTTATTGTAAGTGAATTTCGACATCTTTGCCTTGAAAGTTTTCCAATTGGAAAGTAAGAACTTTCGAAACAACTTTGAGGGAACTTCTAACATATTACACATTGCATGTAACGTGTAATAATATTCTCAGTTTTCATACATGAAAAGCGATTTCGTGCAGGGAAAGTTTTATCTTTTTCTTTTTGTTAGTACAAGTCGTTTATTTAAGAAAGAATTCAGAAACTTGTTTCCTATAAATTTCAAATTCCGTCAATTCTTGAGAAGTGGTATAGACTTTTAAAAAAACGGATAGAAATCATTGCACAGCCAATCAAACATTTTTCTCGTAAAAATTTATCTTTGAAGCATAAAAACACTATTTTATGTACTGCGGTGCGATCGAAAGTAGTTGGCCTTGTAGTTGGCTCTTTGTACCAATGTAAATAATGTAAACGAAAGCAAATTCATAAAGTAAATTTTTATGAGGGAGTTAGATGTTTTGTCTCAATTTAATATGAGTCACGTAGTAAGAGTGAAAATGACAGGGCGGCCTTGAGCCTAAAGGCCAATTTCGTTTTATGTTGCTAAAATGACAATAACTCAGGCATACAGTTAAAATTTTAGGTGAAATATTTTTCAAAGTGCCTCAAATTGGGTACGAGATACAAGATTTCGTATAGTAGGGTTCGCTAGCGAGGTTTTCGTGCACTTTGTCACAAACGGGCGAATTTTGGAATATAAATGAGTAGAGTCCAAAACGATGAGGAGACCTTTAGAAACCCCCATCCCCCGATCCAGCCCCTCTTAAAGTTTTCAGTGCAGAGGTAAATTTGACGATTTAGTGAGAGGCGATCGTTGGACCGATCTTTGCATCTTTGGGCTCAAATGATAGAGGAAGATTACAAGTTCTTTTGGTATATTAATATTTTCAATTTTTCGGACGGTTTTTCCTATTTATTTGAAAAAGTTCATTTTTTTCCTGACTATAAATCCAAAAAACTTTAAAATTGGAGAGAGAAAATCCTGTACCAACTTCCTGAACACAGGCATTTTTTATATTGAAAATGAATTTTCAGTGCAAAGTAACGGCATACTGTGAAAGACTTCCAATGACAAAACTGTTTGCAATTGTTTGTAGAAAAACAAATGTTTCCAGCTCATCATCCAGAGGATCCACCTTTCAGAACATCGAGATTTGAACGCTTTTCTTAAGACTTTTTAGATTCTACCCTAGACTTAGACCATAATTGATATATTCCCGATCTGGCTCCCAAATTAGGACACGCACGTACGTAGGAGACGTAAATATATCAGTTACGAGTTAGTTCTCAAGAATTAGGGTGAATAAGATGCGATGAAGGTGTTGCATGCTAACATTGTATGTGATAGACTCTCTGTGTCATCATATTCTGTGTGCCAATTTGGACCCGTTGTCGAAAAGGTCATGTTTGTTCAAAACAACTTTAAACGTGTAGCAAATTCTTTTTGAATTCAATTTAAATGTTTTCGATCGTCTTCAAAGATTGTAAAACTTGGAAAATTCCTAGTAAAATGTGTCCTAAAATGCAAATACTGCCCGACCAACTAGTGACACAAAAGTTTTTCGACTTTCGCTCTTAAAGACAAAAATCGTTCCTTTTTTATCCGGCTTAGGCCGACATTTTAGCCACCAGCAATTTTCATTCCGCTCTCTAGTCTGGTTCGTCGAAACTCTTCGTCTGCGACAGAATCTTCTACTTTTATCCGTTGCGGACAAGACTAATGGCTCAAAGTCGAACTTAAGTTCAGAAATTTAATTCGTCGTTCTACATAATTTCATTGGTAAATTGTAATTTTTGTACGAATGTAGAATAAATTACAGATTTTAGATTAGAACCAGATCACACTATTGTCACAATTGGCATTTGTAAAAAATGAAAAACAAAATAGTACATTACATTATGTAGTAAGGCATAACTGAACGGTGTGGCACAAGGTAATTACACGCCGGTCTAAAAAAAATTTCTAATTCTGAGAAGGTTTTGAATTTGGATGGTAAATAGAGATCGTTATTTAAAATAAGTCTACCAATAAAATTAATCAAAAGTACCGATATTTCATTTCATTGTACCGTTTAAGTTATCGATATTAAATGTAAACCTACCGTTGAAAAAAGTTAAAGTTACAGAAAATTTTTAATTCAACCTCAAAAACATACAATCTACCGTCAATTGTACCGATAAATTTTTAATTTTTAGAATATCCGCATATAATTCCATGCTATCGGTAGAAAATGCATTCTAAACGGCCGCTTAGTCTGCATATTGCAAATAGTCAGGTGGTGAATATCCTATATTCGTGAAAACATTTTCATGAATTTTCGAGATTTTCAAAAGACACTGAAATAAATTGTAAATACCGTTGCACACAATCATTTTTATCATACCCATTTGCGCAATATGACAAATATTGTAAACCCAAAATTGTTGTTGTTTCACCTATACCGACCGTTTTTCCAGATAAACCAGTATATTGAACAGGCCATTCGGAATGTTTTTAAGGAAAAAGCAAGCAACCCAACAACTTTTCTTTTACAACAACCTCTATCTCGAACACCCAACCTTGTCTCATACAAAATGTGCTATCATACACATTACACACACAAACACATATGTTGGCCTTCTAAGTACACTGGCGCCCAAACGATGCCGGTACCCCCCTTTTTTAAAATCTGGTATGGCGCAGAATGCCCACCCCTGCGAAACTTCAAGACAAGTTATCGAGCCGTTTTCGAGTAGTAGCCAAAAAAGTCGTTTTTCATAGAAGTGCCAATGGAAACCAGTAACTAACTAACTAACGTAGGATGTTTTCATTAACTTTGGCTTCTATGCAAATGCACTTTTGTATAGGAAATGATATCTCCAGATCCTCTGAACCGATTTTAATGAATGAAAACACACTTCGCCTTAGAATTTTTGGTAGAATCCGGGAAAAATATTTTCCGGGGGGTAGGCAGCTGTATATATGGTTCCGCAGTCTACAAAAACATTTAATTTTTTTTTTAATTTTAATTTTTTTAATTTTTTGTTCGTATGTGGACCTGCGTCACGGACGTATTGCTACCGCGCACCCATGACTTCCTCAATTCCATAGGTTTCAGTGCCCACCACTGAGCCGATTTCCACAAAAATGTTTTCCCAGTTTTGTGAGATCAAATGCTTTCATTTGACACCAAAATGAACAATTTCCTTGCCCCTCCCAGATTTACGGACGACCTGACACTTTTTTCTGATTCGTCGTCTCTACATGATGATAAACGTATCCGCCAACTCCAGCCTCGAATAATCGAATCAAACAATCAAAATTGTTTACTATAGCGTATAGAAGCCTTGTGCTTCGTACGGGTCCAATGAAGAATGCAAAATGCAAGTTATACGTATAAAAAAGCATTAAAATTATTAAATTTATTTTTAAGAGGGAGGATCTAAGTGGCGGTCATGATCGATCAATTGTGACAAAAGAAGCGACAATAACTCCCATGTATACATGGAGCACACAATAAAAACAAAACTTTGAAACTCGTAATTACTAGCTCTTCTTGCAGCCAACAAAAGCATCTGTTTTTATCACGTGCTTTGTAAGCCTCTTCAATAAACTTTTTTCTTAGTGAAAAACATCTATTTTCGTATGTTTAAAGTGTCTACCATAATAAGATTACATATCCTTTTGTCGTTGTTACTTTCCAGACCTTATCTCTGTGAACATGCAACCTTAAATGCCTTTAAGCAAACAAAAAAGACACAGAAATGATGAAGAAAATACGACAGAGAACACCTTAATTGAATTCGAATAGGATAAAATATATCACTTCCTTATTCTCATTTCAGATAATACCAAGGAGGATAATACACATAATAAATAGAGCATGTTTTTGCACATTTTATTTGATTAGATTATACGAGGCAATTAAAAGTTTTTCGGTTTTGATGGAAGTACAGGGTTTTCTTTGTAGCGTTAGTAGAAAAATATGCAGGAATCCTGTTTTAAAAAAGGAAAAGTTCAAATGGAAACCGATTTCATTGATTGAATGGAATGAAATTTAATTTATTTGAACGAAACGAAAATGGTGTTTGAATTTCAATGAGGATAGAAAGGAGCAAAAGATTACCTTCTTTTTTTATATTTTTGAATTATTTTCGTCAGTTTTCCATCACGTGTTTTTAAATACACTTCATTAGCAGTAGGGAATATGGAGTAAAGTGGACTACAGACAGAGGTAAAGAGGACAATGGTATTAAGATAAGACGGAACCAGCAGCAGTATAAGTTTCTTCAACATCTATCAACTATTTTGGAATCGCATTTAACGCAATAACTTTATTTTTATCTAAGGGTTGCCTTACCCAAGACTTTACCTAGACGAAACATTCAACATGATTCAGTTTCTCAAAAGATCGCTTAAACACCTGAAGAATTGACTGAAAAAAAGTTACTGACAATCTTAAAAAAGGTTTAACATTTCACCTGCAGACAGTGATTTTTTTTAAATCCATTTTCGTGTTTACCTTTAAGGATTCAAATAGGTATAAAATTTTGCACCTGCCCGTCAAAAAATTAAAAAATGTAAATTTTGGTTTCGTTCTTGTTTTCGTTTAAGATGTGTGGATGGACAAAATACACAAAATGTGAACATAAAGAAGAAGATTGTTCGTATATGTGTACTCGGCAGACTAATAATGATACGTTCCTACATACATCGAGCAGGTGCAATGACTAGTTGCTATTGTAGTTAGTTGACTCTGATATTTTTGTTGCACATGAGAATTCAAGCAAATGTCGTTTGGTCGCAATTATGTTTTTAAGTTGTTTGCTGAGGAATCTTGTCAAAAATCTTCGAAAAAAGGTGAATAATGCGTGAAAAGATAAGCGGCTTCAGTTTTCTGTAATTGAAACAGTTTTTTAGCTAAGTAATCTATCAAGACTAATAACCCAAGTATTCAATAATATTACTTGTTTTCTATTTCTTTTGTGTTGTTTTTGTACAAACTTACTCAAATAATAAAAAAAAAATAAAAATACTATTGACAACCCTTCCAACAACTACGTTTTTATGACCTGAATAGTTCTTAATGTATTTAGACCCGCACGAAGGACGAAGTGCCAGCCGGATTGGTACCCGGGAGTTGTTGGGTTTTTCGTTTTGTTACTTTACAAGAGAAATTTGCAAAACAAATTTCGTTAGTCCATCCGCTCGTCTGTCATCGCAATAAGTAGAGTAAAACTTGAGCGATTTTCATAGTTATTTACATCACAAGGATAGCAACCGAAAGTGCTTCTCCGAGTGACGTATTAAGTTTCACATGCTTCATATTAGAACTGAAAGAAAAAAAAATGTCAGTTTTGAGGAGCGAAAGTTTCCTTTACACGAATAAAAATCTTTTCCGATTCTCATGAAAATATTGTTTCAATCGATTGGTCCGTGAAAGCCCAACAATTTATGGAAGAAAATTGTTTCAGTCTAAGCCCTTGGATTCAGCTAGTACCCTAAAACTGAGGCTCTACTAGGGTGCGTCTGCCAACCCCATGGCTTTGGTAAATCTTGACCGAGTCTTTTTTCCCTCAAAGGAAATCGAAATTGGTAGAATCATCTGGATGAAACATTACTAAAATTGAAAACTTCTTTATTCGAATTTCGTCAAGACTTCTTTTGGGTTTTTTTATTCAAAACTAGCGTTATTACCAGGCCTATTTGTAGTTTTCTGGCCATCCCGTCAATAATTTTTGTTTCCCGACTGTTCACGTATTGACGTTTAATGTCTTCGTTCTATGTCTCACCTCTTATATACCGGTTGTGTTAAATCGGTATGTGAGACCTAACTAGAAGTTGTGGTTTGCGTTTTCACGAAAGTTGTATTTACCAATCACAACAAAACCCCTTTTTTAAAAGGGAAACGTGACGCAGGTTCCTTCTTCCAAAACAACTGATATCAATTAGGGTGACGCTTAAAGCTTTGAAACGCAAACCATTCTTTTGAAATATTTTTTCTTTTGATTAAAAAAATGCGTCACAAATGCGGGATCCCCCTATGTTATAGTTTTTCTATTCTTTCAGATTTCGCGCCCCAAAAATGTAACTTTGTGCGCGCAATGTATGGAGTACGGGTAGCCAAATGTTTGCGTGTTTAAAAGATGTTTCCTCTCGATTTATTAGTTTGAATAGAATTTGTGACTCGACTGAATTTTGTTCGGCACAAAATATAAAATGACTAGGCAAGAGATGTTTCCTTTGGAATAATTTGAGTATCGATTGAACTGTCGACTCGACTAAAGAGACCAACGGGCGAAATTAACATGACATTTCCACGACCTATCAACATAAAAATCCAATCTTTGCCATGAAGAAATGGAATTTTCTCGCGAACGGCAGCTGTTTTTGATCAGTCACTTTATTGGACCCGTACGAAGTACAAGAGGTCCTATACGTTTACTACAAAAAATTTTATTGTAACATGGGGTAGATCGAGGTGGGAGTGGGGATGATGCATCTATTATCGTCTAGAGATGACGAATCAGCAATAAAAAAAATGTCCGTCTGTCCGTCTGTCCGTCCGTCCGTCCATCTCCACTTTTTTTCCCAAACGGCTCAACCGATCAGCCTAATCTTTTTTTCCCTGAAAGGTACATGCCTCCCATGATTCAAGTTCGAAGATGAGCAAAATCGATCAAGTGGTTCCGGAGATATGGTCGAGGAAGTGACCAAAAACATGGTTTTTCGAAGGTCGGTGAAGCTTTTTCGCAAATATCTCAGC
>CM055403.1:80733640-80766867 GCA_029228625.1 Pseudolycoriella hygida | reverse complement strand
ACCCGTGGTGACACCTGTTATAGTGAGCAACCCCATGAACGATCAGGTAACCAACCCTGGTGTAGTAGTGTGGGTCACTTAGCTGAAGGATGAGGGGGGCTGTCTTCGGGTAGTACCTAGACGCTACGTTGAGGGAGGGTCGAAGACAACTAGGCGCTATTAAGATGGGATGGCGGCTTAGCATGGTGGCGGAGGATCTCGACGGTAAGAGACAACGGCAACATGCACAGTCCTAGTTTGGTGGACTACCATCATGAGTGGAGTGCCACGGGCACATTAAGGCCAACGCCAGTAAGGCATACTGGCAAAGCATGGACATGGACACTGAACACGGATATTGAAATGAGTAGAATGCAATGGGCTGACAACTGTGGTATTCTACTACCTTAATAAGGAAGGGTGACACCTTCACGAAACGGCTAGTGGGCTAATATCATGGTTGCCCCCGTCCCGGTAAAACCTTGGCAGGCCTCCAAGTACGTTCGAAAACTCGTCCTGTGAAAAGAAGGTGTAGGCTCAGATGTACATTCCTGACTAATACCGATCTGGCTCTGAACGCGGTGCCCCATGAAGGACCGTGTCAACCCTAGCATGGCCTCACTGCTTGCATAGATAACCATGAGATTACGAAGGTAACTACACCACGAGATTGAGATAGCGGCTTGGAGGGGGGACCCAACAGCATGGAAGGGAATATTAGAGAAAATCAAGCAGGGAACCAGCAGAGGAAATCGGAGGATCAGGGGATGGATCAATCTGAGACTCAGGTGTATGCCGTGTTCGCAAAAAGCTCGAAGATGACGAGGTCACCCGTGAGAGTGAACGAGCGAAGCAGAGAAGGTATGCAGGCCGTCGATCTCAGTGAGTCAACGCCGACAAAAATGGAGTTGGTCAAAAAATTGGTGAGAGAGTTGCACGAATTTATACAAGATAAAAACAATGTGCACACAATAATTAGGACGAAGGTGGTCAAGTTGTGGAAGCGGAGATCAGAAACAGCTGAGAGTAAATCTGACACGAAGAAGACAACAGACGAAGTCATGGCGGTGCTAGCTACCCCAAGTACGTCAAAGAGAAAGCAAACGCCGGACGCTACACCCACACCAAGAAACGCGGCAAAAAGGAGCAAAAATGACAAGAAGAATACGGAAAAGACCACAAAGAAGCCCAGTCCTGGCGAGTGGAGGGAGGTGAAAAATAAGAAGAAAGAGAGGAATGAGAAATCAAAGCTTAAAAGGCTGAGGCCGAAAGCTGATGCTCTGATAGTGGCGGCAGAAGAAGGAATGACGTACGCTGATATCCTCAAAAAAATCAAAGGTGACGCAGCTCTCAAGGACCTGGGCGAAAAGGTATCGAGAATAAGACGAACGCAGAAAGGCGAAATGCTATTAGAGCTCAAGAAGGGCCCAGATATTAAGAGCGCAGATTATAAAGACCTAGTGAAGAGGTCACTGGGCGAATCAGCAAAAGTGAGAGCGATGTCCCACATGACGACGATCGAGTGCAGATATATGGACGAAATCACGACAAGTGAAGATCTTCAAAAAGCTCTGAAAGAGCAAGGTGACATCAATGACGAGCTAGATTCAATGACGATACGCATGAGAAAAACGAGAGGCGAACTCCAAACGGCGGAGATAAAACTTCCAGTGGACGCAGCGATTAAGATTCTCAAAATCGGCAAGATAAAGGTGGGCTGGACTGTATGCCCGATAAGGGAAATGCAGCAGCTAAACAGGTGCTTCAGATGCATGGACTTTGGGCACCAGGCAAGGAACTGTAAGGGGGAAGATAGATCCAAGCTCTGCAGGAGATGTGGAGGAGGAAACCACCTAGCAAGAGAGTGCACAAACCAGCCAAGGTGCCTGCTGTGTACGTCAGAGAGTGACCACGTGACTGGTGGAGCGAGATGCCCAGTCTTTAAACAGGCGCTTAAATCTAAGACGAAACGAGAATGGAAGTGATCCAAATAAATCTTAATCATTGTGACATGGCACAACAACTTCTTTGGCAAGCCACAGCGGAAAATAAATGTGACGTAGCAATTATTGCAGAACCGTACCGTTGCGATAGAAAGAACGGTAACTGGGTTGTTGACAGAGCCGGGATGGCCGCAATTTTGACGACGGGAAGGTATCCCATACAAGAAGTGGTATCAGACGCTCATGAGGGATTTGTGATAGCAAAAATTGACGGAGTGTATATTGCTAGTTGTTATGCACCACCAAGATGGAAGATTGTGCAGTTCGAACGAATGCTGGAATTAATGACAGGAGAGCTAACGGGACTAAGCCCAGTTAACATTGGAGGAGACTTTAATGCATGGGCAGTCGAGTGGGGTAGTAGATTGACAAATGAAAGAGGCTTCATGCTGCAAGAAGCGCTAGCAAGGCTGAATGTGGTCCTGGCAAACGTGGGAGACACAACTACCTTTCGCAAGAACGGACGAGAGTCGATTATTGACATTACATTCTGCAGTCCAGCACTAGTGCCCAGTCTGAATTGGAGAGTGGATGAAGGGTACACATATAGCGACCATCAGGCACTGAGGTATACCGTAAAGAAGGGCGCGGTGTCGGTAAGACAGACGACTCATGAAAAAGAGAGAAGATGGAAGACGGGAAATTTTGACGAGGAAGTTTTTAAGGAATACCTCCAAGCAGAAGACGAACACGAAGAGAAATCGGTAGGTGAATTGACGAAAACCATGGTGCTTGCATGTGACGCGGCGATGCCAAGAAGGATAGAGCCGAAGAAAGGACGAAAACAAGCATATTGGTGGAACGAAAAAATAAGACTCTTGCGCGCGGACTGTTTTAAGACAAGAATGAGGATGCAGAGGGTCAAAAAGGACGGTGCGGTACGGGCGGCGAGGCATGACGAACATCGAAAGGCAAAATTAGAATTAAAGCGGGCAATCCGGGATAGCAGGAAACTTTGTCTTAAGAAGCTGTGCCAGGACGCTGATGCGAACCCGTGGGGCAAAGTGTACAAGATTGCGATGGCGCTGATTAGAGGCTCATCGGTGCCAAAAGAAAGTTGTCCTGAGAAGCTAGGCGCCATAGTGAGAGGGCTATTCCCACAGCATGAACAGGTCCCATGGCCGCAAACTCCTTATGACCAGGAGACTGAAGATAGACAAGAACGATCGTTCACTATAGAAGAGATACAGATGGCTGCCAAAAAGACCAAAAATAACAAGGCGCCAGGACCGGATGGGATTCCCAATATAGCTATAAAGACGACAGCATCTACGAAGCCGAACATGTTTAGACTGACGATGCAGAAGTGCCTTGACGATGGACATTTTCCTGATAGCTGGAAAAAACAAAAGCTGGTCCTAATACCAAAACCAAGGAAGCCGCCAGGTAAGCCATCATCATACAGACCTGTGTGCTTGCTAGATGGAATGGGAAAACTGTTTGAGGCTATAATCCTGAACAGACTAAAGAAATACACAGAGGGCGAACGCGGACTGTCAGACGACCAATTCGGATTTCGAAAAGGGAGATCGACGATTGACGCCATAAAGAAAGTGATGGAGATTGCCGACAAGGCGGGAACGAAAAAAAAGACCGGGAACCGCTTCTGCGCTATAACAACGATAGACGTTAAAAATGCTTTTAATAACGCAAGCTGGAGGGAGATAGCTAAGGCGCTACATGCCATGAGAGTTCCCGATTACCTCTGCATGATAATTAAAAGCTACTTCGAACGACGAGTGCTAACGTACGATACCACGGAAGGACAAAAGATGGTAGACATCACGGCTGGAGTACCTCAGGGATCCATACTGGGACCAACGCTGTGGAATGCAATGTATGACGCGGCGTTACGATTGACACTGCCAAGATGTGCAACGACGATTGCTTTTGCCGACGACCTGATCCTCACGGTGTCCAGAACGTCAAAGTTGGAGGTGGAAGTGGTCACGATAGAGGTATTCGAAACAGTCGAAAGCTGGATGACAAAGGCAAAGCTCAAGCTGGCTCATCAAAAAACAGAGATCATGCTAGTTAGTAATTGCAGAAAGACTGGACAGATTGTTCTGAACATCGAAGGCAACGAAGTCACATCCACTCGACAATTGAAATACCTCGGAGTCATGCTGAATGTCCGCAGAAAATTCAATAGCCATGTGGATTACGCGTGCGAAAAGGCAATGAAAGCCAACGCAGCACTGGCTAGGATGATGCCGAATAGGTTTGCACCGCGCAGCAGTATAAGGAGGCTTCAAGCAAGCGTTACCCTATCGATGTTGCGATACGCGGCACCAGCGTGGATAAAGGCGCTGGACACGAAGAGGAACCGGAGGAGATTGAACAAAGCTCATAGATTGGCAAGCATAAGGGTAGCTAGCGCATACCGAACGATCTCCCTGGAAGCGGTGTGTGTAATAGCCGGAATGATGCCAATATGCATAACGCTGATAGAAGATAGTGAATGCCACAGACTGAAGGAAATTGACGGCCAAAACAGAAAAGAAGTCAGGTCGCGATTAAGAGTAAACTCACTGAGACAATGGCAGCGGGAGCGGGACTCCACGGACAAAGGAAGGTGGACCCATAGGCTCATTCCGAACGTAACCACATGGATAGAAAGGAAGCACGGAGAGGTAAATTTCCATTTGACTCAGTTCCTGTCGGGTCATGGGTGCTTCAGAAAGTACCTGCATAGGTGTGGATTCGCAGAGTCACCCTTCTGCACGTCATGTCGTAACGAGGAGGAAACGGCGGAGCACGTGATGTTCGCCTGCCCCCGTTTCGAACAGGAGCGATGTGCGCTGATAGCTGCGAGCAGGCCAGATATGAGTGCCGATAACATAGTGTCAGAGATGTGTCGCGATGAGGAGGTGTGGAAAGTGGCAGATGACGTGGTTGCGAAGATAATGGGGAAGCAACAAAATGAATGGAGAGAGGAGCAACGAAGAGCTGCTGAGAGAGTAAGTGCGTAAGCACAGCCCCTCCCCGAAGTAATGCCGTGAGGCGGTTCCGGGGAGACGAGAGCATGGAGAATAAGGAAGGAGGTTTTAGTTGGTAGGTCATCGAAAGATGGAATCCAACACTACCTGGGTCGTCAAACGACCAGGCGCCTATGAAGGTTTCCTCACCCTTAGAAAAAAAAAAAAAAAATGCTCCACTATCTGCTCTCCCAGCTTCACATCGTAAATATTTGGTGTTACCGTATGCCCGAAGCACATCCACTTCGTCTTACTGATATTTAGGGTGAGCTTATTTATGTCTAGGAAATCCTGTATGATCTCCATATCGTGATTCATAGATTCTACATTCGTTCCCAATGAGGTCGATGAATAAAATACACCCGTATCGTCAGCAAACAGGGTTGACTCACCCACAGTAGGAAGACGGAAGATGTTGTTTATGTATATGAGGAAGAGTAGCGGCCCAAGCACGCTTCCCTGAGGTATCCCTACGCTAACCTCTCTAAGCCCACTTTTAGAATTACCTAGGAGGACGCATTGCTTCCTCCCTGTCAGGTAGCTTCATAATAGCTCAAGTGGACCTCCTCTTACGCCCGCTACTTGTAGTTTATACAAAAGGATATTATGGTCGACACAGTCAAAAGCTTTTTGCAAATCAAGGAATAGAGCACTGATCTTCTTCCCATCGTCAATACCTAGGAATATTTTTTCTAGAACTTCATATACCGCTGAGTGTGTCCCTGACTTTTCCCGGAACCCGTATTGTTTAGCGTAAAAAAATCGGTTCTTGTTAAGAAATGATACTAATCTCCTGTAGATGAGGCATTCGAGAACTTTATTCAGAACAGGGAGTATGGAAATCGGACGGTAATTGGATGGATCTGATTTATCACCCTCTTTATAGATAGGGGTAATCTGGGCGACCTTGAGACAATCCGGGTATTTGCCAGTGAAAATGGATAAATTGGAGATGTCGGTAATGATAGGGACAATCACATCGGTGCATTCTTTTAACATTCGTACAGTGACGCCATCCGCGCCTGAGCTTTTACCATTGTCAAGTTCTACTAACAGCGTAAGCACTTCTTGCTCACTAACGGGGTGAAAAAAAATGGAGTGAACATTATGCCGAAGGGTTCCGTACTTGTTGACATCAGTGTTATTGACAAATTTCTCAGCTATTTTTTCCCCACTTCCGCAAAGAAGTTATTCAGAGCAGTAGCTTTCGAAGCTTCATCCGTGACAACCTTATCCTCATAGTTAATCACAGTAATATTACTTGACTTCTTTTTACGTCCAAGTACCTCATTAATCTTTTGCCACGTTCGTTTCGGATTGGACGCATCCTCGAACAAGCGTTCGTAATATCGCTCAGTATAGAAACGTTCCCATTTAGATACTTCGGCATTAGAGGCTCTCAGTCTACTTTTCATAGCCAGATCTTTACGATATCTAGGTAGTTTAGACAGTTTGTAGAGCCTATTATCGGTACGTATAAGCGATAGCAGGTGGTTATTCATCCATGGACAGAGGGAATGGGAAGATTTGACACTTTTTACTGACACTGTAGTACTGGCTAAAAATGCCGCGTTAAGAGATTTAAGGAAGGTATCCAAATACACATTTGGATCCCTAATTCGGTTGAGATTACCCCTCTCAACAGAATCAGAAAGTAATCTTCTCATACAATCGTAGTTGGTAGTCACCTTCGATGTGGTTTGGTGGACTTGTTTACCAATAAATGGTAGTTTGGTTAAGATCGCAGAATGATCGCTGAAGTTGACGTCTATTGTAAGGTTAGTTACGGGGAACTTATCTGTGAAGTTGCATAAAACGTGATCCAGTAAAGTGTCTGATACTCGCCTGGTAAGTTGATTATTGCACATCTCGAATCCAAACGACGAGATCATGTTTGCATATTTGCTTACATTGATATGTGCTACCATTTTCTTCGAGAGGAGGTCAAAATTAACATCACCCACAATCATACAGTTTTTCCCTGCGTTGCAGTGCAATACGCCTTCTAAGTGAGATAGAAAACGAGGAGCATTCTTATAATGGGGAGGTCAATGATTTGTCAGTAAAACAGTCTTCAATTGTCACAGTCACAGAATAAAAAGACCCGTCTATTTTTTCAACGAAAGTGTGAAGCAAACCCTCCCGTACGTAAGTACTCAGGCCTCCACCCGCTGTATCTTTGCACGCCGGATAGTGAACGTAGCCGGGTAAATTATGTAGGCTTGCAGTGCTGTAGTTAAAGCATGTCTCACCAACAACAATGACATCGATCGTTGTATTGAATTGCATGAGAAAATATTTGAATCTATTGAGTTTAGAGAAGCTGTCAATGCTACGTGCATTTATCTGGATCAGCGTTAGACCCTGGTCGCTGAACTCTTTATAGGTGACAAAAAGGCTATTAGGGAAAACAACTCCCGAATTTACATAATTGGTGACATTCGACGAGAGCACATCTTGCAGATGATCAGTCATTGGTGGAGAGCTACAAGTTGTGATGAGGCTGTGACAACAAGGAGAGCACTTACTTCCTATTACTCACCCCATGGGGTCGCACCCTCTGCTCCTTCGTAGTAGTCCCCAGATTCCCATTATCGCTGGCCTCAAGCTTCGTCAGATCCGTATGTGGTAGCACGCGGACTATCTTTAAGTTGTCGTTCCGACGAAGAAATATTTTTCCGTCCTTAGCCCATAAATATTTATAACCGTTACTTTTCTGAAAAATTTTTGCACTAATATAAACCTTTCTTAAGTTGGCAGTTAGGTGTTCGAAAATAAAAATTGATGACTTATCTTCTTCGCTTGTTAAACCGATGTCAGAGGTACTGCACATTCCTTTCCGACGAAAAGCCACAATGAATTGACGGATGAGTGACGGCTGGGTAAACTCCACGATGATAGGGATTGTTGCGTCTCTAGCTAAAGTCTCATTCTCCCTCATATCGTCAGTTTGTGGTTGTTTACGCTGGTACAGGAAGCGCGTAGATGCTAAAACTTCCTTTGAAATCGGTATTTCAATATATTGCCCGATTTTTAAGACGATGTTGGGAAGGTCATTGACGGAGGATGGTACGCCATTTATTTGAAGCATGGGAACTTTCGTGTTAAACTCCATTTCGTCCATACGACGATTTAATGTTTTGACCTGTTGATCCAGCCTAGCAATATCAGATCGGTTGGTGCTTATCATCGACGAGTGTTGTGATAATTGCGTCGCATGCCACTTCAAAGCCCCGTTGTAAGGCGTCAATTTTAGCAATTAGATCTACTATTGAAACTCCATTGGATGAGTTGCTTGTGTTGAAGGAATCAGCGCTGGTTATCGAAGTTGATTTCGGAGCAGTTAGATCTTCTGTTGAAACTCCATTGGATGAGATGTTTGTGTTGAAGGAAGCAGCCCTGGTTAATGAGGTTGATTTCGGAGCAGAAATTGATTTTGGAGCAGAAATGACCGGACTTTTTGTGCTATTTGTATTTGTATCGCTACCAGTTTTGATTATTGATCTCCCGCTAGATTTCTTACGGCACTCTGGGCACTTCCATTCCAGTGATCCCTCTGCAATAGCGGACATCGTTGGCTCGCCTATAGCACCACATAAGAAGTGTGTTAAATTACTACACACGCAGCATGTTACCGCTTTTTTAGTCCTTGTAGCTGACTTGTTACATACGACGCACAGATGAACCACCATTATGCATACAGAAAGCAATGAGATGATAATGCAAGGAAAATAGTTGATCTTTCGACGATGGTGTATACCTGCACATTCAGCTGTAAAGTTGAGGATTAACGGACCGTACGGTAATGGTGAACAAAGCGACAACACGTTGAACAATTGCAACCTTGTGAAGGTCACTGGTCAACAATATGATACACTTGCACCTATTTTAAAAAGATCCGGCTTGTATAAGCCGATTTGATTACTTCCGAGAGTTAATTGCGAAGAATTAGGTTACAATGTATATGATTTTGCACCAAATAGTCAATTTGAAGAAAATAATAGCAAAAAATCCCACGCGTCAGCTCAATAGCGCACAATGCCATGTGAGGCACAATAATAATCCAGTTATTGATGAATGCCGGCCACGTCAATATTTCTCGTTCTATTAATATGTTTTTGTACAATATATTAGTTCGTAGTCCAAATAGATTTTATCTCAATCCTATATTAATTGCCCAAACGGGTGCTCGATTGAATTAAATCTTCGATTTAATTAATACTGCTTGAATTAATAATGACTGAGCGAAGAAATTGTAGTAGAACAAATGCGTCCGTACTCGATGACGGGAACTAACGAACTGGCCCTACTACGCTCCCTCCATCCATCCCTCAAGGTAGCGTTATTCAACGCAAAAGACCTCTGATGACTTTGCTAAGCGCTACATAAAGAGATATAGAAATGAAACACAATTTCTTTACAACTTAATTTTGGAAATGATTGATACTTTAAGAATTTCGTAAGTTCGGCTGCTACTCGATTTAATTTGGCTCAGTGGAAAACAGCCTTTAAAAACCACTTAGTATTTAACTAAAAAAAATAGACTTGATGAGATGGTGATTAAAATTGTGGTGGTGATGAGATAGCGGCAATGTCATGGTGGCGGTTATTATCTAGCCTAATTGGTGATTAATTGATGAGCGATGAAGCGCTTGGCCATGAAGATCTGGTCGACCCATCGAAATCATCAAGACCTCTCTCAACCGAATAATGTGAGTATTAATGGATTCGATGATTGTTGGCAATTCTGTTTGAACAGTAACATTTGACTTTCCAGGATGTCGGATATCGGTCTGACCATGGTCAATCGATGTAATTCGGCTGTAGGGAAGTGAAATGTGAGGTCCATTGCCATTTTTAATAACTTGTTTTGTTGAGTTTGGAGTTTATTTTTGTGCGTAGCCGCACAGGTTTGCCAGACTGGGGCGGCGTACCGCATTATTGCTTGGAAGACAACCTTGAATAGAATAAGTTTCGTCCTTTTAAGAAGCTTTGACTTACGACATATGAATGGATAGAAAATTTTTACATATTTTTGAGTTTTTTGTACATGGCTTGAAAAATTTATTTTTTATCAAAAATGACGACAAGATACTTAACTTGCGCTAGCCATTCAACTTCAATGTGTCTACGGTGAGCTTTCGGTTTGGTAAAAATTTTGCTTTCCTCCTCCGAGTGAAGTAAATTGCCTGTGTTTTCTCCGAGTTAATTTTCAGTTTCCAATTTTTGTAGTACGTATGGATTTTGTTGATTGCTAATTGCAGGCAACGACAATATCTTTCATTAATGGAAAATCGCTAATGAAAAGGTTATATAGCCTGGGGGAAAGACAAAAGTCCTGAGGGACTCCCGCCGGAATACTTTTGGTACCGCTCACCGATATGGCGAAAACAAGATTCCAAGCATCAGCAACTGTTGAAAATTGCAATGCCTAACATTATGCTGAAAATAATACACGTTTTAGAGTAAATTCAATGTTCTACTAACAAACCCGCCATAATTGACGCTTTGTCATGTTCACACATGATGCTCAATCACTTCATTTCACTGTGACTTCGTTACAAAACTTATCTATTATATGTTTCTCTATGTTGTATTGCTTACTTCCTTTTCTCGGAAATTTCGAAGATATGAATAAATTTATTATAAAGAAATCACTTAAATGTAACTTTTATAATGCACAACGGAAATAATATTATTTAATTTTAAACATTTGCGGTACTAAAAACCATAATATTATGCCATATCAAGTGAATCCTGGAGAACTTTGGTTTTGAACTATACCATTTTTCATTTTTATAAAAAAGAGAATACAGTTATAGAAAATCTTGAAACATCTTAAACAGAGCATCCAACTATTTCCAACATAATTATATCCTTTGGATGAGAGTTTTGGTATTATATAAATAGAGTAGAAAAGCTTTGGAAAGTTTTATTCTTTTTTTACAGTCAGTTATACACAATGCGAAAGTTTTTAAATCACCAACGATGCAGGTCTCGTCAACCGTTGCTATATTATTACTTAATCTGTGCTTTTGTATGGTACAACTTATAACCGGATTTTTAATTACGGGATTTTCTCATAATCACGCCAGTTTCATATTAAAACGCGGACAGGAATTAACAGAAGCCAAGATAAAAGCAAAATTGATAACGGTTTCGTGTTAAACTCATTTATATCGAAAATTTTCTTGCATTGCATGTTTTGAAAGTGACGTCTAACTTTTCAAATTAAGACTTAAAAATTTCGCATTTGGTGTTACCAAACCATTTAAGAAGGAATATCATCTTAAATATACTTACCGAATTTCACAATTTGTTCAACTTTTTTCAAGCTGAATTTATCAGCTGGCCCACAAACACACACACACCGTTAGGGAAATATGTCACACACAGGAATTGTGTTTAAAATATACGATATAGACGAATTTTATCCACCGTGCACGTATTACGAACACCGTGTGCGTATTATGCGAGCTCACAACACGTTCGTTACGTATTGCATACTACACAATACTTAAATAATGCTGATAATACATTCAACGCGTATACGTATAATACGTCGGCGGCGTATATTATAAACATAATTCCTACGTCGCTTGTAGATATTTTCCTCAGTGCATCAAAACCGATTTGACGTTCTTAGTCGTTTTTGGATTTTTCTATGTAACACCAACTATCCTACTATGATCACATTCCCGGCCTCTGCACACATTGTGAGATACGTTAAGTGTATGCGTTAAAAATATATTCTCTCGTTGGTTTATTTTCAACTCTGAAGACATATTTGAGGTGATTTGGCTTTTATTCGACTCATTCAGTTTAATACCATATAGAAGTTTTTTAAAATACTTTTCTGTAATAAAGATCATCATTCGTTATTTAAACGACAAAAATATTTCAATTTAAATCAATTGAATTGTTTCAAAATCCCCAACACAAAATATATTTGTAGATTACTGTAGGTTACTGCAAGGGTGGCAGCTATCAATTTCAATTTTATTTTCTGCTTTACTCTCCGTTTTCTTTGATAGTTCATCCTACCGCTATTCAATACCCGAAACCCATAATCAGACATTGAATATTTCATGTAAAGTGCTGATCTATTTTCACTGCTACAATTTGCTTTCTGTAAAAGACTGTTTATCCACAAAATGGGACTTAACTTTTTATTGACAATAACCAATTGAACCTCGAAACGGGCTTAGTTTCATATCGAGCTTGTTTCGAATAGAAGCTGTGGGAAACGTTTCTCATTTCTTATTTTACATATTGAATTTTTGGTTAAGGAACTTTCTCAATCTTTAGCATCGATATCAAAAAACTAGAATCATTTTTCCATTTCTACCGAAAGATATATTAAGTATAGGTTGGCATTCTTTAACAAAGAAACTATGCAAGGGACCCGTACGAAAACAGGTGTGGCAAACAGTGATGTTGCAAAAAGACTTTTGAGCGTATCTAAGCAAATGTTGCCTAAGCTCGTAAGTATATATGAAATTACGCCCACATTAAATTGGATTGGAAATTGCCGAAAGGGCAGATATTGAAAAACTCATCCGAAGCAACGGCGCAAAAACCTATCCAAATACCTGAAAAAAGTCCAAAGTTTCAAACTTTCAAATAAAAGGTTTTTTTTTTTAAAATATCCATTTTATTTTCAAACTTTAAATACATTTCTCAGAATATTTTCGCTATAAATAGCCTACGGGTTGCTGGGATTGTCCCCATTATGCACGCGGCGTTAGCGCGCTGAATCGCTAAGGACAGTCTTTGAAATATGTACTCTCTCGCGCGTCGGTCACCACTGGCCTCAATTAGCTTCGATCCTATTTTGTTAGCCAAAATTAAAGCTTCAGAAGAAAAGGTACCCATTGTCTCCATTGAAAAAGCACAGAAGATAAAGTTGTTGTCCTTAATTTCTTTATATTTTACGTGTTTTAATTTAGCGGCTTGTTCGGCTGCTTTTCCTGCGGGTGTGGATGAAATTCGAAGGTAGCTGTCGGCAAACGTGTCACAACATGTTGAGTCCCAGACCAAACATTTGCCGTTAGACCAGGGTATTAACGTCAAGCCGTCAGCTTTTTTACCATCCGAACGGCACATTCCCGGGGGTTCTAAGGTTGACGGCACGTTAATAGAGCTTAGAGACTGGCAAATTATAGTGTTCATTTCAGAGTGTCTTGCGTGGCGAAGGTTTTTTTTATTTAATCAGAAGGTGTCGGTACAACACATCATACAAATTCATAAATTTCATCCAACTTTTTTCCCTGAGGCAAAGTGCCCATGATGGAAACTGCGTTACCACGCTGAATGGTGAGACTTATTCTCTGAAAAAGGAAATGTCTAGATCTGCGGTCACCGGATGAGTCGACGAGCAAATGTCCCAAAGCGCGAAGAAAAGTGCTAGCCTTTTGACACCACGGCTCCAAAGTCTCGACAGCCACAGGAAAGAAAATAAAATTTTGTTCTACACATGCGCTATTTTAAAAATGCACATTCTTTCATTTCAAACATTAAGCATGTTTGATGAAATTCACATAAAAAACCTGTTCTGTAAACAATGAAACTGGCTATTCTGTAAAAAGTGCAGTTTTTAATTATCGCATGTTTATGACTGGTAGATATAAACGTTCCTTCGCCCGGGCTGAATTCTCCACGATTACACCAGCCGTTCGAGATGATTGGTTAACGTATGATGAAGCAATGGTATCGGAGCAGGTAGCGTCCCAGATTACACATTGTCCATTAGCCCACGGGACCAATGTAATGCCATCAACACGCTTGTTTTCCATACGGAACAGGCCGGGTGGCTCCAATTGGCTCGAAAGGTGAACAGAATTCAGAGTTCGCCAAATAATGTTGAGCTCGCGGTGTCGGGAATGTCTACCCGCAGATTTTAAGCATGACAGGCCGTGTACTCCGTTCTCGAATACAATGTCGCCGAAATGACAGCGATGTCGAATGCACAATTGGCAGCCAAGCCTCAGTCCCACACAGATACGGAAATGACTGTTTTCGAGCAAGGTGCCGATCCAGCGGGCCGGTAAGGCATAAAGCCAGTAGTTAGACTCTGGTCGAGTCATTGCCAAACGCCGTGTTTTTTCCAGGCTGCCAACAACTTGTATCGAATTCAAATAATTTGTTTTTCTACGGTGCAAATCTATCTGTAAACAAATAATAAAAAAAAACCCATACTTGCCTGGACCTTTTTTTTCTCTCAAGCACTGCACAAAAGTCTTGCGTCTTGTACGCTAACCATTATCCCACGGATTCATGCAACGAACAACGATTAGAAATCAAACACTTGGTTGTAAGAGCATAACAAGGCTACTCGATTCAAAAAGTTCATTTTAAATTTTTCCCAAAAGGATTTTGGTGAAACATAATGCCAGTCTGTCGTGCGTGATCAAATTTGTAGGTCGATCTCAGGGGCGCCGACTTTGATTTGACTCGTGGGGGGCGAACAAAATTTTAAAAATTTTAAGAAAAATCTAGTGTGGGACAATCAAAATGTATCCTAAGTAACATGCATGTTGAATGTTGTAGAGGAATATTATCTGAGCCTTACGAAGACTCGTCACCCATTTACATTTGTTCAGACAGTCGGAGCAAGATTAGAAATATAGAGAGATACAGATTTTTCTCTCTCTTCTCGATAGTCTTAGAATGCAGAGATACATTACAAAAGTTATCCGAAAGTCGGGGGACATCTTTAGTCTGGGTTTCCGGGCACTCAGACATCCACGGGAATGAGAAAGCAGACGAACTAGTCAGATTACCTTCATTACACCGCTTCAATGGCCCCGAACCTGCCCTAGCTGTATCCAATACCACACTTCAGCGAATGATAAAGTGCTGGAAGGATAAGCGTTTCAAAGACCACTGGAACTCGGTAAGCTTTGCAAGACAACACAAAAACTATATTCGCATAAACAGCCGGAATTCTAAGTAACTTCATCTCGTTAAACCGGTCAAACCTTAAAAGAATGGCGAGTGTTCTAAACAGACACAATTGTCTTAACAAGCACCTCCGTATGATAAGTATTTCTGATGACCCAGACTGCGACGAGTGTGGGGAGTGAGGATATAGAAAGTAGTGAACACTTCTTATGCCACTGCCCGGCTTATGTTAAAGTGAGAATGCAGCATTTAGACTCCTTAACATTGAATTACTCATCGATCTGGAGCATAGCTCCTATAGATATTTTGAAATTTATTAAGTGAACAAAAAGAGTCTCAATCATTGTGGGTAAGCACAACAGGCTAACCTGAGCCAATCTGAGAAAATCATATTTTGCAGTCACTTATTCTATTGTATTCTAACATGTGTCGCAAGCGAAATTTTCAGTGTTTTTTCAAGAAATTTGCTATGATTTCACAGGAATAGGTGTGACAATAGGGGTAGTTGAAATGTAATGTCAGTAAAATGCGCCGCAGGCGAAATTTTCAGCGTTTTTTTAAGAAATTCACTGTGGCTTAATAGGAATTTTTTTTTGGCCTATTTCTCGTGGGGGGCACAGCCCCCCACGAAATCGTCCGTGGGGGGCATTGGCCCCAGCTAACCGTGGAAGTCGGCGCGCCTGGTCGATCTCGATATCGATTGAAAGTCTAATTACCACATTTTTATAAGAGTTTCTGTATAAAAATTAATAGACGTATTTGATGGAATGCACGCAACAAAAAAAAAATGTAAAAAACAAACTAGGATTTGAACCGAAAATTCTGAAAAAAATGAGTTTACATCGCCGCAGCATTGCTCACTGAGGCTATATAGACCGTTGATGCCTTGCGTTATTATCACATCGACAAAGAAATAACAAAATGAACACAGCACATTGTTCTACGATAGTTCATTCGATATTTAGCCTACTCTAAGAACTCAAATGGTGTACGCTGTATTTCAGGAGTTATTTTTTTTGTTTTCAAAATGTTCAATGTTTAATTGTTTGTTTCAACGACCGAGTGCTACTACGTTAAAGCATAGTACAAGTGAGGTCATGTAAACAGCCTGTAACACAAGGACGATTACACAGTCTCGCCTTCGGCTCGATTTTGCAAACTTCGCCCTCATGTTACTGGCTGTTTACATGACCTCAATTGTAATATACTATTACTTGCTAAGTCCCGCGAAAATGAAAACTACCGCAACTGTCACAACTTTCGCGGGGTGCTACAAGTAAATTACTTTACCAAACTCATTGTTAAAAATATCGTGATATAGTTATGTATGCACCACGTACTACATGTCGGTCATATTGTGCGAGATTGGTGAAAAGTCCCAGGGCGGCCAATAGAGCACATATGAACGACATGTAGTACATGTTGGATACATAATTTTATATTCATTATTGATAATTGGATGCGTGGTTATTTTTTATATTTTTATTTTTTCCGAGCTTTCGTAAAACAAACAGTTTTCGTCTTCAGGGAATAAAATTTGAATGATGTTGAAAAGCTTACTAAGTGAAATCAGTGAAATCTGATATTTTAGGAATAATTGGAGCCCATGCTCGACTTAAAACTAATCCTTTGTCCACATTCATTAAATTTCCGTTGTACTGTTGAATTGCCAAACCTTCTTTGATACTTCGTAGGTGGTAATTACTCTCTTTTAATATTATTTTTAAATTTTCCCAATCGATCTTGTGATTTTTGTTACGTATTATATGTCTCGCTACCGCAGACTTCTTATATTCGCGTCGCCTGACATTTCCTTGGTGATCGTTTTTTCTTTCACCGAACCTTACTAATTCGCCTAGGTAAATTGAATCACATGAAATGCATGGAATCTTGTATACTCCTGCTGGTTCCTTCTCTTCCTTGTCTTTGATACTGTTTAATAAATTTTGTACTTTCACGCCTGGAGTGAATGTTGTTGTGAATCACCCTGATGAGAACAACACCGCTCAATCCCATTCAGCAATCGTATTGCCAGCGACACATGGAGAGTGACTTTTCGATTCCCGGAAGCGAGAGTTTTGGTTTTTTGATCTTTTAGAGACATTCTATTTCACAGATTTTTACGCAAAGTTTATCTGAAAACAAAGTTAATTTAGATATTGTACATAAAGTAAAATTTTTTGAAATTAAATAGTAAATAGGTGTGTGTGTGCGATGACAGTGTAATTTATTATAAAAAGGATAGCCAAAGGAGGTAACAATTAATCGAATTCTGGTGCATCTTGCACATTGGTCTTAACAGAGGAATTCGTCTTTTTAGGTTAACGTTTCAATTAATTTACTCAACCGTACCTAAATAGTTGTAATCTGCAGAGTAAATAACATAACGTAAGCACATTTTTCCTTGAATTTATATTGAGATTGAGATTTAGCTTAAACATTGATGTCCAGGTTACATTCTCCGGGTTACAGTCACACGCACAGCACACACATTCATAAATAGTAAAAATAGTCAAGTATCGTGAAGGATACCAAATGTAAGATTTAAGTTTTGAATTCGATTTAATTTAGTTGCTTATTGGTTCTATTTTTTATAGAAATTTGAAGTTATTATTACACTACGATCAATATATTGTTGAAACATCAACCGGATCGTTTGTCTTCATTACTCTCGAATCCCATTCCTTCCGATACGGACGTTGAGGACTGATACTCAACAAATGTTATTTTCCAGTTGAGTCGATTCCGTAGATATCCCGCAACTTTATTGGAAACATTTCCAACATAACGGAGGGGTACCCAGAATTCATCATGGGCGCGCGCTAGCAATGCGCCCGTGACGCAAGTCTTACACGTCAAAAAATTCACAAGAAATTTTTTCGTAGACTAAGGAACATATATACAGGAACTTTTTGACTTCCCCCCCGAGCGACGTACCCCCCGGAAAATATTTTTCCCGGATTCTACGGAAAATTTTAGGCCGAAGTGCCTTTTCACTCATTAAAATCGGTTTAGTCGTTCCGAAGATATGAATTAAACAATTTTGCTATTTTGTATGGAAATGGACTCAAATCGAATATTTTTAACTAGTCAATTTGGTAAACCTTTCTTTCTTTCTTTCTTTGTTTGTGGCAATTTTTTTTTGACGTTGTAAGGTTTTCAAAGTTTCATGAAATGTATTCCGTATCTCTAGAAATATGAGAGTTAGAAAGTTGGTTCCAAAGGCGAAGTTGTAGAGAATTAAATTTAAGCGAACACGTGCTTCAGGGTTTTGGGGAAATATGGCCCAATCCTGGTATATGGCCACTTCCATAATTAGGCAGGATGACCCAGATCTCCAGAACTATGAGAGTTAGAAAGTCGGTTCCAAAGGCGAAGTTATAGAGAATTAAATTTAAGCGAACACGTGTTTCAGTGTTTTGGGGAAATATGGCCCAATCCTGGTATATGGCCACTTCCATAATTGGGCAGGATGACCCAGATCTCCAGAACTATGAGAGTTAGAATGTTGGTTCCAAAGACAAAGTTATAGAGAATTAAATTTAAGCGAACGCGTGTTTCAGGGTTTTGGGGAAATATGGCCCAATCCTGGTATATGGTCACTTCCAGAATCTCGTCTTTTTTATGGCAATTTGTGGCAGGATGACCCAGATCTCCAGAACTATGAGATTTAGAAAATTGGTTCCAAAGGCGAAGGTAGAGAGAATCAAATTTAAGCGAACACGTGTTTCAGGGTTTTGGGGAAATATGGCCCAATCCTGGTATATGGTCACTTCCATAATCCATAATTAGGCAGGATGACCCAAATCTCCAGAACTATGAGAGTTAGAAAGTTTGTTCCAAAGGCGAAGTTGTAGAGAATTAAGTTTTAGCGTACACGTGTTTCATGGTTTTGGGGTCTGGCATTTGTGACGCAATTTTTTTAACTCAACATAATTTTGTTTAAAAATTTTTGTTGCGAATCGAAGCTTAATGCGTCACCCCCCTCTGATTCCAGAACTTTTGTAACTGGAAGAAAATAGTTTTACCTTAGTTGATTAATGCGTCACACTTTTCTGATTTCACAGATTTTGTAAGCAGGCATAAAGACTTGCGTCACACCTCCTCTGTAAGAGGTTTTTTTGCGGATTTTGATCTTCTTCGTTTTTATTTGGAACGATTGGTGTTAAATTTTGATTTTGATTTTGATTTGTAATTTGGATCAGGAACGCAGCGGTAGCGGAGAGCGTGACGCAGTCCCCACACCCCAAAAAAAAACGTCCACAAACCCAAAAACCTCCATACAAAAACCTTTGGGACAAGACACGATGTATAGGCGAAGTTTTGAGTTTTTCCCCCTCGCCCCTTTCCCCTCCAAATTATTTTTAAAACAAACAAAAGCAGCAGCTTTCAAACAAGCCCTCACTCATCAAAATCGGTTGAAAATTGGCTGAGATATCGCCAATCAAAGATGACCAATTCCTATGGAAAAATGGTCAAATCTGCTTTGCAATTAATAACAATTTTATTCCTGTGTGGTGTTTCAACGATCTATCTATTTATGTCTCTATGTATCTATCTACTTTTTTTTCTCGAGAACCGCTCGAGCGATTTCCTTAAAATTTTCAGGGAACGTCATTCTCGGCCCCAAATGAAAAATTTCATATGCCGCTTTTCCGGGAAAATTCTGGAAAAGCCGTGGCATGTGGAAAAGTGGTCAATTTAGGTAATGCTCGGAGTTTTCGAATTTTAGCTCCGAAGTGACGATAGCCAGAGAGTAGGTTTCTTCGGTAAAGTTATAGAGTTTGGTCAGGAGAATTTTGTGGGATTTTTAGAAAATGGCTGCCAGCGGTCAAACTGGCGCCATCTTGAATTTTCCGAAGCAATAAATTAGGTTTTTTTTTGGTTTTCGAATTTTAGCTTCGGAATGACAATACTTAGAGAGTTGGTTTCTTCGGTAAAGTTATAGAGTTTGATCAGGAGAATTTTTTGGGATTTTAAGAAATCTGCCAAAGTGGATTTTTGTAAGGTATAAATTATGCTTCTTTGGGTTTTCGATTTTTAGCTCCGGAATGATAACACTTAGAGAGTGGGTTTCTTCTAGAAAGTTATAGAGTTTCATCAGGAGAATTTTTTGGTGTCATTAGAAAATGGCTGCCAGCTGTCATAGCGGCGCCATCTTGGATTTTCGTTTATGCTTCTACGGTTTTCGAATTTTAGCTTCGGAAGGACGCTACTTAGAGAGACGGTTTCTTCTAGAAAGTTATAGAGTTTCATCAGGAGAATTTTTTGGTATCATAAGAAAATGGCTGCCAGCTGTCATAGCGGCGCCATCTTGGATTTTCGTTTATGCTTTTTCGGTTTTCGAATTTTAGCTCCGGAATGACGCTATTTAGAGAGGCGGTGTCTTCTAGAAAGTTATAGATTTTCATCAGGAGAATTTCTTGGTATCATTAGAAAATGGCTGCCAGCTGTAATAGCGGCGCCATCTTGAATTTTTGTTTATGCTTCTACGGTTTTCGAATTTTACCTCCGGAATGACGCTACTTAGAGAGACGGTTTCTTCTTGAAAGTTATAGTGTCTCATCAGGAGAATTTTTTGGCATCATTAGAAAATCGCTGCCAGCTGTCATAGCGGCGCCATCTGGATTTTCGTTTATGCTTCTACGGTTTTCGAATTTTAGCTCTGGAAGGACGCTACTTAGAGAGACGGTTTCTTCTAGAAAGTTATAGAGTTTGGTCAGGAAAATTTTTTGGGATCATAAGAAAATGGCTGCCAGCTGTCATAGCGGCGCCATCTTTGATTTTTGTTTATGCTTTTTCGGTTTTCGAATTTTAGCTCCGGAATGACACTACTTAGAGAGATGGTTTCTTCTAGAAAGTTATAGAGTTTCATCAGGAGAATTGTTTGGGATCATAAGAAAATGGTTGCCATATGTTATAGCGGCGCCATCTTGGATTTTCGTTTATGCTTTTTCGGTTTTCGAATTTTAGCTCCGGAATGACACTACTTCCAAAACGACTGATATCACAACAAAAACCTTTTTAAAGGTAGAGTGTGACGCAGTCCGTAAGCCCGCTTCCAAAATTAATGATATCGCTTGAGGTGACGCTATCGCAGATAATACGCAGAAGTTTGTTTGAATGGAATCTTGTGTTCAAAGTTTTATTTTCCTGAAAAAATTACAGCGCTTTTTTTAAAACAAAATTACGTTGTGTTAAAAAAATTGCGTCACAAATGCCGGACCCAACGACGAAATAATTTTTCTGTACCTTCAGTTTTGCGCTACAGCTAAAAAAATTCCTTGAAGCATTGAGGAAAGTTGACCGGCGCACACGTATAGGTCTAATGTGACGCTAAAGTACCTAGCCGGTGTGGATTGAAATCGTTGGAATACGCTTCTTAAAATTTTACGATATTGCCGTGACACTTCTTTAATAATTATTCTTCATTTGTATTGGTTTGATAAGAAGAGAAAATGTTATTCAATTTTCCTGAAATAAATTACATTCATGCCATTTATTATCTATGAAAAATGTTTCCCGTTGATGCTATCAATATGCATAAATCACACAGTTGAATTGTCCGACACAATGCATCCATATTATACACAAACACTAAACATATTTCAACTATGTTTTTGAACAATATTGTGCAAAAGATAACGCTCGACTAAGCTTTTTTGATTGATTCATGTTCATACGTCAAATTCGTTGCGCACATCACAGCTCGGTTATCTTTTTTTCGTTTGAATTGCATACAATTTACAATTTGTAATTTGCCCAATTTTTCATCTTCACATTTGCATATTAATTTGAAAGTTTTTATTTTATATAACTTTACTGAAAAATTAAAAAAAAAAAAGTTTTTACCGCAAAATGAAATGTAAATTTATATTTTTTATTTGCCAGTGAAATCGTTCAATTTGCATTCATTTTAGTGAATCAAATTTTATTGTTATTTGTTTTTAAATCAACGCTTACAATGCGATAATCTCCTAGATAGAACAGCAGATTGGACTTTTAGTTGTGAACTCTTCAATTTTATAATTTTTTTTAAATGTTTATATTGGAACAAATTTGTTTAGAAACAATAGAATTCTGTTTTTTCACCAATTTTTACAAAGCAGAGCGCTCTCAGTCCAACAAATATTTTGCAGCTTGCATAATTTGCACTATTAATAGATGACTTTAAATTTAAAACATTATTCACACTTAGGGCTTCTATTTTCAACGAGCGATAAGTCGGCCGATGTTTTCTCACCGCTTGTCTCCGCTGCTCCCACTCATGCAAAATAAATTCTAATGTGAGAAGAAAAATGTGGAGATAAACGTTCTTGCTTGCTTAAAATAGTTATCGAAAATTTGGAATTCAAAGAATATCAACAGTTTTCCTGTGGTCCAAGACTTATTTTAACTCATACAAGCTGGGGAAACATCGACTATAGTATACTTCAACATAGAGGAAGTTGAGGGGATAAATTATTTTTTCGCCGAATTTTTTTCGCATGAAATTTTCTTTCGCCAGAATTTTTTTCGCATGAAATTTTCTTTCGCCGGAATTTTTTTTCGCCGAAATTTTTTTTGCCTGAAATTTTCTTTCGCTGGAAATTTTTTTCGCAAGAAATTTTTTTCGCCGAAAATTTTTTTCGCCTGTAATTCTTTTCGCCGGAAATTTGTTCTCTAAAATTTGTTTCCTCTTTTCTTAAAAAACTGCTGATATCACAACAAAAACCCTTTTTAAATGGGAAACATGACTCAAGTCCTCGTCCCTTCTTCCAAAACAACTGATATCAATTTGGGTTACGCTTACAGCTTCGGAATGCAAAAAATTCTTAAAAAATACTTTCACTTCTGATTAAAAAATTGCGTCACAAATGCCCGGATCCTCCCAACGTAACAATTTTTCTGCGCTTTCAGATTTCGAACGCCAAAAGTTTGGCTATCCGTACTCCACACATCACGCAAAACGTAATTTTTTTTCCGTGTCAAATCTGACAGAACAGAAAAACAACTAACGTCACGTTTCCCTTTTAAAAAGGGTTTTTGTCGTGATCATTAATTAATTCGGAATCAACTTAGTGAGCTCGCCAACTCACTCGTGTGTTTTTAAGCAACTCGCTTTGGAAACTGTTATTTTGACTCGAGCAGTTGCATACCTCGCCATCGGCTCGGACATGCAAACTCTACACTCGCCAAAACAACAATTTCCAAAGCTTGTTGCTTAAAAACACACTTGTGACTTTGGCTCGCATCACAAAACTGATCCCTCATGCAATGAATAATTTCCGCCGCATTCACAGTAATATACCATTATATGGTTTGTTAAACAATCAGGCCGTGGACTTTCTCATCGCACTGATTACACCACCAGGTGAATGTGTCAATTGAAAAATTTAAAACATGATTTTCTGTTTCTGAAGCTCTGTTTGCGAGGGGATTGAGGAACAATCTTGAAAAATCATCAAAATTGTTAATTTTATTTCCAGTAATAGGACCGAAATCGAAAAAGCTCTAGAAATGCTAAATCAAATTAATTTGCAAATATTTTGAATGTTTACAGTCACTGATAATATTAGTTACAGGAAGCTGTTGCGTTTACCTTTTGCGTTTGTCAACATCCGAATTTGGACTCCGTATGGATATGGAATATGCTTTAAAACAATCTTATTTGCGTGTTCAGTTCAGTTACTGCTAATCATTAACATTAGCCGATGTCTGTTGCGAAACGTCTTTTTCACTTTAATGACAATATGTGACAGAAATATTATTACATTTTTGAAATGAAGTAAAGTATCTTGAAAACTATAAATTACGTTCAACCACACCTAAAACACCACTCATTTTCATTAATCATTTTAAAAGTTAATAAAGATAAGGATAATGTCCTACATATTTACCATGAATCGGGAAATGTGTTTCCTTCTTTTAGGTATATTGTTTCGGCTCATTAACAACATGCTGTGCTTGTTATTAGTTTTGATTTAGAGAGCTTTGGCATGATTTATTAACGCTTTTATTATAGAACATTAGAAACATATACACAACAGACTAGGGTAATTATTTCGGTGTGACTTAACATTTCATGAAACGAATATTCTAAAAGTTAACAAAAGAGATTTAATCTTCTCTCGTGAGTATTACTTCGAATTTCTGAAGTTCATTAGATACATCATTTCAAAAAGTTACGTATTTAAACCGCAAACTTGTACCATGTTTTCTTTTTAATTCTTTAAAAGATGATGTCATCTCTAAATCAAAATGAACTCCTTCTAAAATTTGCATTCGTATTATAACTTTTCTTTCGGTGGTTTGAAGCCTCATAGATTTTATTAGAATGGTAGCAACGCAAAAGTGAATGCGGTCAATTTTATACTTATTTAACTTTACCGAGAGCTTTACTTGTCGAGATATACTTTACTTTACTTTATTGCATGTCATAATATGAGAAAGGCCTCGCGACCTTTTAAGTTACATATTATATTCGAGAAAATAAAATCGTTAAACAAAAAAAAATTAATAAAATGAGTCCAAATCCAGTCAATACACTAACAACGTAAACAGGAATTAAGTGCGAAGAACGTGGTAATTTCTAGCTGGAGAATGGGTATAGCTCGTTAGATTGAGGCATACAGCTCAGGCCACTGAAAACGATGAAGATATAATGAGATGGCCAGTTATCGATAGGATTTTTAGCATGGCGGTGGCGATGAGCAGCAGGTCCAGAAGAATGAACCGATAGGATTTCCTCTTCTACTCACGAAATATAGTTTGTTCAAATATCAAAACACGTCATAGCCCGTTACCGTGTTGCTACAATCGAGATTGAATCGAACATTGTTGACTTTGTTACACATAACAATCCATATTGCGGTTGATGTTTCCCGGTATGAATTGTCAGAATTCACGAATATAATGAATTCCGGCACCCCACAGCAAAAACAGCAATTTTTATCATGTTTCCAGTGCGTTTGTCGATCATCAGTACACAGATATGACCATCGACCAATTAATTTATTTTCCGTTAGTTTTGTGGTTAGCAACGTCATAAAACGCAGTGAGATTTACATTATTTAAAAATAGCAGTGTGGCGTCAGGAACAAAGAGAAATCAAATGATGCTTTCTTTGTCGTGAAGATAAAAGATAAAAAATCTAACCACACCGGCAAATAGAGAAAACTCGCAAATCAAAAATGCAATCCCTTAGCTCCTAAATTATTGAACAATACATTATCATATAAAAAGTAATTTCTAGTTAGCGTTATCCAAAATTATGGACGTAGTGAAAACCGAACAATATCTTTTGTGGTTGAGCGACACAAACGCACATCTTTACTTTGCGAGAAACTGAAATTTCTAAAAGTTCAAAAGTTCCATTTTCATTTTCATCCCTGTTGATTGTAGTGAGCCGTTCGAAAAAAGTCCCAAAATTACACAACGCTCGCGTAATTTTATATTTTTATATTTTCTTGTAATTTTGGAATTTTTTTGAAATATTTATTTTCTCAAAAATTTAGATTTGGAGAAAGAATTGGAATTCTTCAAAAATTTAGATTTCTAGAAAAATTTCAAATTTTGAACTTTCACGAAAACTTTAAATTTCTTGAATATTCGATTTTTTCGAAGTTTAGGGTTTTCCTTTCCACAGTCTGAAGAATTGAATGAGCCATAAATTGTCTAAAACCCTGACAAAATGTGCCAGACCTGTACTATTTTGGTCAACGTTTTCGCGATATCCCTCTTAATGAAAAATGTAGTACGAAATTCTGTTGCTTATAACTCCGCTGTTAGAGGAAATTTTTTTGAAAGTTTTTAGTATTCCTAAATCTACATTAAAGAGGCTACAACGTGAGCTACATAAAAGAAACATTGCCACTCTTTAATTTGTGGTTTCGTACTATCAAAGTAGAATATTTTCTATGAAAATGCCCCAATTGGGAACTTTGATCGTATGCCATAACCAGACCAGAAATTTTTTTCAGTAATTCCTTTTAATTCTAATAGTGTAAACCCTAACAACCCTAAACAGAGAAAACAGACGAACTAATCTCATGAGAAACTTTGTACAATGCTGAGAATGGAACGAAGACGGTCAACTAGCAAATTTTCGGAAAATGAATTTGCGCTATATGAAGATAATACAATTTTTGTTTTTAAATTGTTGTTTCCGAGGCTTACAGCCTAAAAGAACTTTTCGTAGACCGGTTTCGTTCCCATTCCAGAAAATCGAGCACCCCTAATGTTTATTTGTTTGATAATGTGGTGAAACTGTGTAAAACATCAAGCTTAATTACGAGGTTTCGTAGTGACGAAGTTGATGTTGTGTTTTTTAATTACGTTCTACCTGATGAACATGCCAAGAGTGTCGAGAAGTATCACAAAGGTTGAAAGAAATTACTTTCATTCATAAATTGTTAAAAAAGATTATTAAATTAATCAAAAATGATAAAAAAACGTTATGGTTCACAAAAAAAGATACCAGGGCTGCCACTTTAACTTTAAACGAAGCTCAACTTTCAGAGTCTTTTGCCTATTTTTAACACTTTTCGGACCCGTACGAAGTACAAAGGTCCGATACGTTTATTACAATACATTTTATTGTAACATGGAGTAGATCGAGGCGGAAGTGGCGGGGATGCATTTAATATCGACTAGAGATGACGAATCAGCGAAAAAAAGTATCCGTCTGTCCGTTTTGTTCAAAGATGAGCAAAATCGGTCAAGTGGTTCCGGAAATATGGTCGAAAAAGTGACCAAAAAATGATTAAAAAATATTAAAGTCTACCGATTAAATGGAACCACATGCCGTCAATATATTTTATTATCGTTACACGCAAGGAATAATAGACCTGTCCTAATTTTATTTTTACAATTTTCTTTCTATCTCTAATTTTATATTTATTTTCTGAAATTCCATATTAATTCAAAAATGTGCCAAAGAACATGTGACCTATGCACCAAATTAAAGTACAAATGAAATGCAGAATTATAGTAACCTTATAATAGGATCATTGGTGTAGCCAGTTCAAGTTCAAGGTCGAAAATAGTATATTGTAATAATTGTTTATTGTACATTTTGTTCGGTTCAAAGTTAATAATATGCAAAATCGCTTCAAAATTAATTATTTTTATCTGAACTTTTTAGTCTTTTTGCGTACGTACAAAGTGAGGAGGGGGGAGAGTTTCGGTCAAATCGTACGGATGCGTACAGGAGGGGGGTCCAAAAATCACATTTTCTTGCGTACGTAATTAATGGATGTCCCCTAAGTAATAGTCATTAATACACGAATTAGCCCGCGGAAGATCATATTTGACCCCTTCGGCCGATTCAGAAAACAAATTTTTTTTCATATAAGGGACATTTTATAAGTCGCGAAATCAACAACAAATCAACAACAGGTAACCAACTGATGATACCTTTTACGAAATGATACGTAAGCGACTGATGACCCCTTTTACGAAATGCTTCGAATGCGAATTATGTTGCGCTTTAAAAAATGTTAGGTAGGCGGCTGATGATCCCTTTTACGAAATAATACGTACGCGACTGATGATCCCTTTTAAGAAATACTACGAATACGAATTATGTTGCGCTTAAAAAATGTTAGGTAACCAACTGATGATCCCTTTTACGAAATGATACGTAAGCGACTGAAGATCCCTTTTACGAAATACTACGAATGCGAAATATGCTGCGCTTTAAAACATTTCAGGTAAGCAGCTGATGATCCTTTTACGAAATGATACGTAAGCGACTGATGATCCCTTTTACGAAATACTACGAATGCGAATTATGTTGCGCTTTAAAAAATTTTAGGCAACCGACTGATGATCCCTTTTACGAAATGATACGTAAGCGACTGATGATCCCTTTTACGAAATGCTACTATGTTGCGCTTTATAAAATGTTAGGTGAGTCCATAGCAATGTTGTTGAGTAATTGTTTTTATTGAAACTACATACAACCCTATAATACAATTAATTAAATGGTAACAACAATCTACTGTCAGAATATTAAACTTACTGTCAAAACATAATTTATTGTCGAAATATTAAATTTATTGCCAAAATATTAAATTTATTGCCAAAATATTAATTACAAAAAAAATTATTTTTACTGCCACTCTATCAAATTTATTGCTTTTGGATTAAAATTTTACTGCCAAATTATTAAAATTACTTACCAGTTAAATACTAGCCATTTCGCAACTCCTGACTTTTTTGGCGCCTGCGGATTATGGCGCCTGCGGATGATGGCGTCTGGGGGTTTTGAGGTCTTCGAGTTTTTATGTCTCCGGATTTAGTCATTTTTTTAAATGGCTAGGAAATAGGAAATAGATAGGGTGGATAGTAAATTTTCCCTTTTAGGAAATGTCACAGATTAGGTGGTTAACAAACCTAGGAAATTTTCCTTTTTACGAAATGTCGGTGGCTGTAAAGCGGTAAATTATTTCTTTGTATAAACAACTTGCATAATCGTAGAAATATGCAAAAATAATTTTTCCTTTGAGAAGGCGGGACTTCCCAGGGAGAGCTGCAGCACTCCAATCCTGCATAAATTTTCATCATAGGACCTCTCACTACCTGCCCGGCCGAAAAAAAAAGCATTTATAGTAGAAATATGGAAAAATATATTTTTCTTTAATAGAGCGGGGCATCCCAGGGAAGAGCTTCCGCGCCCCAATTCTTCTTGAACTTTCATCAAAGTACCTCTCCCTACCGGCCCCACCTCAAAAAACATAAATATAAGCTGTTTCCGTAAACTAGATTTTTGCCTCTCACGAAAAATCGGATAAAAATCGGGTCAGTGGTCTGGGCACTGGGCACTGGGACCAATGGAATGGACGAAACTGAGTTTCCCAATCACTTGTGATATGATCTCTTGTAGAAAGTATCGCTAGTTGACTGACCAAACCAAATTTCAATTAACTTTTTGAAATCAGGAGAGTGCAAACACCCTGAAACTTCTGCGAATCCTATTTTTGGAATTATGTTTTCATTTTTGAAGTGTAGAGTTCTAAAGAGCAGCAAAATCGATGATGGATCCAGTTGAAGTACGACAACCATTGCCATTGAGGTATGACACGATGAAATTGTTCAATGAGGTTTGCCAAGATATACTTCCTGTATCCAAACTTTACATCAATGATATATGCTCATTTGTACAGTCATGTATAAATGATAAGTGTCATCACAACGTGAAATTCGGGGTGAGAAGACATGCATATTCTACAAGGAACAAAGACCTCTTGGCAGTTCCGCTAATGAAAACTAAGATCGGAAGACGCAGTATCTCTTTTGCCGGACTTAACATGTTTAACAGACTTGCAAGGAGCATCAGGATCAGCACTAGACACGTAGAATTTAAGCGTTTGTCAAAAGAGTATTTGGTTGTGGGTGGGGGCTAGAGATGGGGTACGAGTTACTTGTAAATATTTCCTCTATTCGTTTCTATTTTCTTATATATTTTGTGTATGCCTTTGCCAACCTGGATTAAATTGAGTTTAGCTGGATCAAATGAGTCATGAACTCAGGAATTCATGAACTCAGGACACATAGGAAAATATATGTGTCTTAGCTTAAGTTTAATTAATGATTTTTATTTGATTTATCGGGTGATATTAACTAAAGTTTCTTTAAAGTGACTGTGTCACAGTGAGACTTTTTAGTGTAGATCTATGATTTTCTTTGATGATTTATTTCTTGAGATAATGATGTAATTTAAGATGAATAAATGAACTGAACTGAACTGAGATTGTTGTAAAAAGTACAACAAAAGTTTGGAAAATAAATGGACTAATTGAAGTGAGAGAACCCACGGCTGTGGCCACTGTTATTTTGGCGAGTGTATCTAGAGAATCTACATGTAATGGTAACTTTTCCTAGCCGTCACCAAGTTCTGTTTTTTAAACTAGTTTGCGCCTAGTTACTTAACCGGCACTACAAGCCAGAGCATTAACCTTCGCCTAGTTTCTCATATCAGTTATATTCCCCTATTGGCGTGGACAGCTCATCATAATTCCATTTCTGCTGAAAATAAAAGTTTTCAGCTCTGTTGTGATTGTGTGAGAAGTGAATTGACCAGAATTCTTGTAACGAAAATTTGTTCTCAAACTTTACGGCGTAAGTCTTAATTCTTTCAAACAGTTTTATTACAAATGTGCAAGAAATGTCCACACAATTACTTTCAAAGTCAAAAAATATCTTCTGTACAACATAAAGCTACTTCACAGGGTATAATTCCGGTTCGATAAATCATTTTAAAAGCACTTAAATAAACTTACATTTACCGACGCTTGCTATAAAGTAACTTTTTCCATTCTATTTCTGGCATATAACTTTGCAATAGCATTTAAGAGCATTGTGGTATACGAAAAAGTTATTTCTGCATTCTGAAAACCTGAAATGAAATCTTCCAAAAGCAGCGGAAGAAAATTGCGAACCGAAGCGATGAATGGGTGTATACCTTTTGATACGTTCATGGGTGGTGCAATAGTAAATTTCTGTGCT
Source organism: Pseudolycoriella hygida (assembly GCA_029228625.1). Classification (NCBI taxonomy): domain Eukaryota; kingdom Metazoa; phylum Arthropoda; class Insecta; order Diptera; family Sciaridae; genus Pseudolycoriella; species Pseudolycoriella hygida. The sequence goes on along the minus strand of CM055403.1, from coordinate 80,736,515 downwards.
TCTACTTCTCTACATATATAAATAAAATGAAAGAGTAATTCACAGAATTTTTCGCTTCCTTCGTTTTAAAATTTTTATTCCTTTCGTTGCTGTCAACAATACTTTTCTCAAAGTGGAGCAGCTTCCATTGTAAAATTTATATCAATTGGCTCGGATTTTTTTGCGTTATTCAAAACATTATTATAAATATTTTTAAGCAATTTAACTTACTGTTCTCCTTACGATGCTTTAAATCATTGTTACGAACGCGTCGAGAGTTAAAGAATTATAAACCTCCTCCTCCTTCCATATTCTGTGAAGTAAATTTTTATATCAAACTTTTATGGCAACTAACGATCAAAACTAACCCATCTCTAACCAATAACCCCATTTATTTTCAATTAACTTTTCTTTCATCGGAAAAAGTGTGTGCAGAGTTTCATAGAATTGGCTTATCTCAATACCATTTTCATGTTGGCCATAAAAACCAAAATGAACGAGAATTCAATATATGTGCCAATTGCTGCAACATGGGTGGTAATTTGACCACATAGCTTATCCACAAATTAGTTCTTACATATTCGACTATATTACATTGAATAGAGTTACAATCTAATGACAGCTATTATAGGAGCATAGAAAATGGGGGTTTCATCTAAAGAAACTTTATGGTGTATGCGAGAGCATGAATCGTGATCGGAAAATATTATTAAAATTATCCGACGAAGAAGGAAACGAAATATTTGTGAAAATATATTTAACAACACTGTCGGTTCTTCACATTAATTTATTCGTTACGAACATACACGTCAACAGCACATGTCGTTGACAAATTTGCTTGTAGGCCTTGCTATTCCCTGAACTAAGGTACATTATTCTGGAATCGAGTATGCCTCGGCCAGGGTAGGATATTAGTATTTTATTGCCATTTGAGGGAAACAATCGAGGCTTGCCTAATAAAATGTTCAAAAAAAAAAAACTTTCAAAATACATTTTCGAAGAAAAAGTCTAAAAAAGTAATAAAAAAAGATCTTAACTGGAGCCGATCATAGAGCTGGCCCTTAGGATCCTAGGGAGCGGTCTTAGACCCATACCTTCATTGACAAAAAAGAAGAATTTTAAATTCGGTCAAGTTTTACTCGAGATAAATTGTTGACAGCAGGGCCTATTTTTGAGAAAATATTTTTCAAAATTTCTCAAATTTTCTCGAATTCCCTCAAATTTTTCTCGAATTCTCTCAAATTTTCTATAATTTTTATTGTAATGAAAATACGTTCAAACAAATTAAAATGAGTGTAGAAATAATAAGAATCGACGTAAAGTGTATTCTGAACCATATTAGAGGTCGTGCAGATGAAAAAAACAACAAGAAGCCAAGCATGAACAGGTGGCTGAAAATTCAGCCCTTAGTACTTAGGTTAATAATTCTAGGATGCGCTAAAACATCTAAAAACAATTTTCTGAGCAAAAGACATCAATTGACTAATTCCATGCAAAAAGTGGAAAATGCGTTACGTGCAAACGCTCTAACGGGTAAAATGTTTAGATATTAGAATTCCTTTGTATGGAGAAGCTGAAGACTGAACATTTGTAGAAACTTCTTTCATATAACACAAGCCTCGTATGTGCTTTGTTTAGCAAGAAAACAACGTTTGCACATAACCTACCAATGAAATTGCCCAATTATGCTTCACAATTTTTATAAATTTTCAGAAAATTGTTTAGAAATTTCAAGCAAATTTTCTTAAATTTTCTCAAATTTTCACAATTTTTCTCAAACTTTCTCAAATTTTCTCAAAATTTCTCAAATTTTCTCAAAAATTTTTTCAAAAATAGGCACTGGTACGGACAACATTTTATTGCAGATTTGTCTAATTGAGACCCCAAAACGAGAAACTAACTAACTCTCTGTGATAAACCCATAAGATCCCTTTTTAAAGAATTTCGTACTTCGTACGGATAATGAACACATAACACAGCGAGCCCAAATTACTTTGTGACACTTTTTCATTTTACTAATTTATTGATTTGTATGTGTTTTGTATTGTTTGAAACATGTGAAAAAGCCCACCTCACGTTAAAAATTATCTACTGTTTTACATGTCTGGATCGTTTTTCTGATAGCCCTGACTATGTAGAGTAACGTTGTAGAAGAAACTATATAAAAATAATTACGTTTAGAGGTCCCGCAAGACCATCATGGGCGCGCGGTAGCAATGCGCCCGTGACGCAAGTCCCCACGAGCAAAAAATTCGGAAAATTTTTTTTCGTAGACTTCGGAACCATATATACAGCTAAGTTTTGACTTCCCCCCTTGCGACGTACCCCCCGGAAAATATTTTTCCTGGATTCTACGGAAAATTCTAAGGCGAAATGTCGTTTCACTCATTAAAATCGGTCCAGTGGATCCGGAGATATGACCTTTAGAAAATCGTCATTTTCCATACAAAATGTGCACTTTCATAGAAACCAAAGTTAATGGAAATATCCTACGTTAGTTAGTTACTTAGTGCAATTAACATCGTCTTCATTATTTCTTTTGGCTACAAAGTTTCGGTTAATCGTATAATGTCGTTGACAAATTTATAAAACACTTAATCACAAAAAGGATTAAAGGTAATGATGACCTGGTACTTACTTAGTTAGTTAGTTAGTTCCAGAGCCATTTGTATACTGGGCATTCTACGCCATATGAGATTTTAAAAAAGGAGGGGTACCGGCCTCGTTTGGGCGCCAGGGCTCTTAGAAGGCGCCATATAAAGCCCATATGTATGTGTTTGTGTGTGTGTGTGTGTACGGAAGCATATTTTGTATAAGACATGGTTGGGTGTTCGAAATACAGGTTTGGTGTCAAAGAGAAAGATGTTGGGTTGGGTGTGTAGTGTATAGGGGTGAC
>CM055403.1:80715630-80733245 GCA_029228625.1 Pseudolycoriella hygida | reverse complement strand
GTACTGATATCACAACAAAACCCCTTTTAAAAGGGAAATGTGACGCAAGTCCTTCTTCCTCCTTCCAAAACAACTGATATCAATTTGGGGTGACGCTTAAAGCTTTGAAACGCAAAAATTCTTTTGGAATGTTTTCATTTTTGATTAAAAAAATGCGTCACAAAGGCCGGACCCCCCAATGTTATAGTTTTTCTGTTCTTTCAGCTTTCACAACGCAAAAATTTGTCATTATGTATGGCGTATTTTTGAACAGGAAATCAAATTTTTGCGTATGACAGCTGAAAGCGTAGAAAAATTATTACATTGGTGGGTCAGGCATTTGTGACGCATTTTTTTAATCAAAAATGAAAACATTCCAAAAGAATTTTTGCGTTTCAAAGCTTTAAGCGTCACCCCAAATTGATATCAGTTGTTTTGGAAGGAGGAAGAAGGACTTGCGTCACATTTACCTTTTAAAAGGGTTTTTGTTGTGATTCTAGTTTTCATATAATTCACGAAAAGTGATCAGCTGATTGACGTTCATGAATGGAAACTCTCAATAAGCTGATCGTTTTTAGTGAATTATATGAAGAGTAAAATGGTCATGCGGGACCCCTAAACGTGTTCATTTCATAAAGTTTCTTCTAAAACCTTTCTCAACACAGTCAGGGTGAAATAAGAAATTTTTTGACGCGAGGTGAGTTAATGTGAAAGAAAGTTAGTGTCTCCAAGTAATTTGAGTTGATTTTTATCATATTAGGAAGCTAACCAAGAACGTAAGAATTACCTAAATACCACAAATATTACAGAGGGACTTTTTTTTCGATTGGAACAATGGGTTCCAGAGCTTAGGCTATTAGGATATTTGAAAAGAATTTTGACATTCTTAAATTTTTTTTGGGATTTTCTTAAACTTTTCTAAATTTTTGAAAAACCGAATTTTTGAAAGATACACGAGGTTTTTTTTTAATTGATTGTTATATTTTCGGAAATTTGTGAACAGCCCCAAATGGTCAAGAACTTATTTCTTCATTGAGTTAAATATTCAATTAACATTAGACAACCACTGGCTCTTTATTAAATTTTAAGCGTCGATCATAGTGGTATCATTATGATAATAATCGTTGTGCCATGACATTTCAATTCTTATTTTTATATCAATATTTCAATTCCAGGTGCGTCCGTTTATGCACATCCACTTACCTATCCATGTATGTACAGATATGCCTTCAATAATAAAAACGGGGTATTATTGTTCATAACATTTTTATAGCTCGATCGGGAAGTTAATGACTCCACAAAATATATTTTATTATTTATTTGTATAGTGTAACCCTCATGGTTGAACCATCACAGCATATTGCGAGTGTTGCGACACGAAAAATGGTTTTACTGTAATCATATAGGATAAAATTAGATATAAAAGTGGGCATAAAATAGAGACATTAATTCTTTTTTTTACGACGAACCCATTTTTTGCTGGCGAAATTTTGCACCTGGAAGTTATACGTTCGTAACTTATACGAAACGTCTTTTCACATGTGAATACGGAATACATTTCTAATTTTCCAAATCCAAGAAATATAATTTATGGGTAGCACACCGAGTGAGTCACTCGTTTCAATAAATTATCCAATTATTTCAGATAATAACATATAAATAAGTAAATTTACTAGAGATTTGAACCCCTTGAGCTGCTAAACATCACCCTCCACCCTTCAAACAACATTTCCTTGTAATGGTATGTTTTACATTAAATATCCATTTATTCTCAAAATAGTTTTTAATAATTAATATATCACTCAAGACTATTATTCCTCGACTCAAACGAAGTATAGGGTTGAACCATGAACATAAATTACTGTTTGATATTGAGCTTAACATATGAATATTTATTAACATTTGCAACTCTTAAAATTGCAATAAGAGGGTGCTTTTGGATTGATGGCCGTAGGGTCCAATTTCGAATTCAGGCAAACGAATTACTTTTTGACATGCAGTGGCCGGCCACGCGTATTTTAAATTCTAATTTTTATTTAAACAAAGTTTTTATTGAAATGTTTACTTTATTCTTTAAAATTTCGTTTATTTTAATTACGAGGGTGGGTTGAAAAAGGTGGTACTTTTTGAATGAAACTTCTTCATTTTAAAAAAGTGTTTATTTATTTGTCGACGTAGTCCCCATCTCGCTCTATACACTTCTTCCAGCGGTGCTCCAACTTTTTGATCCCGTCCAAAAAGTAAGATCGGTCGAGGTCTGCAAAATAGGCCTCCGTTGCGGCGATCACCTTCTCATTCGAGCCGAATCTCGTTCCAGCGAGCAATTTTTTTAGGTTTGGAAGGAGAAAGAAGTCGGAAGGGGCTAAGTCTGGAGAATACGGTGGATGCGGTAGTGATTCGTATCGCAATTGGTCCAGTTTGGCCATGGCTACTCCGGCTGTGTGTACTGGTGCGTTGTCGTGATGAAACAGCACTTTTTTCTTTGCCAAACGAGGACGTTTTTTCTGCAATTCTTTATGTAGTCGGTTCAATTACTCAGAGTAATAGAGCCCTGTTATTGTTCTGCCCTTCTCCAAATAATCAATAAAAATCACTCCTTGGGAATCCCAGAAGATAGTCGCCATCACCTTTCCTGCCGATAGTACGGTCTTTGCCTTCTTCGGCTCACGTTCTCTGAGAGCAGTCTACTGTTCGGACTGTTCTTTGTTCTCTGGTGGATCCATGTTTCATCGACGGTCACAAAACGTTGCAAAAAGTCCTTTGGATTACGCTGGTATAGGGCCAAACACAGCTCTGAAGTTACCACAGATTTTTCCATCTTAACAGAAAATTAGTGCCGAGTTTATCGTTTCTAATTAAACGATAGTAACGGCTTACTCGATGTATTTGGTTTTCTTTTTTTGCATGGCTACATAATGTTGACAATATTTAATATAGAGCAAAAACATCTCAAACATAGCGCAATCTATTGAAAGTACCATATTTTTCAACCCGCCCTCATAGACATAGCGCCATCTATCGAAAATACCATCTTTTTCAACCTGCCCTCGTAAATATATGCTCCATTGCTCGATGTAAGATCAAACAATCAAACAAACAGGTATATAGAAATATTTTCAATAATTGTCTTTCTATTTCTTTGTGTCAGTTTTAGTGACCCGAGACGTGTTGGAGAGTAGCCGACTTCTTAATCAAGCGGGTGTGGCGACAATCAAGGGTGTTTTTTACATTTTTTTATAAAACTAAGACTGAGAGCAGATAGTCGTCGATATCCCAATCGGAAACTTACAAAAAAGCAAAAAGTTACAATTCTTTATTAACCGTTTCTTTAATAAGTAATAAGATTAGTTTATTGGGAGTTTAATTAAAACATTTAGACTAATGAGCGCTGTGTTTGGTGAAGTTACTTAGAAGTCTATTAATAAATATTAAAAAAATAAATATTCTATTAAAAAAAAAGTCTCACCCGCGAGTCCCACGAATATCACTCAAAGAAAAAAAATGACACAGCTTTCGCGCATTGACTTTGAAAATCAATAAATTATATTACATTCGAGACTCTCCCTCGTTTACTTTTAGTAACTCACTCTGGAAACTGTTTTTTTTTTTTACTAGTGTAGCTGCATAGCTCCCCTTCGAATAGGATATGCGGTCTCTGCACTCGTTGAATCAACAGTTTCCAAAGCTTGTTGCTCAAAAATCAGCACGAAATTAGGTCCTCATACGAAGAATTACTTTCGCACTGTCCAATGTAATGTACTTATAGTACTATATATGCAATAGTATACATAATTGAGAATGAATGTTACTTGAAGCAAATTTCAAGTTTTCACCAACACTCTCGCGCTGTCGAGTACAAACACATATATTTATACAACTCATACACAGTCACTGACAAATGGAATTATTTGATCTTTGACGTGACGCTTCAGACATTAACACATTTAGAACAGTTGCGTTATGTAGAACATTAGAAGAGATTAACTTTTCGGCATGTCGTGTTTTTCATCTGTCAAGTCATTCAACTTGATATGTTAATGATCAGGTGAAAGACGAAGCATTTAAACTTCTATATGTTAGAGAGTTTGTGAATCTTAACGAATTTTAATCTTAATCCTAACTGGTGTCGCCAAATGTTCATGCAAAATTTCGAATTCGGGTGAATCAAACGCTACCCGACCGGTTCGTTTGACACGGAACATCTGACACATGAAGGGGCCGTCCCTAAATTACGTAACGCTCGAGGGAGCAGGGGGGGGGGTATGCTGCTAGCGTTACGGAACGTTATGGGGAGGGGGTCTAGCCTTACTGTTACGTAACGATCGAATCTCAACATTTTTCTTCCAAAATTAAAATATGAAACATAAAACTGTTAGTTTTAAAATTTATTTTGCGCCGCAGACATTGTGAGAAATGAAACTTATAATTTCGTTTACATTTTGACGAAAATTTTAGTTATGAAATTACCTAATTTCAGTTTTTCCCCAGCCACAAGTTTGAATTTCTGCGCAAATAAATTTTATTTTTTCAATGTTTAAAAAATTTTTCCTAGCGTTACGCAACGGAGGGTCATCGCTACGGTGCGTTACGACAGGGGGTGAGGGTGGGGGGTAAAAACTGGGAAATGAGCGTTACGTAATTTAGGGACGACCCCTGAAGAAGGTCGTTTTGTTTTACAATATACATATTCAAAAGCAGAAACTCATGGAAGAACACTACAAGTTAATTTACGTAGAAATTTAAGAATATCATGTAATTAAAGTTAGCGAAATTAGCGAAAGTGTTGGGTGAGCGAGTTGAACAGATCTAATTGCATAGTTCAGTGTCGATACATCTTGGTAAAGGTTTATTCACTTAATTTGTTATTCAATTTCTCATACCGAGCCCTCAACTTTCAATAATTTTCATATAGACCGAAAGAACGATCTGACAACCGAATCAGAGTTCCAACGCGGGAACAAATAAACGCGCATCGCGCTGAAATCGAAGATTGAGATTAAAGGTCGCCATTGTCTGTTCAACTGCAAGGAGCCTTAGTAAGGATAGCACAGTAAGAAAATCTCATTAGTTATGAATTTGCTAGTAAATTGAAATTCAGGCAAATTGGATTCCCGAAGCGGCCTGTTCATTCACGCAAAACATTTTAACGGTTGCTCATGGCAACACTGACCCTGAAGGTCACGCCTTCAAAGTTTATTCCAGAATAATTCCATTGGTTGGGATGTCATCCCGATCCCGGTATCCCGGAGGAAACTGGCATCCACGTGATTTGTGAATATGCCCTAAGTTCTGCTTTTTTGAGGCTGAGGTTTGAGTGATTTGCATGATGACCGGGAGGAGAAACAAAGAATTATAAAACTGAATAATCTAAAAAATGGGAACGTGAAATCTGTAATCATAAGTGGTTTTTAGACCTCACAAAATGAAAGCAAATTACTACTACTACTCATTCTAACGTGAATCATAAATATTTTATTTTTAATTAAATCCATAAAAGTTCTGAACTCTTCAGCGGTTTAGCATCGCATTTCATACAAATTTGTGTATTTCAGTCGTTCTATTTAGGCTTTTTGTGTACATATCCTTCCGTTCCTTTTTATTTATTATTATTTTTTCCATCACAATAAATACTCCTCGTACGCAATAATAAATGTCTTCTCATGGAAATAAAAAAATATATAAAACATAAAAGTAAAACCCCAAATAACAATTTATAAAATACGATAAAATGTAAACAAACATATGTTGAAGACGTGTATATCATTGAACATCTTTACTAGACGAAAAGAAAAATGAGACTTATGAAGCCGCGTGCACTTCAAAAGCATGAAATATTTTCTATTTATCAATGGCAACAAGCAAAACAAAACCAACCCCTTTTTTAAGGACTTTTTATGGCTTTGTAATGATTCTCTAGTGCAATAAGGAGGCTCTTCTTGTTTATTTATTTCATTTTTTTATTGCTGCGTATGTTCCACTCACGTTCTTATCACAATGAAAGTATGGTTTTCATTAAAACAACGTACTTCAAAAAAATAATAATAAGGTTCCAGATGATGAAGGTTGGATTCTTCCACACATTAACTATAGTTATTTGTGTACCAAAACATTTTTCGGTGTGTTTTGCTTAAGTCGAATTTGTTAAAAAATTTTAAATTAGTAGACAGCTGTTTGTCATATTGCACTGGGTGAAAGCATTATTCTTTTGAGTAGTCGTCTCTTGCTTCGTCTATATCTAACGAAGTACTTGAGACTCTTTAGGCTAATGGATGATGGAATGAACATTAGGTAGAGCATTAATTAGATAACGCAAAAATCAAACGCATCCATGTTACTAAGGCATCGAATAATGTTGCATCATCGAAATAAGGATTCGTAAGTGCAAATGAGTCCCTCGTTTCAATAAATTATCTGATTATTTTAGATAATAACGAAAAGCTGATTTTTTCCAACTGAGAACTGAAATTCAACAAATAACAACGACAACTTTGCATCTGTTCTCGGACGGCTTATCGAGGTTGTTCTGGAGAGAATGCAGAAGAAGTTCGTGAACGATGAGTTAGGTGTTAGGAGTTAACGAATGTCTGTAGTTTATTTCCCATCAGCATACCCTATTACAATTTGTGTGGCTCAAAAAACACAATGTTAAAGGTCCCTGGACGTTATTTGTTGATGGAAACAAGTCAATTGAAGAAAGAAGTATCGGAAATTATTTTGTAATATTACACTAAAGAACACCAACCGCAAAGGAATATGAAATATGATTCCTTGCATGTTACGAACGGCCTATTTTTTCAGTGCTAATAGAAAATTACTACGCTTTAGTGATGATTTATACATTTCAACACACATGTTTTAGCTTACAAATAAATAATTCTTTAAGAGAAATGTTCTGTAATTAATGAGAAAATGCGAGTGTTTTTATGATAAATAGGAAAAGTTTCTTTTTTATTGCTGAAGAAATCTGGTATTTTCACTTTTGTTTTTATGGAATTTAATGTAATTTACATTCATAGTGTGTGTTATCGATTTATTTTTCGCAAGCAATTCTTAGCTAAAAAGGTTGTTTATTGCTATAGTGATGCGTTTAAAACTTATCGCGTTTTTTGAGATATCCTACAAAGTTCACGTTGAAGTATTAATTTTATGTCGGAATAGCTCAGAAAGACAAATTTTATTATTATTGTTTGCCAATATATTTCATCTTTAGCTCAAAGACATCATCAGGGCTGTAACATTATAAAAATTTTTTAAAAAAAAAAATTACAGTAAACATCGACAACAAATTGTACCTAAATTTTTTCCCTCCTAAATCGTTTAGCTAGTAACTAACAACACGTAACATATACTCTTGTCAATTTGAGAGTTTCGTCAATAACTAAATTAAGTTTTTAGACATACATTCTTTCAACTAATTACTGGACCGACAATTATATAAAAAGCTGATCACAGTAACATTAACCATCCGTTTTAACAAGTAAACGTATTTTAACGCGCTTAAAGCTTCTTAAGGGCGCGATAATTTTAAATTTAAATTATGTTGTTGTAGACGGTAGATAAAAACGCTGATTCCTTTTGTTTGTTAATACATGAAGGATTTTTTCTAATATGAATCATCTCTAGTACTAGACGTTTTTTCCTATCATGTTCAAACTCAAGAATTTCTACTTCATCCCAATTTGGTTTATGATTGAGTGTAACAGCATGTTCGGTGATGGCGCTATGATCAATATTCTTGATCTTAACATTATATTTATGCTGATATATTCTCTTTTTTAACTTTTGCTTAGTTTGACCAATGTATATAAGTCCGCAGGAGCATGTAACTTTGTAGACTACGTTTGATTGATTCAATTTTCCCGTTTTGTCTTTGAGTCTACTGAAGCAACACAGTTTTACTATGTTGTCTCCTTTTCCAACAACAGTGAAATTTTCTTTGCAAATCGATTTCAGATTTTCAAATAACCCTCTGGTGTATGGAATAGCTACTGTTTTCTTATCATACTGTAAACCATGCACAGGGTTCTGATGGTTCTGATTTTTATTTGAACTACAATTTGACTTGGCTATTTTTTGTTTGGTTTTTTGTATGATATCTTCCACGAGATTGTTTGGATATGCGTTTCCTTTTAGCGTGTTTCTTAACAGAAGAAAATTTTTTTCGTGAAATTAAGGGTCTGACAAAAGTAAAATTTTTTCTGTCAATAACGACACTGTGTTTTTCTTATATGCCAAAGGAAGGTGTGATTCAAAATTCATGTATCGTCCAGACCATGATGGTTTGTGATACCAATCTAATTTGATATTTTGTCCATCTCTGATGACTAAGACTTCTAAAAAGGATATTTTTTGGTCATTTTCCTTTTCGATGGTAAATTGTACATGAAGGTTGTAGGAATTAAAGACTTTCAAAATTTGATCGACCTTATCTTCTGGTACCGCTGTTAAAATGTCATCTACGTATCTCCAGAAAAAGGGTAATCTAAAGCCTAATTTTTTGATAACAACTTCTTCCAAGATTTCAAGGATCAAATCAGCGAAAACTGGCGACGATGGAGAGCCCATTGGAGCACCAAAAATTTGTTGGTAAAAAATTCCTTCGTACTGAAAGCAGCATTTTTCGATTACTATTTTCAATCCCGCTAAAAATTCTACTTTCGGCAATTTGGTGTGTTTTTTGATGGCATGCCATTTTTTGTGAATTGCTGAATAGATCAACTCGCTGGGGATCTTTGTGAAAAGAGACACAACGTCTAATGAGATTAACACATGATTTTTTGGGAGCCTGACTCTTCGTAATTTCTCAGCCAACTCCTTGGCATTTTTGACCGATCGATAACTATTTCCCACAACATTTTTCAAAATTTTACTGTACATTCATCATCAAGTACATCCATACTTAAACGATACAATAAACCATTGAAATGGGTGTAAGAAAGTAGCGATAGAGTTTAGTCAAATTCCGATCACCGATGACAAATCACGGATGAAAGATACACAGACGGACGGACATAATGTAGATATCGCTACTTATTAAGTAGTACTTAATAATGTGCAGTGAAGTGTAGCAAACTGTAGTAAAGTGTAGCAAACTATAGTGAAGTGTAGCAAAGTGTAGCAAACTGTAGTGAAGTGTAGCAAAGTGTAGTGAAGTGTATCAAACTGTAGTGAAGTGTAGCAAACTGTAGTGAAGTGTAGCAAATTGTAGTGAAGTGTAACGAACTGTAGTGAAGTGTAACGAACTGCAGTGAAGTGTAACGAATTGTAGTGAAGTGTAACAAACTGTAGTGAAGTCTAGCGTATTGTATTGAAGTGCAGTCTGGTGCACAGACGGAAGGAATGGTGAAAGTATAAAGTAACTATTGCTACTTAATAAAGTGAACATTGAACATAAGCGAATGCGGGCTGTAGCACGAAATATGTATGCACTAATATAACAAAAACCTCTTAAAAGGTAAAGTGTCTTACAGTCCGTAAGACCACTTCCAAAACTAATGATATCGCTTGAGGTCACGCTATCGCTGAAGATACGCAAAAATTTGTTTGAATTTTGATTGATTAATTTACTTAGCATTTTGCTCCGCAAATTCACAAGTACTTACACTACCTCATATTATAGTTTAATAATTACGAATTGGTCACTCTAAGATTTTAAAGCAGTTATCCTTTATACAGGAACGGAAAAGTGAAAACCGACGAATTTACCATACAAATCAGAAACTTGTCGGTTAACACTTTTCCGTACCTGTATATGATTTGAGATTATTTTTGAACATATTTATATTCACTTCGCTTCTTACTTCATTTGGCAAATCGTTGTATATCTGTATATCATTCCATCATGTCTATCACGTCCATCAGCATATCAAGGTGCATGACTTGACTGAAGATTGGCACTAGATGCCGAAATGTTGATCTCTTCTAATTCTCTACACAACGAACTGTTCTAGATGTGTTTATGTCTGAGCGTCATGTCAATGACAAAATAATTGAAATAAACCTTAAACCTTGAATAGACCTTAAACGTTCATAGTAAAAGTAATACGTAATGAGCTGTATCCTAAGATTAATTACAAGTTTGCGGGCTTTAATCCGTAGAGATTTGAAAAAGTGTTGAATGACTTTTCATAGTTGGGTTTACTCAACAACGAATTCTCTGAGTTTTTCCTATGTTGTAGAGAAAATTGAGGGGAACATTTTTGCCCAGGTACCTCCTTAGGGTCGTAGGTCTGTCCTAACACTAACATCGACCGTGGCCAAAAAAAATTTTTTTCACTTGAATTTTTTTTTATTCGAAAATTTATTATAAAAATTTTTATGAAAATTTTTTTACAGGGCACTTACTTTCTAAGTGACGGTTCTAAATGTAAACTTTCATTGACATAAATGAAAGTGTAACATTTAGAAATTAAATCCTTTGTATGATTTTTTCGGCTTTATAAAAAAGACAGATTTACTAATTGCGTACATTTATTGATATCGAGTTAACTTTTTCCTTCAAATTGCACCGTTACTCATATTGAAAACTTGGCGCCACTGTACTGGGAACGATGAAGCGCGGATGAAAGCGATAATATGTTTCGCCGTTTAACGTGATCAACGTCTATTACATGATACATGTTTTGGATATTATATTTCTGTCGTAGACTAAACACAGTATTCAACAAATTAACTCATCTCAATTCCAGAGACGCATGATTTTACCAAAACTCCATTATTTCAGTGTATAATTAGAACGAGTTAGATGAAAATAACAAATTGAGATTGATTGGTACCTCATTTAATAGCAGTTGTTCAAAATATGTTTACTCTTTTTTTGAAGCGGGTTTGTCATTTGAATGTTATGTTTTCAAAATAATTACATTAAGAAGGTATAGAGACGTCAATTTGGTTATAACGAATGGTAATCTCATATGGAAATGCATTTTAATTTTAATGACTTGTCGTTCTCCTTAACAATATTCGAGTCGCTCTTTTATTTTTTTAATGGATTGAAATCACGCAATACCAATTCCATGGTATCAGCTCATCCGATTTACTTACATCTATATATATATATGAATGACCGCTGGCGGTCATTTGAGCCTTGTTAGGGCCGAAGAACGCAGTGTTCTCCTCAAATAAATTAAGAACCATCAATAAATTGTAATGAAACTAATTTCCTATTTATACGAACCTTATTGGCTCGTTTGTCTAGCAAACGCTTTGTCCTTTTGCAGTGTAGCGAAAGTCGTGTTGATATATTTGCCATAACGACAAAGGCCCAGCTGCAGGATGTTTCTTGCTGCGTTGATGTCTCGATTCCAGAATGGCCTACTATTTGAGATCCTTTCATTACCGGAAAGTGTTTTTTTTACTGTGCCAGTGGTAAGCTGTGCGACAAACCCAGTGCCATCCATGAGATGTACTAGGAACGAAACTAGTAGGAGTAGAATACCGGCACCTCCCAACAATGCCTTTCACCGGTAAGCCGTACGATGGCGCTACACTCAACTTCACATGACTTGAACCGATTCAATTAGCTTTGTTTTGTTTACAAATCTAACAATCGGAACAAATCTGTCTGCGGCTGAGTTTCGAACCAACGCACTGGCAACTCGATCTCATAGTAGCAAGCAGAATTGTTAACCACTATGCTATCGAGTTGTTTGACCGGTATTTACTGAGTCTCAAATTTGTGACCTGATGTTTCATGTAGGCGGCAGTTAGCGCATGAAACCATTTTAAGCGCGACTGCAGGTACTCGATGTAATGACCTGATTTTGACATATATACAAAATATTAGAGACTCCACTAACAGCTTTTTACAGCCAATAACAATAACAAGTGTTGTCTGGACCACCGGCTTAACGTGACTTCCGAACCACGTCTCAGAGTAATGCGAATGTAGCGTCCTTGTTATTATGCAATTACTCCAAGAATTGTTAGGCGCTTGATTATTATCTCGCCTAAATGTAGGCTTAGATATTTTGTGCACAAATTCGTCGTATATGGGTTACGTCATACCGTTCATTCAGTGTGTACGTCGTTATGGGCACCAAACACACCACAACTATCCAACCTTTGAAGCTTGAGTGAACTTTAGGACGTTATTAATGCGCTACACTTGCTAGGAAAATTCCATGTAGAATTTTTCCGACACGGGATTTGAACCCGGATCGTTTTGGTGGAAGGCCAGTACGCTAACCACTGTGCCGAAGGGTTACCGTTTTT
This sequence comes from Pseudolycoriella hygida, assembly GCA_029228625.1. Lineage (NCBI taxonomy): Eukaryota > Metazoa > Arthropoda > Insecta > Diptera > Sciaridae > Pseudolycoriella > Pseudolycoriella hygida. The sequence continues at coordinate 80,721,053 of CM055403.1, read as the reverse complement.
TTGTTGATCGACTTCATAAATTTTATCGACTACTTCGAGCAATTGATGTAGTCGGCGTTGGCGCTTTTTGAAACCTGCAATGAAGTCAAGAAATTGTGAGGTAAATCAAAGGTAAATCAAAGCAAATGAATTATGTACAATTGTCGAGCAATGACCTCGGCAATAACACTTACCAGCTGCGTGGTGATAGTTCTTGACGTGAATGACATTGGATTCGTGAATGTCGTCCGATGAATTTTGCCACGTACGTATAACGGTTCCTGCAACATTGCGGATTCCGAGATCGACACCGGACACAGTGATGTCGTCCAGATTTCTGGGACAGCGCATGAGTGAAGCTACAATTTTCGGGTCGGTTCTGATAAATGAAAATGTATTTAGATTTTAGTACAAAAATGAAATTAAGAAGAAACTTACGCTTCGCTTTTCTCATTGTCAGAATCGGAATCGGAGTCGTCGGAACGTTCTGCAGCCTTTTTCCGTTTACGGCTGGTTGGCAATTCCAACAGTTGCGGTTTGGTCATTGATCTGCCATTCCGTAATCGACACATCTGTACAGACACATCACTCCCATTAGTGGCAATCCGTCCTGCGAATTTCTTCGTTGCCGTTTCGAACTTTTGCAAATTGAACAGGAAATACCAAAATGGGTTGACGGTCTTCGTGTTTACATCGTCCAAGTCCACAAAAAGGTCGCCGAATTCTGGATGCGTGAACATTTTTTTGTTGTCTTCTTTGAATGCAGTCAAGTTTTTAACAACGTCGAAGAGGGACTTTGTGTCAATAGCCATGTGTTTTACGCCAAAGCCGTGTTGAGGAACAACGATGAAATTTTTTAATTTCTCATGGTGTATCGCCTCAACGTCTTCTTTGTCGGCATGACGCTTACGTTTCCGTTGGTTCAGGCTGCGGTGTTTACGTTTAGATGGCGTTGGCTCTGGTTGAGGTTGGTTGACTTCGACTTTGTTTCTGTGGTGTTTTCATGTCCGTTTTCGTTTCTTTTTTTTTTTCGTTTGACCAAATCATCGGGAAGCAGCGTTTTGAAGCGCTCTGTATTTGTTTCGTGGATCCAGCGTTGGAGACGCACCATGGCTGGTACCATTTGGATCCAACTTAGCCGATGTCCATTACTTTGGGTCTTTTTCTTCTTCGTCGTTTTATTTGTCGATTTTTGGGGTGCGGTTAATTTGCGTTTTTTTGCCTTGCTGCGACTTTTAGTACGGTCGTCGTCATCGTCTTGAAAATCGTAAAACAAACGGCTGAAGTATGATTTACCCGATTTGTTGAAGTCTGGAAAGTGGCATATTGACTGCAGCTCACCGATCAAATTGTGTTGGACTATATCGGGTTGGGAGCATTTGGCTGGGTCAAATAGAAATTTCATTGTATGATAGACGCTATCATTTATTTTCTTTCCCTCGAACCTCCGCTTTCCGGCGACCATTGAGTAATTTGAAACGAATCCAATTCCTTATCCGCTGGTAGATATATGTTACAACGTTGTTCCGGAAGTTTGTCGCAAACATTTGGTGAATGTACGTCCTCGCGTTCTGTGACCATTCGTTGTAGTTTGTTTGGACGTTGTGATGTTTGCACATATCGAAGAGCACTGTGTCGTCCATCCTTTCAAAAACGTTTTTCGATTGTAGTGACGTTTTCCTCGCATTTGACATGACGGAATTTTTTGTTGATCTTTGGAAATGTTTAAACTTCAATAAAATGAGGTTCCAATCGAATTCCGAGCGGAAAATGCTATCGATTTCGTCGAGTGGTCTAGCGCTATTGATTACATCGTAAATCTTGAAGTACACAAGGTGACTAAAAAGAATTGCCAGCTTCGACAATTCTTTCCCCTGTGTCTCTAACACGTTGAACACCTGTCGGGCCATTTCGTTTTCCCTCCGTTGATTATTCGTTTCGGCAGGTTCCGCTCGTCGCTGTTGCGGAATTTGTTTGGCAGCGAAACGTAGCTTTTTTGCGTTGACAACGGATTGGCCACCAACCATTATTAAGCACAACTTGGACTTCACTGTTGAGATGTTGAATCGGTTATTTGAATTTTGGATTCTGCGCCAATTGTTTGGTAAGGTGTCTGCTGGCTTTTCTAAGTGATTCTTCTCAATCTTGTGCTGCTGCTGGAAATGGTGTTGCAGAGCGCGGAACATAGTGAGTTTACTTGCACATTTTCGCCGGTTTAGGTCCACGAACGGACACACGTTCGATGTTTGTCGGTGTCTAATTACGTGGCCGAGAAACGTTTTATTTACTTCTTGCGTGACAGTCGTAGCATGGTATCGGCTTACTGAAGAGAGTTGGGTGGATATATTAATGATGACTTGGGCGACTTTTCACTGGAATTGAATGAACACTGAACACTTACCAACAAAGTTGTCGCCTGACTCGAACAGATCAGGGGAGCTCTTTGCGGACGTCGACGGCTGAGACATCTATGTGAAAATTTGAATTTTTGATAACTTAAAATTTATTTACGTTTATTGCAATAAAACATTTTGCTACAGGGTTGTAACTTCCGCTAAATTTGGATGATTATAGAATTAAATAAAGAATACACTAAGCTTTGTAAAGGTTTATTGATGTTTATGTTGACGTAATAATGAAAAAAACAACTTTATTTTTAAAAATTTTATTATTACTTAGTACTTTTGCAGTCACTCAATACTCATCGCTTTCTGATGAAGTTAACATCAACCTTGTCCCATTTACAGTCACTTCGCTTAAAGGCTTTTTTCTCCATTGGCTTTTCGATTTTGTGGCTTCTGTCAACACAACGATTATTTGCAGTAGAAGACACTTTGCCTTCATTGACAACAGTAATTTTTGAACGTAAATCACTTTTAAATCACACGGGAACATTTGCCGCAATTCCCGGTTCAATACTCAGTGTTTGGCCAAGTTTAACAGGAATATTTCTTATGACCACTGCCTTCACCAGGCTACTGTAAATGAAATAGAGGCACTTAGTTACACTCCTACCTAACGAAAACCCGTCGTCTGTTTGTTTCCTAATCGAAAAGTGTAAAGAAAAGTGAAGAATACGTAAGAAGTCGACAACCCGACTAAAGTATTTTGAATACGAAACTCTTCACCATATATTTTTTAATTTTAAACCCCACATTATCGCGCTAGGGTTTATTACTTGCTCACAACAAAATCACAACAAAAACCTTTTTAAAGGTAGAGTGTGACGCAGTCCATAAGTCCGCTTCCAAAATTAATGATATCGCTTGAGGTGACGCTTTCGCAGATAATACGCAGAAGTTTGTTTGAATGGAACCTTGTGTTAAAAGTTTTGATTTCCTAGAGCGCTTTCTTTGAAACAAAATTACGTTGTGTTAAAAAAAATTGCGTCACAAATGCCGGATCCACCAGCGGAATAATTTTTCAATAATTTCTGTTTTTACACGCAAAAATTTAAATTTACTCTAAAAAATCTACGCAATAAGAAACAAAAGTCAAATTTTTGCAGCGCAAAAACTGAAAGTACAGAAAAATTATTTCGTCGTTGGGTATTTGTGAGGCAATTTTTTTTAACACAACGTAATTTTGTTTCAAAGAAAGCGCTCTAATTTTTTCAGGAAATCAAAACTTTTAACACAAGGTTCCATTCAAACAAACTTCTGCGTATTATCTGCGATAGCGTCACCTCAAGCGATATCATTAATTTTGGAAGCGGAGCAGACTTACCTACCCACCTGAAGTGGGAAGATTTGATACCATAGGAAGATGTGGGGGCCTATCCTTATTCATAATCCAGGGTAATATCCGGCCGCTCGGCCAAGTGCACCAGATGGTGAGTGAAATTCGTGAATATCAATTTTTACTTTTTTGCTCGTAACTTCTACAATTTTTCTTCGACATGATATGGGTAACGTTGGAAAGCTACGGTTTTTAGCTATCTAACGCTGCCCATATGGATTATGTGCCCTATAATCCGTTAGAGTTATTAAAATGTTAGTGAAGTTCAGTTTTGAATTTTTTTTTTTTTTGAGGAAATCAGCACTAGGATTAGGGTGATAAGGGTATAGTTAAAAAGTTACGGTTGTCAGTTTGCTAATGACAGCCATATTAGTGCTGCTTCATGTGTGCAAGCGTAGCGGAAATTCCCTTGTTTTGTTATGCACCTGGGTTCTAGTGTCATTTGTCAAAGGGAAAATTAGCGAGTTTTGTTATCAACCCGGGCCATTTTTTTTGTGTCTAAACAGTTAAAAATTAGCTAGGAAAGTAATGTGGCCGAAATTTCACCTGATTTAAAGTAAAGAAATCTAATGGAAGAAGTAATAAAAAAAAAGAAAAGTTTTTGAATTTATATAAAAGTGTCAACAAACTTCAACATAAATTGCTTAAAACGCAACATAATTCGCATTGGTAGCATCTCGCAAAAGACAATCGCTTACGTAACATTTCGTAAAAGGGATCACCAGCCGCTTACCTAACATTTTTTAGAGCGCAACATAATTCACATTCGTAGTATTTCGTAAAAGGGATCATCAGTCGCTTGCGTAGCATTTCGAAAAAGTTATCATCAGCCGCTTACCTAACATTTTTTAAAGCGCAACATAATTCGCATTCGTAGTATTTCGTAAAGGGATCATCAGTCGCTTACGTATCATTTCGTAAAAGAGATCATCAGCCGCTTACCTAACATTTTTAGAGCGCAACATAATTCGCATTCGTTGTATTTCGTAAAAGGGATCATCAGTCGCTTACGTAACATTTCGTAAAAAGGATCATCAGCCGCTTACCTAACATTTTTTAAAGCGCAACATAATTCGTATTTGTAGTATTTCGTAAAAGGGATCATCAGTCGCTTACGTAACATTTCGTGAAAGGGATCATTAGTCGGTTACAAACAATGATCTCTATTAAGTTACGCTTTTTTTCATAAATTGTATTGCAGTAAAATCGTGAATTAATCATTTTGTACAAGAATAATCAATTCTTTTATCACTCAATGCATTCTTCTTCACTTTGTATAAGGAAAATCTACTTCTACTTCGGCCAGAAATGGTCTTCCGCGGCCTAAATCGTGTTGTAATGCCATCAGCTGTCCACGCCGGACCATTTCCACCCATGTACTGTCAGATCTGGGTTGCATCTGTATACTTATGTTGCGTTATGCGTTATGTATATCAACTCTGTCGAAGAAAAATTGTAGAAGTTACAAGCAAAAAAGTAAAAATTGATATTCGCGAATTTCACTCACCATCTGGTGCACTTGGCCGAGCGGCCGGATATTACCCTGGATTATGAATAAGGTTAGGCTCCCACATCTTCCTATGGTATCAAATTTTGCCACTTCACGTGGGTAGGTAAAAATTTTCTCCGAAAAAAATTGTTCTCCGAAAAAATTTTTCTCCAAAAAAAATTTTATACTAAAAAGTTTTTCTCCAAAAAAATTTTTC
>CM055403.1:80677660-80694901 GCA_029228625.1 Pseudolycoriella hygida | reverse complement strand
GGTAATAACAGGCTACCAAAAAGGATCTTAGGTGCACAGGTCCCGGGGGTTAGGACAAGGGGTAGACCAAGGAGAAGGTTTATAGACTCTGTTAAATCGGATTTCGAAGTTAGGGGACTTTCTCTGGGCGAACAAACCGTCTCCTTGGCGGGCGATAGGAGGGCATGGAGGAGGTGGTACACCTTCCTAGGGTTGTGTCATAAAGACCTCACACCGAAAGGTACTTAATGGTCTATAAAGTTTGATGATGATGATGATGAATATATATTTCGGTCATCGACTAAAAAGTCGAAATATTACGTGTATATTACACACTTATGTGTGCAATATACACGAGAAAGTTATGCGAGATTTTCTAGTCGACGACAGTACAACATTTTATTGTAATGGTGTTGATATGTCGGATCACATCACGCGTATATTAACTGAGACGAACATTTTAGAAGGCGTGGCATTCATTGTTAAGTCCGATTTATCCCTCTAGCCGGATAAGTTCGGGCGGTAATTACTCATTTATCGTCACGAATACAATCAAAGAAAAGACAGTAAATATAGACTTATCAACATGTATACAACACAATTTTTTTTTGGTAAAGTCAAAAAGTGAAGTTTCTAACTTTTATTTAGAAGGGATGCCGCTGCCGTCAAAACAATTTTCAACTCAAAAGTACAAAATAATTTGACAAAAAAAACATTCACAGAAATTGAATTTTTAAACCCGTACGAAGATGCGAAAAGGAGTCTAATCGGTTTAGAACTTATTGTGAAGTTACGGTGGAAAAAGTGGCCAAACGGGATTTTTTAAGGCTGTCGTCTTTTTCTTCTCTCCAACTGTTGTGGCGAAACCATGAACCAGAAATCTACATTGCAGGCATATGACCTCATTTTCTATTTTTTGGTCATTTTTGACGCGACATTCGCTTACGACCACTGTCTTTTTTTTGGCGATTTCGACAATAACAGTATTAGAGACAGACGGAAACCCAATCGTGTATTCTTTACTTTGGGGCCCGATTTCCGTGGGAATTGACTTATGACCTCAAAAACTGCCAGCCAATTCAAATTTCGGTTAGGCTTCATGTCACTCCGAATGCTATAACTCAATAATGCCTGTGTCGAACGACTTTAATTCGTAACCGTTTGTAGTGATTGGACAAAGAATTTGATATTCTATTGAAGTCAATCCGACCAGTAGCTACAGTGCTGCCCCCACGCGAAAATTTGGCTACCTGTACTCCAACATAGCGCAAAACTAAATTTTTGGGGTGTGAAATCTGAAAGCGCAGAAAAATTATTACGCTACTTTAAGCGTCACCCAAATTAATATCAAGGACCTGCGTCACATTCCCCCTTTAAAAGAGGTTTTTGTTGTGATATCATTTTTTTGGAAGCAGAAAAATTGTTTTTGACGAATTATACGAAAATGATCCCCTCAACTTATCAACAACACATCAAAAGTTTTTTTTGAGCTCCCTATTTGAGGCCCAACCCAACAACTTTCCCTTTGACACCAAACATCTATGTCGAACTTTTGTCTCATACAAAATGTGCTAACACACTCATTAAAATATGTTTTTTTTATGGGATTTGTAAGGGAGCTTCCAGGAGCCCTAGCTCCGAAACGAGGCAGGCGTCTCCATTTTTTCGAAATCTCAGAGGTCGTAGAATCTTCAGCTGAAACTCACTGCAACATTTCAGGAAAAGATATCGAGCTGTTTTCGAGCAGTAGCCAAAAAAGTCGTTTTTCATAGAAGTGCCAATGGAAACCAGCAAACTAACGTAGGATATTTTCATTAACTTTGGCTTCTATGCAAATGCACTCTTGTATAGGAAATGATCATTTTCTAAAGGTCATATCTCCGGATCCACTGAACCGATTTTAATGAGTGGAAAGATACTTAGAATTTTCGGTAGAATCCGGGAAAAATATTTTCCGGGGGTACGTCCGTATGTGTACTTGCGTCACGGGCGCATTGCTACTACGCGCCATTGATATCTTGATTTGAGGTAGCGCATAGAAACTGTACGTATGTTTCTAGAGAATCCCTCGCCAATCCAACTTACCCCCTCCTCCATACCCCAGACGTCCCTAATCGAGGCGGATGATGTTATTAAAATCCCAAACTTCCGAACTAAAACATCTAATAAATTTTGACTTTTAAGAGAATTTATTTTGACTTAACATTTATATCACATTTCTTTTTTGAGAGTTTACATACAAATTACTTAAAAATACTGAAATACTAACGTTTTTTACTTGTCTACTTTTGGGTATATTTACAAATTCTATGCAACTCAAATTTCCACTTCGGTCGTCTAATTAAATTTGATTTGTAATTTACAAGAGGAAATTTTGAGTGTGGAAATTTCAAAAATGATATCTTTCGTTTCGAATTTCCGGTGACAATTATTTGTACTGTTACATTGTCTCTTTTTTCATAAATCTTCCACAACCAGTCAGTCTCACGTTTTTATAATATTTTACAACAAAGCGCAAGTTTACTACAAGAAAGTAGAAATTCGTTATAGGCACCATGAACTTAATCTTTTAATAAAATTATAGTTCGGTGGTTGGAATCGTTCGAATGGTTGGATTGACGTAAGAATAATGGTTCATTGACGAAAACGAACTCAGTCCGCACGGATGCGGATGTCGGAACATAAAATCGTCATCGTAGAATGTTTTCTGATATTCCAATTCCTTTGAACTCATTGGCATACTTCTCCATTTGCCCAAAAACATATCGTGAATTTGGCGGCGACACTTGATTGCTAACAAAATTATCACAGTTACAAATGCTACACATCCAACGACGATAACACTAATATTCGTTTGTGCATGTAAAACGGATTGAGTGCAACCGAGAACATCCGATGGTATACGTTGCAAACTTTGACCACGTAGTTTCTCCGGGTAAGCGCACAGTACGTGTTCTTGGCGATGACTGGCATTTTTCGTTGATAACAAATCTCTGAACCAAGCCATACGACAGTCACATGTCAATGGGTTATCGGTCAGATCCAGTGTTTCAAGATCATTCCAATGCGTTAAGCTTTCTGTTAGTGCAACTAATGCGTTGTCTCTCAATATCAAATGTTTTAAATATGGCAGACCACTAAAGGCTCCTTCTTGTAATTCAGAGAAGGCTTTATTTGATGTAATCATTATAGTCTCCAAATTTGAATTAGTTAGGAAGGCTCCAGACTCAACTGTTGTCAGCTTAATGGACCCTGAGATATCGACTTTCTTTAAGTTCTTTAAACCGATGAACGCCTTCTCCGCGACGGTTTTAAAGTCATTTTGGCCAATGTATAATTCCTCCAGACGTTTCAGTTTGCTCAATTCCACACTTGGTATGCGAACTAGTTGATTGTCGGATATGTCAAGCGCTCTGATGTTTTCGATTCCTTTGAATACATCCACCTGAATTGTGTCCAACAATGTGCTTCTAATGTCCAATCGATTCAATTCTCTCAAACTTTCAAAAGCTCCACTTTTGATTAACGAAAAACGATTCACTCCCAAGTAGAGCTCGGCCAGCTGTGGAATGTGAACGAAAGATGGCGATGGGACTGATACCATGGAATTATCATCCATAAATAAAACACGTAACTTTTTAAGCCCTTCGAACGCGTCTGCATCGATGTATTTAATGCGATTCTGTCCGATGTTTAAATCTTCCAAATTAGTTAAAGTTGAAAATACACCTTTCGTGAGACTATCCAAAAAATTATCACGTAAGTTGAGCACAATTAGACTGGACAGTCCAATGAATGTTTTGTTTGTAATAGTTCCAACTTTGTTGTGATTCAGATGCAACTCTTGTAACATTTTCTGGTAACTAAACGTTCGTGGCGGTATGCTAAATAAATGATTGTGGCTCAAGTCCAAATAATTCAAGTCGGCGTAAAATTGTATTGACGAGTCAATCGTTTTGATTTTGTTGTTTTTGATTTGCAATCGTTGGATTGATGGATTTAATGCAATAGGTAAAACATCGAGACTTCCCTCGCCACAATTAACCACCAGCGATACATCGTTGCAATGGCAGCTAATCGGGCAATTTGCTAGAGTGTTTGTTTTGTTAATAAGTGATGTGACCAAGATGATCGCAAATGGAAGCCAAATCGAATCCATTTTCGAAGCTTCGTTAATTCGGAATTTCTGAAAGAAAAAAAAATCGTTTTGTAACTTTTGCACCGGACAATAAATGGAAAGGAGACAAGGTAGCTTCCTGTTGATGTTTAAGTATATATTGAATAGCCCAACGACATGAAATTTTTTTTATTGACGTAGAGTGAATAATGTAAAGGCAAATATAATCGATTTGTTTGAATGCTTAGACGTTCCCATAAAACACACATTTTTGATTCTTGAATGGTTTCTAAAGAAATTCGAATTATCTACTATGTTATAAGGTGCACAATGTCTAACACACAGTATTCTTTTCAAATCATTTCGTAGAGAATTTCTCACAAGACCTGACCCAAATGTATAAAAGAAAATGATTTTTTTTATTCCCTTTTTCGGTATTGGGTTTGACAAACTGTTCGATAATGGTCTTACATTCAAAATGGATATATTTTATTTATGTGTTTTCTCTGAAATTTTTTACGACCTTTGAATCGTTTTTATTGAAACAGATCTAATTAAGTATATAATGTGAAGTCTTTTTTGGCTCTTTACAGTGGTAGTAAAAATATATAAATTTTAATTAAGAAGGTTGTTCTGAAGCCGATACATAAATTGCAGATTTACGAGTAAGAACTTTAGACTCGTACGAAGTAAAGGATACATGCATTTTACAGACGTTGCCGAATTCTCACAGTTTGAATTATAAACATAATTCAAGTAGCAAGAATGTGATGTTTTGATGTTGGCATGTTTTGTCAGAGCAGCATCTTGCGCTAATAGAAAATTAGATCAATCAGAATTCATGAGTTCGAAGACCCAAAGTTTTCCGAAAGAACGTCGCGTGCTAATTTGCAATATATTAGCGAATGTAGGTTGAAACATCTGAATCGGCTATATTTCTCCAGATCTGTTACCTTAGGGACAAATCACAAAAAGTTCAAATCGTACAGATCCACATCATGTTTTTAGACCCGTATGAAGAACAACGTTTACCACGACGTTTTTAAACAGAAGTATCGGGAGTTGGGGATTTTTTCGTTTTAGGATCTAAATATGCAAAAAAATGTTGTCCGTCCTTCAGTCTGTCAAACACGATAACTCGAGTAAAATTCAACCGATTTTCAAAAGGTAATCGAAAAAGCTTTTATGATATTGAATTTGGGCATCGTTGGGCTCATCGCCGCTGAGCTAGGGCCATTTGAATGGTTTTTGTTTTTTTGTACATAACTCAAGTATTCTTTTCCGATTTTCATAAATATTTTTTTAGTCATAAGGTCTAGGAATGCCTAACAATTTATGGAACAAAATTTCAAACAGAAAGTTTAAAGAACTCACGAAGTTACGATCGAAAAAGTAGACAAAAACTTGGTTTTTTGAAGGTAGGTGAAACTTTTGACTTTTATTTCTACGAAATTAGCACGGAAATCGCTTTTTAAGGTTTTGAGTGAAAGATATGGACTTCAGGAAATTACTAAAAAAAATAGTGAAAATCGGGTTCAACTCACGCTACAAGACCCTACACGATACATGCTGGTTTACATGAATATTCCTCTAAAGATGACATTCTTTGTGTAGTGTTGCAGAGAAAAAATAGCCGAACTATTTTGTCCATGTATGGAAGTATGGATCCGAGCCCTCTCCTTAGGGTCATAGGTTGGTCCTAAGGTCTGCCGCAGCCCAAAAACATTTTTGTTGCTATGTTCTGGATTAAATTAAGTGACGTTTTTTGACCATGGAAATATAAATCCGAGACCTATTCTTAGTGCACTTGTTTTTTTTTTTAAATTTCGGTGGTTTTTTTGACATTCGGAAAGGTTGTTACACCGTTTCTCATCCAATTTAGTGTGGACGTAATTTCATACATTTAAGAATGAAAGCAAGATTTATTTACATTTAGTTCAAGTCTAATCGCTACATCTCTTCTGTTATGTACGAGTCCCTTGCATATTATTTTCTATAGTTGTGTCGACAATAAAACGAAATTCAAGTTTCTGATTTATCATACGAATTTACCATACAAATCAGAAACTTGTCGGTTTTACTTTTCCGTTCCTGTAAATGGAAATTTTCCTAACGATCAGATAAATTCTGTAATCAACATCCACGAAAAGACGACCAAAGTAAAAGTCATAATGTTAGGCACTTGACATTCGGCCACTCGCGCCATTCGTGATAATTTTGAACAAATAGTGACCATAATGAATCAAAATCGTTCATAATTATACATCCGATTCAAATTGGATGCTAAATTATAGGTGGGAAAAATTAATTCAATAAAAACGATATATAACGTAAAACAATTGAGAAGATAATTTCAATGCTTTAACAGAAACGTATTGAATATTGTAATAATTGACTGGCTAAACGTTTAAAAAGTACACAAAACATTTGTAAATAAATATTATAAAAATGTGGAAAAAGCGCTTCCAATATTGTTTTGAGTTGCAGTAATCAGAGTTCAGGTAAAGTATAAGAGTAGATTCGTGTTTATTTAAATTGCCTTCGTTGTCTTACATGCGGGCAATTTATTATTTTCGTGTTATTAAACGAACCATAAATGGAGAGGAAGAGTTAAGTTAATTATAGTTTTGATTAATATTGGATAGGAACGGTAAGAGTGAGTTTCATTTCTGATTTTATTTGTCTATAATTATTTTTATAGTCTTATCGGTGTAATCAATCTTGTCTGGTCTGAAGTGAGTGGATTTTTTGTAAATATGAAACTGGTCTAGAAAATCTTTATAAAATAAAAAGTGGCCTAAAGGTTTACATTCGTTGTTTGAGAACCAGTTTCAAAAACCAGAAAAAACCTCAAACGTAGTTAATTAAATTTGTAATCTTAACATAAAAATGTTATTGATTGAATGTAGAGTGATTTTATCTCGATTAACTCTTTGACAAAAAAAAAATCAAGCTTTCTACAGTCATGCTATTTTATTTAGTATTTCATGTCACCCCTGCAATAGAAACTACAATAGAAAACAGGACATGTGATTTCAAATAAAATGGCACGAAGTTATATGCTTTTAATTTGTTAGTTGTACAGAGAGATAAGCCATCATTAACATTTAGATTTTACTTTACTTTAATAATAAAGCATCCGACGAAAGAGCATTTCGTGGTATTTATAAATATAAACTTTGTATTAAAATTTTCATCGAAACCGCAACCCAGAAATATGATAACATCAACCACAAAAGTCGTAACCTTTACATATTTGTAACCTCATACCGCTGAGAAACACAAATATTTATCCTCATAAAATGTGGAATTACTTAGGAAAATTATTGTCTAAGGTTTGTTTAGTGAAAACAAAAAATAAACATAAAACACTTTTGTGTGTGAGAGACTTTTGTTTACTAATTTAACATTTATCCAAAATATTTTTTAATGAGATTTAAAAATGTATGAAGCTGACTTACGTTTTTCTTAATTAACAGCAATCCCCGGATCATGCAAATCTTGACGTTGATTCCACCAAAAATCTATAAATTCGAAGATTCTTTTCGCCGCTTGTATCTAATTTTAATAACTCCGAAAAGAATATTAATTTCGAAACCACTAATCAGTGCAATTAACAATTATTTTCGATGTCGATTTCTGATCCCTGCCATATACTTTGATAGCAAATCGTTTCAATTTTTCACACACCAAAAACAATAAAAAAAATTGAAACTCAAACATCCAGAGCCTTTCAGCACGCATGCACAACGAAAGAGCAGCGATAGAACGAATTGGTGAAATATTTGTTTAGCAAAATGTTCTCGGTATTCAAATTTCAGGATCGATTTTAGAACACATCCGTTGCGGTCGATATAATACTCTCAACTAAAAATCTCATCGATGTACTCTTCTTCAGCACACCCATATTTTCGTTATGTGTAACCGGGCAAGTTGTCTTAGTATGTACATTCTTCGTATGCTCTTTCCTTCTTGCGGACTGTCTCTAAGAGTGTTTGAAATTTTTTAAGAGTCGATGGTATACGATTTTAAGAATATCTATGGAAAGGAGAACTTAAAGAGATTTTATGCCGTGCATTTTTTTTCAATTTTCAGCTTTTACGTACCGGCCGGTGTTGTGTTTCTTCATTAGACTCATGTGCACGAAAATATTTTGAAAATGTTTTTACCTACCACAAAGTGAATAAATCGTTACACGCGAGCTATGCATTAACACCGAAAATTTCAAAACAAGTATATTGACTGATGTGATTAATTTTAATTATACCAAAATTTGTTCACCAGCGAAAGTGGAGTTAATTACATGAATAGGGTGGAGAGAGTTTAAGATAAGCCATTCATTCTAATATGCTTTCGATGAATTTATTAACAGTACCAACACGGAAAGTTATTAAGTTATAGGTTCGGTTTCGGTCATTTTTACATCGTACGCCTTCTGTATTCGTAATTTTATAGTTTTACAGACCATTTAGTATCCTTTCGGTGAGAGGTATTTCCGCCGTAACCAATGAAATTTGAACTACCCTCCTCCACGCCATCCCTATCACCTTTTGATATAATTTGTTTGAATCTATAAAAATTCTTCTGAGTCTAGCCCTACGTCCGTCGTACACCCGATACATGCTTTGGCAGTCTGTAAGCACCCGAGGTAACACATACGATTAGCTCTGTCGCCTATCATCCGACAAAATCCCTAATGTCATCGTTACTTATCACTGATAAAATTTTAGGAGATCGTACATTGTAGACGGCTCCACTCAAAAACATAAAAAACCAAAAAACGTTTTTTTTGAGATACGGTGTTATTGATTGACACGGCAGAATTCCATCGGTACTCTCACATTCGTTCCCCAGGTGACATGGTAGCGACAATGTCCTGGAGCTACCGATGTAATTAACCAAAAGCGGTTTCGATGACATTAACAGATTCTTGGCACCAGGCTGTGTTCTTTATGGTTACTTAAGCTTCTCAAGTAGGCAGCTTGGTGCAGAGTTGGAACCGAGTGCAAAGTAATCTACTCTAAACGGCGAGAGCTGAGAGAAAACATTTTTGGCGTTTCTTCACATTTTGACGATTTTTTCTGATGATTTAACAAATAATTACAAAATGGTAAATCACCAGAAAAAATCGCCACCAGAAAAAATAACTAAAAAAAATTGCCAAGGTGTGAAGAAACGTAAAAAAGAGAAGAAACGCCAAATTATTTTTTTTCAGCTCTTGGCGTTTCTTCACACTTTGGCGGTTTTTCTTGGCGTTTCTTGACACCTTGGCGATTTTTTTTTTGCGATTTGACTTTGGCGTTACTTCACGGCAATTAAGATTTACCCGATTTATGTAGAAAAAACATGTTGGACGTTAGCAAAGACTCAGCTTTAGAGACCTGACTGAGTCCAAAAGCTCGAAATCGAAAAAGTTTCTTCTATAAATTGTTAGGCATGCCGAGACCTTTCAATTAAAAAAAAATCTGAAAATCGGTTTAAAACAAACAAACATTTCGTATGAAATTCTTTTTGGACGAGCTGTATTAACTTCCAAACACATTTAAAACACTATTCAAAACACAAACTAAACCAAATAATTTTTAAATTTTACAAAAACTGTAAAATAATGGAAACAAATTGTAATGTTAAACCGTAGAACACATACGGTCTCCAGGATAAACAATCGATGCCTTCCTTGTTGATATTCCCCATGGATTTTGTTCCATTTTTTATTTCGCGGGAAATATAATAGAGAAACTATGTTGTCCTAAAAACTAGCGGGACCAAAAAGATGCCTTTAGGAACTTTAGTGGAAACACGATGTAACTTGGACTGTTTTTGTTTTTCGTTACGTTTTTCGCGTTTTTCAATTCGACTATCAAGACGTTTAGTTTTGTTTCTTGTTGGTTCTTCAACGTTACTTTTCAGTATATCGAGCTTTGAGAAATAAAAAAAATCCTTCCGTCCATTTGTCAATCTCCACTTTTTCTTAAAAACGGCTAAGCCGATCACCAACCGATGACCAAAAACGTGGATTGTCAAAATCCTTTGTATTGTCGAAACGATTGGACCTATTCTAAATCAGGAAATGTACACGCTAAGGCATACTTCATTCAGCAAATAAGTGGGACGATTCCACCAAATGCAAAAATAAAAGAGATGTTTTATTTAAATGGCTGCTTTGATGGATACTTTTATCGCCGATTGTAAAAATTTTATTTTTTGAATAACGTTACACTTTCTCATTAAATATAGTACGGAAATTTATCATCTTGGTGTCAAATATGTTGATTTTACTTGATTCAGGTATTCCGAGTCAAAAGGTTCGAGTTAAAAAAAGACGTATTGAATCAGAGTAACAAAATAGATTCAGTAATATAGTATATTATATCACTTGGACCAAAAAGATTTGATTTTGACCCAGGTGTTTGGATGGAGCGAACTTGAATTTAGAATTTGTGTACTGCTCACATTTTTATTTTTCAATCTGTTGCAAATTGTGGTTGTTTGCAACAAATTAATCGGTCAAAAACATACTTTTACTATACGCAACAAGAAAAAAATCAAATGGATCTAACCTTCAAAACTCGATGCAAATCATTGTATGAATGAACAGACGAATTGTTAAAGCACTGGACAATATGCGGCATGTCATTGTAGTATTTAAAATCTTGGTCGGCACAATTTAATTTTGATTTCAAAATGATTATAAAAAAGAAGGCACAATAAGCAAAAATAATATTTCAAATAATTTAAGTATTGTATCGCATTCAAATTCACACAATAAATGACAGTGTAGGGACAAAAAAGTGGGAAGAAAAAAATGAGGCAAAAAAAAGTAGGCAAAAATATTGACATTTCGGTTCTCCATCTGGTAAGGAAATGTGAAGTTTTTGGTCCGCTTGAACATAAATCAATTTATGTCACAGCACACTAAAACTTAATCTAAGGTTTGGATTGATCATTCAACAAAATAAATGCATTTGATCGCACAAAACTGGGAAAAAATTTTTGTGGAAAACGGTTTAGTGTAGTCAGGTGAATGGACGAAATTGCGTATTTCGGCCATATGCGAAAGCAGATGGTTTATCGTCTATCTGCTTAACTTTGCAACATGAAGTCTGTCAAAGGCGAAGTAAGAATAAAATTTTAGAGAATACATGTTTTAGTGTTTTCGGGAAAAAAGGCCCACCCCTGGGATACCACCATTTCTAGAATTGGGAGAGATGACTCATATCTACAGAACCTTTGCAGTTAGAAAGTTACTTCTCAAGGCAAAGAGCAGAGAATAAAAATTTTTCAGAGTTTAAGAGAAAATTGACATAATCGCGGGATATGATATGACTAGAATTGGGAGGGATGACTCATATCTCTTAAACTGAGACTTTCAAAGGCAAAGTTGGTGAGAATTACATTTTAGAGAAAGTAGTTTCTGTAGAAACCACGTTGGTTCTGTTTGTGATATGATGCAGGGGAGAACATTTCGACAGATGTCGTCATAAGAAGTACGTTTTGACATTACCTCGGATAATTGCTGTTGATCTTTCAAATTCTAAAAGAACACAAAACAAATTGCTTGCTCATTTCTATTTAGATACGTTTGAGTCTTTTTGCAACATCATGCCACATCAATTCTGATGAGTACGGGTCTTTCGTTCTGTTTTCGTTAGATTTTTGCGTTGATATTTGACCAATTCCATGCAAAAAATTAGAATTCCTTTGTATGGAGAAGTTGAAGATTGAACATTTGTAGAAACTTCTTTCATATAACACAAGCCTCGTATGTGCTTTGTTTGGCAAGAAAACAACGTTTGCACATAACCTACATATGGAATTGCCCATTTGAATTATCTCGGCACCCGGTCACGAAATTATAACTACTGTCGAAGTGTGTTGTTGCGAAAAAATGTTGACGTACCAGTGGTACCGGTGGCCTTTTCGTCAGAGTAGTTGTCCTTAATTTACAATTTTCACTTTGGTTTTCTTTTGTTCTACATCGTGGAGCGATGTTGGTAGTAAATGACGCCATTATACTGAAATCCAGCTTATCGCGCCAACTGTATATTTAGTTTAGTTTAGTCAAAATGTCTGAATAAAAAGCATTCAGAACGGGAACAACATCCCCAAGCGAATCGTTTTCTTTGTAGAAAAGTGTTCAGTTCAACAACTAGCGCTTTCGAGCTGGGGTGCATAACCCACTGGTTGTTGAACACTTAGTAGAACGTAGAAGCTAGAAAATATGTTCAATTGTTAGCGCTTGCGCGCTGGGGTGAAAAACCCACTAGTAGTTGAACTGGATAGAACGTAAAAGTTGTAACAAGTTAAATTACAGTCATAGTAGGCTGTGGAGTTACTTTCGAAAACCAGTATAATAAAACAACTCACTTTGCCGTCTATCGTTACGTCTTCAACTTCAATATGGATCTCTTTGATTTCATTGAAACTTAGAAGTAATTCGCTAAATCCATTAAATCGCGTGACGTGTGTAGTCAGTGTAAATCACAGGTACTCAAATTGTTTCTTGCGATCCAGAACTTATCAGATCGAATACCAGTATATAACATCTGAAAAACAAACTTTTTATCGAGTTATTCGCTTGATTTGTAGGATATTTATTATTCTTTATATCTTTAGTAAGTACTCGTCGGTCAACGTACTAAACGTTTCTTTTTGCTTGAACATTACAAAAAAGCGATTTTCAACAGTTGTTCCTAACATATGGTTCTGGTTGGTACGATATTTGTTTTCGGAAAACACTGCGTTACTTAACCAAAATTATACGTTTTAATATTGACAAATTGGTTGGATATCATTTTACAAAGTTGCTTTTATGCTTATAAAATTGCACAAGTGACGTATTTTCCATTGACTTATGGCCACAGATGCCTCTTGTTATTCTATTATACGTGTGGTGCTCATAGAAATTATGTTAAATTTATATAAAGCTTAATGAAGGGTTGTATAAGTTCGTATAAGCGGATATTTACAACACAAAAGCTTTTGAGTATTTTACACTTTGCCACATAATGTTTAAAATATATAGACACGAAAATGTTGATTTAGCTGCCGAAAAGCATATAATCCAAATAGCATATATTGGATACGTGTTGTATATTATATGCTCATTAGGTAATTAAGGTGTTTAAGATTAACATTAAATTAATGTTTCGTGGTTGAATGCCTTTTATAGTAAATTTGCCATTCAAAATAACTTTGGTTATTGTTTTGAATACCGTTCTAGGTAGCATAAAATAGAGATGTTCATTTAGTGAATGGTGCAGTCAAATTAAAAGACATATTTGTGTAAAACGCCAAGTTCCGTATTTTTGTTAGCTCCGTAAAACTTCTCTGCAAATGATGTCTTCATATCCTTTGTCTTATTTTGTTCCAACTTGATGAAAATAGAAAAGCTTTAGTTTGGTGTGGTGAACAAAATTGGTTGTATGAAATTCAACGAAATAAAAAACGAAGGAAAGTGGAAAAACAGATTTGATACATTACTTACAACATTAAAAGCACATCGCAAAATGTGAGCTGTCAAATTTGCGATGTTTTTTTAGAAGAGAATCCTGCGTAAATACAAAATTATTCAAAACTATAGCACATTAATTGTATGACTCTTACCCAAATAATAGAATGAATCACAATTCAAAAAGTTTAAGTTTGAAGGTATAGATTTGCTTTGAAATAACATCGCAAATGAACTTGGAATGCGATGATTTTTCATAGCAACTTCAGATCTTCATACTCAAACTTTTTGAATTCTGATTCAACTAATGCTTGTGTAACAGTCATCAGTCATCCTCTCACAGTATATGAGCTATAATTTTCAATAATTTTTTATTTACGTAGTATTTCGTTCTAAAAAAACACCGAAACTTTGACAGCTCATATTTTTGCAATGTATTATTAAATGATTCATTTAATCAAGTCTTTAAATTTATAGTGCTACTTGTGTCCACGTCTATTTTATCATTTAGTGCCCCAATGTGTGGTACTTAAAGTACACAAACAACTTTCGGTTGGAGGTCGCCATTGGATGATGGTTTTGGTCCATCGATCGTTCTAGCAATATACCTGCCCAATTCCACTTTAGTTTCGCTATTCTTATCATTACATCTGTGACTTACATTTACGGTTGGATTCATTCATTTTTCATTTTGTCACAGGACGATATTCCAAGCATTGCTCTTTCCATGCCTTTTTGCGCCACTCCCAACTTATTCGCTAATGCTTTGGTTATCATGAGAGTTTCAGATCCGTATGTCAGGATTGGTGAACACCTTCCTCTTTAAACAATTGTTCACTTTGCTCTTGAATATGTATCCCAATTTGCCTTATGATGCCCATCCGAGACCAATTCTTCTCCTGATTTCGACTGTTTGGTTGTCACAAGTTGGTTGTAGGGAATTAAATTTTACCAAACACTAGCCTCAGGATTTCGAGGAAATATGGCCCAATCCTTGAGATAGGACTACTTCTAGACTTGGGAGGGATGACCCATTTCTGTAGAACTGTGAGAGTAAGAAAGTTGGTTCCAAAGGCGAAGTTGTAGATAATTAAATTTAAGCGAAGACGTGTTTCAGGATTTTGGCGAAATATGGCCCAATTCTACAATATGGTAATTTCTATATTTGGGAGGGATGACTTATTTCTCTAGAACTATGAAAGTTTGAAAGTTGATTTCAAAGGCGGAGTTGCAGAAAATGAAATTTAAGCGAACACGTGTTTCAGGGTTTCGGGAAAATATATTCCAATCCTGGGATATGATCACTTCTAGAATTGAGAGGGATGACACGTA
Source organism: Pseudolycoriella hygida (assembly GCA_029228625.1). Taxonomy (NCBI): domain Eukaryota; kingdom Metazoa; phylum Arthropoda; class Insecta; order Diptera; family Sciaridae; genus Pseudolycoriella; species Pseudolycoriella hygida. Next base: position 80,680,022 of record CM055403.1, on the reverse strand, counting down.
TCTCTGAGAACTATGAGAGTTAGAAAATTCCTTCTAAAGGCAAAGTTGTAGATAAACCAATTTGAGCGAGCACTAACTTTAGGGTTTTTTTTGGAAGAATTACCGAATGCTAGGATGCAGTCACTTCTAAAATTGGGAGGGTTTCAATAGTACTTTTCAAAATTTAAATTTTTGCGTGTGAAAAGTGAAAGTGTTGAAAAATTATTACTCTGGTGGGTGCGGCATTTGTGACGCAATTTTTTAAAAACACAACTTTCTTTTAATTTTTTTGCGCATAGAAGCTGAATGAAAATTAAATTCTTTTTGACGTATGGATGTAGAGAGCACTCTTTCAGCTACTTATAACAGCCGAACCAAAAGTGTCTTTAACAGGTCATACACAAAACGACAGCTTTTTTAGTTTAGTTTTTTTGAGCAATACTTTTTTTTTTTTTTTATTCTCGGCCAATGGCAAAAATGCTTACTGGCTGACGTCATTACTTTACATCTGTGACAAAATTAAAGTATTGGAAATTTAGGAATTGTACGTCAAAAAGCAGGAACCGGAGGCGATATGTCGGCCCAGTCGACCCGTCGGAGCTTACATACGCCTTCTGCTTCGATCGATGTTGTGCGTCATTGTTTGGGTTCGACCAGCGATGCCAATTTTGTCGCGTTGTCAGTATCGACGGTGAAACATGTGAATTAAAGGAAATAATGATGACGGGGTTAGTGTTATGTCAAACTAAATTAAATTATATCACAAAACGATACAACTGACGATACAAGTAAGATCATTCGATCGGCAATTTAAACAAAAACCCGTGTCTCTGGAGAATCTCATTAGTGAGTGTAGCAAAGATGAGCGAACATATTAAACGTCCTAGACATGCTGTTCAAAGGTTCGAACAGACCATAATTCACCCGGTGACTCGCGAGACTTAAATATCTGATACTGCTCAGTGATCTAACTGGAGCATTCACAGATACATTCCTGAGTAAACCGGGAGCATCGACACGACCATTTAGAAGATCGAAAACAAACATTGTCGATAAGTTGATGCGCCTACGCAACGAACTTTCGATACCAATAGACTGGCACCTGCTAACATACGACGGAAGGCGATACTGTGAGTCTCTCTTGACAGATCTTCTTAGCGCGTAGATTAGGATGTTTTTCTGTATGGACTCAATGTCGTCGACATGACACTGGTAAAAAGGCGACTAAACAACCGACGCATATTCCAGGTGTGATCTGACATGTGCGAAGAAAACGCTCTTAAGAGCCTCAAGATTACGAAAATTTCGACAAACTCTCTTAACGAAACCAAGCATCGAGTACGCCTTCGCAACAATCGCTCCGATATGCCTGTTAAAGGACAGATTCTGGGTAAACACGACACCGAGATCGCGAAACTCAGTTACGCGTTCAATAACAGCGCTATCGATAGCATACTGGAACTGTACGGGGCTCCGCCTCCTGTAAAAAGACATCGTCTTACACTTGTCCACATTCAGTGACAAGCAGTTGTCGACACAACACGCGTAGAACGCAGTAATGTCATGTTGTAAGGCCAGACTGTCTCTGAATGATCTGACGACACGGTAGACCTTCAAATCGTCAGCAAAGAGGGAGCATTTCGACGATTTGATAACTCTCGTCACGTCGTTAAAAAATATCAAAAATAGCAGTGGACCAAGATGACTGCCTTGAGGAACGCCGGACGTTACCTCAAACGGTTGAGATTTCCATCCCATGAGGTTTACATATTGACTGCGGCCACTAAGATAGGTCTTTATCCATTCCAACATCGACGAATGTACGCCAATTTCACTCCGCTTACAAATCAGTCGCACTTTATCAAATGCTTTCTGCATGTCAGTATACACCACGTCGACTTGGTAACCCTTTTCTACTACGCGTACAGCTTCACTGATGAACTCCAAAAGGTTCGTAGACGTAGAACGCCTCTTCATAAATCCGTGTTGCGATAACGAAATTACTTCTCTGAACTCAGCGGTCAAAACCTTACACACAATTGACTCAAACAATTTACCAAATGTCGGCAGTATAGCAACTCCGCGATAACATCTGACGTCCGCCTTCGATCCTTTTTTGAATATCGGAACCACGTATGATTGTTTCCATCGATTCGGAAACCTACTACTTAACGACATATTGAAAATACGAAGTAAGGGCGTGGACAGTGCGCTGGAACACTCCTTCAAAAACATTGGGGATATATTATCAGGACCGTCACCCTTCGACGTGTCAATTCCTTCGAGAGCGTTGATAACTTGTCGTTTGTCTAAGGTCAACGAGCCGATGTCGACACTCTTTCCTAAGTCAAATGTTCGATGAACTGTCGTTGAATCTCTAACA
>CM055403.1:80639518-80673665 GCA_029228625.1 Pseudolycoriella hygida | reverse complement strand
ATGGCCCAATCCTGGTATTGGCCACTTCCATAATTGGGCAGGATGACCTAGATCTCCAGAAATATGAGAGGTAGAAAGTTGCTTCCAAGGACAAAGTTGTAGACAATAAAATTTTAGATAACACGTGTTTCTGGGTTTTAGGGAAAAACGAGTTAGTCCTTGGATATAAGCTTTTCTAGATTTGAATGGTCTGAGACGTACTTCGGTAGGGCTTTTGACATTATCTTGGGTAATTTCTATGGATCTTTGAAACTCTTATAGTTATAAAAGAACATAAAACGTTGGATTGTTTGCTTATTTTTATCTTTGGATACGTTCGAGTCTTTTTGTAACATCTATTCTCTTTGCCATATCTATTCTGTTTGCCACATCTATTCTGATACGTACGGGTCTTTGGTTATGTTTATTTACTAGTTCCGCAATTTTTTTTTTGTGAACTTTTGCTCACATGGATTCTTCCTAGAGATCCTTTCGTTACCGACGTTTTTACTGTGTCAGTGGTAAAGTGCACACAAACATGGTGTCAACTAATACGGCTTAGAAGCATTTTTAACGTGAATTCCGAACCAGGCCTAAAGGAAGAAGCGTTGTACCATTAGGATTTCTTCTTGTGCTATTTATATCTCCGTCAAAACCTAGACTCAGCTATTTGTACACAGAATTTATCGAATATGGGTGACGTCATATTTGTCATTCTTCTATTGGGTCGTACACATATTACATCATACTTTCTTCTCGATTTTTTGACTAATTTTCACGTTGCATCACGTTTGACTTACATCCCCTAAAATATGACGTCACATTTTCGACCCCTCCCCCCCCCCGTAACTGGAAATATATGTCCAGAAGCCGCTCGGCGAGGGTCATTTTAGTAATTTTGGGTTTGTTGTAAATAACTCGATCAAAATAACTCAGTAATTTAATAGAACGGGAATCCTTGCAACCAGAATCGATTGAACTGGTTTCCTACGGGTCCGCGAAGTTTATGTTTTGTGAATGTCTAATTCGAACGTTCCATGCAGCACTCCCCCCCCCCATTCGATTCCGTCACGTTTTCAGTGACCCCCCTCACCCTCAGAGTGTGACGTATTCGTTGCGGCACCAAATTCACAACTACCCACATTATGAAGCCTGGCTGTGCCTAGGAACGTTACTTTCATGCTATACATTGAAGAAAAATCCTATACAGAATTTTTCCCCACCAGGATTGAACCCGGATTTTCTTGGTGGAAAGCCAGTACGTTACCACTGAGTTAACCCGTTCCTTAAGGCAATATTTATTGGGTACTAATTAATTGTCAAGTTAAAAATAATTTTGTGTCAAGTTTGTTGTGTGTGTGTGTGTGTACACGATTACGTGTACATTCGGTCGTCGTTCGATAGTCGATCATTCCTGTGTAAACGGTCAAACGAATAACATCAAATAAAGAATGTATACGTGGATCCTGTGTGTTATTTATTTTACCATTGCCCAATCTCAAATATATTACAATGGTGACGAGGATTAAAGTGAAAAATCGCGCAACCTTCAACTTTCAAAAAACTACGTTCTTGACCACTTTAGTAACTCCGAAAGTTCTAGGCCCGTTATGCCCAAATTCACTTCTATAATAAAGTTTTTAGGAAAAAAAGATTTACGAAAGTGTGACTCAGCTTTAGTGCCCTGCCTGAGTCCAAAAGCTCCTGGTGTGTGTTTTCCTGTGTGTCCTTGGCTGAGTCCAAAAGCTCAAAATAAAAAATTTTCTTCCATGAGTTGTCGGGCATGCCGAGAGTTTTCCAACAAAAGAAAATGATGAAAAAACCACTTAAATGGACCTAGCTCGGCGGCCGGCCCCGAAAGTGCCCAGCTTCAATCCCATAAAACATTAGATCACATGTTGATGAAAAAGTAACCAACCTCCGGGTCGAAAGTCGACTGGTTAAAAGGTCGTGGTAAACGCAGCTATTGTCAGTTTAATAAAAAAATTATCTCACCGCCCGGCGCCCTGAATTTTTGATAAACGGGTTTCAATTCCACATTTTTTGCTTCAATGTGAAAAGATATCTTTTACGTTTTTTATGGGTTGGTGTTAACTGCGAATATATGTCCAACGTTGAGACGAATTCGTTAAGCTTATTTGTCATTACAAATTACACGTGTCATATTCATTCGATTCGATTTAGCTTCATCAACTGATTAAAGTAGAACATTTGTGTTTATAGACCTTATAGTTCATTTTTTGACGCTTGATTTCTTTTTTCGATTTCGATAGAACGTGTGTGGGAAAGGAATAGTGCTCAGTCATTCATGACGCAGTTGTAATAGACCTTTCCGTGACAAATATTTTGTCCACTTATACAGCGGAACTTCATCTTTTAGTCAAAATGCCGACAGTACAATTTAGTGTCTGCTCCACATTTTCCCTTAACTTCTCGGTGAACTTTAATTAATCGATGTTTTGAAATCAGAACAATTCCCAGAAAAACGGCAGCACTTTTTTATGTTATAACATTCCGGACAACTAATTAGGATTTATTCTTTTTTATCAATCATGAGACGGAATGTTATTGTATTCACGAAAGAACTTACGGACGAAGACGTGGAGTTAAAAAAAAATAAATAAAAGAACAACAACAAAAGGAGGCAGGTGAAAATATGTATGAGCCTCAAATCATCATCGGAGATGAATTTTTATTTTAAAACTTATTTATATGGATTCTTAATGATGGGGTAAATATAAATAATGCAACCGGCTTCAGATTATCGTTATTTTAATTTTATTTTGAGATTTGATCGTGTAAAAAAAATTGATTTCAGTACCCGCTCCGTTCACCGATGTTATAATTTCTTTTATTCTCTCACATACCAATTTAGTAGTAGACGAGAGAATTTGTTATTGTGAAAGATGTTTGTCGTAAGCAACAACTCTTGAGTAGTTTCTAACTTTGTGTACGTGGCAACCGTAAAACAAATTAAACTAGAGATTCATCCTTGGGAATTTCGTTTGATTTGGATTTGATTTATTCCATAGATCTGTATTGGTACATTACAACACTATCCAAGCCCTCGCGGACATACACATTGATAATTATAAAAGTCAAAAGTTTGTTTGCATCACTTTTTCAGCTTGCCAGTCACAAAATTTCGGCGTGATCAACGTAAGTGTTTACCCGCCTGGAGAGTCCAGAGGAACAAAAGAGAAGCGCCTTTTTGCATTGAGAAAGTAGCTCTGTTAAGTACTGGGAGCGCAATGAAACGTAGACCCCTTCAATAATATTTTGTTCCAATCATGGGAGCATGTTCCGATGTCAGAACAATATCACCTTTCGTACAGATTTATATAACCTTTAGCACGTGCTCATTTTTAGCGAAGTATAAAACTATGCAACTTGTTGTTACATCAGAAAATTCTATAGAAATGTTAAGTCAATAGAGTGATTCCCCAATTGAAATTTTTGTGGTTGTGGTTGAAATTTTTTTTGGCAAGAGATAGATGTCAAAGGGAAAGTCGTTAGATATGTAGTTTTGTGTATCAGAGTACCAAACTACCAAACAAATGCATCAGCAGTTGCCAAAGTGGTCAATTTTTATGTTTTTAAAAGAATCTGCGAAGGTATGAGAGATGGACAATCGGTTTCTTTGGCAAAGTCTATGAGTTTTATTTATTTATTTATAAATCAATAAACAGGTTTTTCAGCCCAATAACATACATAATCTTTAACTAATTAAAAAAACAGTTAATTGAAATAATTGGATTTAGTGGTTAAGTTGCTTTTATTTTGCTTAGCTTTCGACAACTAAAAAAACAGTTTTCTTAAAATAAATTTCAATTCAATTTGATACAGAAGAGGTATTTCAATTACTAGCATATTTAAAGAGCCCCGTCTGGCTGCGACTAGATTACAAGATTGCGGGTAATTTTCACAATAAATGTGATCCTGAGGGTAACAATATTCTTTGATTCGTGTATTAGATATGTCCGTATAAATAATGATTTCGCTCTTAACACTGAAAAAAATTTATTCCGTAAATATGACTACATCCGTTTATCTAAGATTTGATGAATTCCCACCCCACATTGAAGTTCAATTTGAAATTTGGTAAATAATTTTTTCGTTCATGGAATTCATATCACCACAGGGGATGGAATGATTATATTAAAATTATACAATATAAGGGAAAGGAAAATATATTTCAATTTTGCAGGATCGACGGTCACATATTTTCACGTTATAATTTATTTTTATTTTATGTATTTTATGGCATGATGCATGAATTAGTCACGCAATATCAGATAATTGTTTTGATAAAGGGCAAGGCTTATAATAGCTGTCGACTTTCGTTTTGGGTGTGCATCGCATGTTGTGCAATGCAACATTATTTAGTCATTAAATTTAATTTTAATTTCAAATTTTAATCAAATTTGATTATATCTTAATTACCGTGCCTAATATGCAAAGTTCTAGATAAGGTTATTTACTGTTATTTACGAGCCATAGTATCTAAGCATTCCTTAAAATAAATACTCAAATTTTTTTACATGTTTAATGTTTAAGTATTAAATGAAGCACAGTTCAATTAACCAAATAGCTTCATTTAAAGTTAAGATCAAAAAGCATACAGAAATACACAACAAAAATAACTAAAACCTTTTTGCCCATAGCAATGAAACATGGTAACTATTATTCTTTTAATATTAACTGAAACAACTGAATTGAACCATAAACACAGTATGCGTTTGTACTTCTATTCTATGTACCTTGACTATCTCAATCGAATAAAAAGAGACAACCTCTAATACCTGTGGGAATGCACAACAGACCCATTGGCGGCTTAAGTGCAAGAAATATCTAGTCAGAGTTTCTACCCACTTTATCCTGTCCCTCTATAAGGGCTGCCTGCAAAGCGTATAAAAGCTCGCCGTAGAGGCGGGAGTTTGGGGGCAGAGTCCCCATTAAATAAAAACATAGAAGGGACCCGTAAGTATCAGAATAGATGCGGCAAACAGAGTTGATGTTACGAGAAGACTGGAACGTATTTAAGTGAATATTGCGTTCACATTAGACTGTATTGGAAATTGCCCGTAGGGCAATTTTGAAAAACCCGTACGAAGTAACGGTGTAAAAACATTCTCCGAACGCAAAAAATTGACCTCCAAATAGAGAAAAATGTTCTCCTCAATTTTGTCTACAACATAGCAAAAAACTATTTTTTTGGGCTAGGGCCGACCTTAGTACTGACCTAGGGTCTTAAATAGAGGCCTCGGATACATACTTCCATAGACAAAAATGTTTCCTTCAATTTGCTCTGCAACATAGCAAAAAACATTTTTTTATGTTAGGGCCGACCTTAGAACCGACATGAGGCCCACTTGAGCCCGAAGCACAGGCAAAAATTCTTCTATAAATTGTCGTGCCGACATCTTTCAAACAAAGAAAAGTTTTTGAAAATCGGTAAAGATTTACTCGAGTTATGTACAAAAAACACGTAGGGCCCTAACAAAGACTCTTTTTTAGTGCCCTAGCTAAGTCCAAAGACGCAAATCGAAAAATGTTTCTTCCATAAGTTGTCGGCCGTGCCGAGATCTTTCAAGCAAAAGAAAGGTTTTGAAAATCGGTAAAGATTTACTCGAGTTATGTACAAAAAACACATAGAGCCCTAGCAGAGACTCGTTTTTAGTGCCCTAGCTAAGTCCGAGGACTCAAATTAAAAAAAGTTTCTTCCATAAATTGTCGGCCATGCCCGGATCTTTCAAAAAAAAAAAAATTATGAAAATCAGAAAAGAGTTACTCGAGTTATGTGCAAAAGATTAAAAACCACTTAAACGGCCCTAGCTCGGCGGCCCTTGAGTCGACAGTGCCCAGATTCAATACCATAGAATATTTTTCGACTACCTTTCAGGAAAAAAAAAAGTTTTTGAAAATCGGTCAAGATTTACTCAAGTTATCGTGTTGACGGACAGACAGACCGACAGACCGACAGACGGACATTGTTTTTTTCGCTGATTTGTCATCTGGAGGCAACAAAAAAAGGTTCCCCCTTACTCCCGGGTTCGAATTTGCAACGTAACAAACGTGGTAGTAAACGCATCAGACCTACGTACTTTGTACGGGTCTAAAAATTACTTCTCATTACTACATAACGAAATAGTTAATATGGTGCGGAATTATTGTTGTTTTTCAGTCATTAAAGTAGGTAGTTCCTGCAATTGCGTTATTCATAGGATTATAGACGCGACCGTGAGTTGGCTCTTTTTAGATATTTTTGAGCTCTCCTGCCCTTTTTCCATACTCCGCTTCTCTTTTCTGTTTAAATGTAACTAGTGAGAAAAAGTGAAAGTATTGACAATAGGAAAAGCAAAGGGAAATCTCAGACACAATCTGTATGCGTGTGTTATTATTGAAGTGAAATAAACTGCGACAATGATAGAGCACATATAATAAAAGTCTCGGTGCGGTGTGAAAATCGACGCTAAAAGATAATACGCTTCAATGTAAATTAGTGATGCACGAAAATGTAATATTTCGGAACGCTGTAATACAAAATAAATTGCTGATAAATCTTAAAAAAAAGTAACCATTTTCTTATTCGAAAAATTGATACCTACAACATCAAGCCAACATATTATTTGGTTTATGACTCCATTAAAAGAGCTCAGTTGAATCGCCTCTTTCACTGTTCTCCCGACACCCAACACAAATAAATTTTATTATTTGTGTTGTCACTTGAATGAGTCTCTTAACGCCTGACTTATTCTATGAGTTATTTACTGTTGCTTTTATTTTAATGGAAATGGTTCTTGATGTTGATGAAAAATATTAGTTTTCAACTGGGGATGGTTATTTAGTAAATAGCAAAAAAGTTTTTATTTTATGAAAATCACGCTGGCTGCTGATGAAGAGGAAGGAAGTTTATAATTGGACATCCGATTAAGTAAATTGAGGAATTTTATTTAATATTTAATTTGTTGAACGAATCAATGTATTATTTCACTTTTAAAACAGAAGTCAGGGCCTCGCATAGTAACTTGGATTGGTTCCACAGAAATTCGCAAAATTCACTAGAAAATTCAATTTATTAGGCCTCGGTAGAAATTGCTTTCAAGGTTCGGTACAAACATCTCTTGATGTATCGCCATCGAATTCTGGAGTAAGACTAATGCCTAGATGAGCCTTAATCTCATGTTAAGTTACATGGTGGTCTTGCGATGAAAGTTCACGTACTGCATCGAAGTTTTCCGGCAAAAGGACTGATTGCAGTGAACGACCACGAGTGAATTCCGAAACCCAGCGAAACACGATGCCTCGGGAATCCGAGTAGGGAGGAAGCACCAAAAGTTGAAGCAAGTAGGTCGGCTGATTGTTCTTAGGTTGATCCACGCCGAAAGTCATACATTCAACGCAAAATAAATGAAAACTTTAACTGAGAGTCAAAAATTTTCTCCGAATCCAATTATTCTAACTCCATGAGTGACAGTAAAAAATTCTATTTCTTTTGCGTTGGATGTAAAAAAATAACAAAATTATGTTCTCGATTTGAATCCATTTTTTGACCGGCCTACGTAAAACAAATTAAATTCAACCGAAAATTCCTAAAGATCGAAAATCTGCGACAGATTATCAATCATCGAAAACTCTTCATCAATCATCGAAAACTCTTCATCAATCATCGGAAACTCTTCATCAATCATCGATCAATCGTAATGCAAATTTTTCACGAAAACCTATAACTTTTAACATAACGGTAAAAGACCCGTACGTAACAGAATAGATATGGCAAACATAATAGATGCGGCAAGCAGAATAGATATTGCAAACAGACTCGAACGTATCTAACTAAAAAAAATAAAGAAATGAGAAAACAATTGTGCTCTTAGCTCTTTTATAACTATAAGAATTTCAAAGATCCATAGAAATTACCCAAGATGCCGAAGTACGTCTGAGACCATTTATTTTGACGACCGAAAGGTTCCCCCTGCACCATATCTAAAAAAAGACCAACGTAGTTTCTTCAAGGAATTCTGAAACTATTTTCTCTATAATGTAATTCTTATCAATTTTGCCTTAAGAAGAAAACTTTAAACTGCCCTAATTTTATAGATATGTAGTAGTTGGTTTATCCCAGGATTTGATAATTTTTCTCTAACGTGATCTCTAAAAATTTATTCTCTACAATTTAGCTTTTGGGAGCAACTTCTAGAAGTGGTCACTGGGGAATGCAAAGCCGGTTATTATTCGATACGAAATAACCGGTTAACCAGTTTTCTCGATACAAAAATAACCAGTATTGCATATTGGTCACATTCCAGGATTGGGCCATTTTTTTGTTCTCTAAAATTTTATTCTCTACAACTTCGATTTTAGAAGCAACTTTCTAACTGCCACCGTTCTAGAGATATGGGTCATTCCGCCCAATTCTAGAAGTGGTCATATACCAGTATTGGGTCATTTTTCCTTAAAGCCCTGAAACACGTGTTTTCTATGATTTTATTCTCTACAGCTTTGCCTTTGACAGTAAATCTCGATAGATATATATGTAGATTGTCCCCTATTCTTTTTGAAATCACACGACTAAAAAATTTCATGATTTCTATTTCAATTAAAGTGAGTTTGATGTGAATAGTCTTGAAACCTAATGCCAATTCTAAAAAAAATTCGGAAAAAACGGATTCGTTCGGAAGTTACAGGCTCCAGAAAAAGTCGGAAAATCGTGTGTACGTCCCTACTAAACTCGCTTCAACATTTTTATGAACTTTTTATTTCTGCGCAGGTTATTAACACCGCAAAAACAAGCGCAGAAGTAAAAAGTTCATAAAAATATTGAAACGAGTTTAGAATTAACGTAGCTTGATAAGTACAGATGATACGTAAACATATTGCAATTTCATTGAAACCCATTGAGTAAAACATCTTTTTGGTGAATAAAGTGATACATTTGGGTAGCCTGAACAGCCGAGATGAACGACGTTTTAGGGCAATAACTTTTTGAGCTAATGTCGTTGCTAGGACAATGCTTCGTATGAATAAAAAAGTAATCTGGGGAAATAATATTTTTTCTATATTTTTCAAAAAAAACTGTTCCAAACGGGATTCAGCTGTCATTTTAATTTGATTTAATGATGTCAAAACGCCAACCATACAATACATACATATTTGTATTTACTTATGAAGCAGGGAGACGCGCTATACTGCTTACTCTTAAACTTTGCTTTGGAAATCGCAATGAGACGTGCGGCAACCGAACCAACAAAACGCTGGTGAATGGAAATCTGAAAATCCAAGCTGAGAGGATGGGTTTGATGATAAACGAATCTAAAACCAAGTACATGAAGACCGAGCCGAATCCAATTGCCAATCAACAAGGAGACACAATATGCATTGGAGAGTTCAACCTCGAGGTAGTGGATGAATTCATTTATCTTGGAGCGCTGATACGGTCAAATGGTGATAATACACCTGAAATTCACAGACGTATCATGGTGGCAAGCCATCTACGCTAAAAGTTAATATCGAAGAAAACGAAGTTCCATATTTACAAAACACTTATCTACGGATGCGAATCTTGGGCGATGAAAAAAAGTGATGAACAGTTGCTCCTAACGTTTGAGCGCAAAGTACTCCGCACCATATTTGGAGCGACGCACGAGGGGGAGAGGTGGCGACGGCGATATAACTTTGAATTGGAACGTGATTTTGGCAGCCGAATATAGTGGCAGTGGTGAATGTCCAAAGGCTGAAGTGGGCGGGGCATTTAGCACGTATGGATAAAAACAGAGCCTTCTCAATATTATTCCGTAACGATCCAGAAGGGCGAAGAGGAGTTGGTTGCCCTAAGCTTCGATGGATTGATGGCGTCGAACAAGATCTTCGCACGCTCGGAATAAGAAACTGGCTATACGCGGCGCACGACAGGCAGCGTTGGATCGAAATTCTCCAGCAGGCCAAGGCCCACAAGTGGCTGTAGCGCCGAAAAAGTAAAGTAAAGTAATATTTACTTTTGGGAAACACCAACTCTTACGGATCTGAATAAAACTGATGTATGTACAAAAATCGGAAGTAAATCGTCTTGCTACACGGTGGGCTTTTACCATTTTAAACCAAAAGTGGTTGCACATTGGATTTGTCAACGGAAAATGATTTTTGGGATCAAAACAAAACTTTTTTGTTCTGGCACTAAATTTTTTACCGGGAAAATTTGAAAAAAATGCTGAAAATGACGTCTTTTCCATACAAACTCAAAATTTCATAGAAATTACGAAAAAAAAAATTCACCTGCATGCGGTTTCTCATTTTTTATCGTTTAAGAGCATTATTTTGAGCAAAAAATTCTTCTACGGTGGGTCCGAAAAAATTGAACTTTTCTTCATACAGTCAACTTAATGTACCAAATTGTGCTGAATAATAAACCAGCTCTATCAAAAAAAGTTCATTTTTTTCGGACCCACCACAGAAGAATTTTTTGCTCAAAATAATGTTCTTAAACGATAAAAAATGAGAAACCGCATGCAGGTGAAATTTTTTTTTCGTCATTTTCATGAAATTTTGAGTTTATATGGGAAAAACGTCATTTTCAGCATTTTTTTCAAATTTTCCCGGTAAAAAATTTAGTGCCAGAACAAAAAAGTTTTATTTTGATCCCAAAAATCATTTTCCGTTGACAATACCAATGTGCAACCACTTTTGATTTAAAATGGTTAAAGCCCACCGTGATAAGTTATCAAAAAATATCTCCAAAACTCGAGACACAAAACATAAAGCCCCTTTTTAAAGCAAACTTGTAATATGACACCATCTTGTAAAATTACTGAAGTTTTATTTGACTTTTGATTTATCTTTGTATTCACTAATTCCTTTTTCGTTTTGCATATAGATCGAAACGAAATTCTTCTTATATGTACTTTAAAACTTATGTTGTTATTGTTGGATTGATGACTGATTTGGCAGGTTGCTGGCGGAAAAGAAGTTGTTATAATGGACGCGAATTGGATCGCTGAAGTGCAACCACCATTTTGCAACAAACAAACAAGTGAGTTTTGCATCACTTCTCCTTCTCATACAACTACACCTGTCAACTAAAAACCTATTATGTGTTGGAATTGGAAGTTTTCTAGATTTGGGAATTTTGAGTGGGGTGTAAAATTCACTTAAGTCTTCAAATATGTAAACAAAGTCGTATAATTGGGAAAATGCTTCAGAAGCATTTTTTGTCGACGAGCTCGAAAAACGATTCGTCGCGCTTAGGATGTTTTGTAGGGGTTTGGAAGGGTTTTCTCACCGCTGCTTCGGACGGGTTTTTCGATATTCTCCTTACGGCAGTTTCCAATCCAATTTAATGTGTACTTGATTTCATGTGCTTAAGAGTTAAGGCAATGTTTGTTTAGATAAATATATTCGAGTCTTTGTGCAAGATCTATTCAGTTTGCCACATCTGTTCTGACGGGTTTTTTATATACAGCTGTGCACAATAGGAATAACCCGCTATGTGGAATATCACCGTTTTCTCTCATTTCGTATGTTTCAAATGGCGAAATGAGTGAAGTCGTAGTATCATAGAAATAGAGAATACTGTGATATTGCAAGTAGCGGGTCATTCTTATTGTCGAAAGCTGTATGATAGTGACACTCGATAAAAGTCACTATTTATTTTGTGTTGAATGTAAGCAAGCATTTGCATTATTTGACTCTCTGTCCACCAATCGCAATAAAAAGTGATTTGCTATTGTTTTCATTTTATTTGGAAACACCTACAACAGGTTACCTTTCGAATTAGACAACAGTAGTGTATCATCATTGGTTGAATAAAATGTTTTGAAGCGATACCTAGAAAATTGTATAATTACAACCTTTTGTATAAAATACTTTCAAATAATTATCGTCGTTTTGTCATTCACTTCACATATTAATACTCGGCAACAATTAAACATTAAACAATAAGCTTTTAATAAACGGATTTTCAATATTTGATTTACTCAACATTTACATACATAAGCATTTTCCATATATTTTCATCCATTATTTGTTCCAATTTATATATCGACTTTTGTATGGCAGTAAAATTCTTAACAAATTATATCTTTTCTAGCGGTATTTTTATCGATTTATCATTTTTCACCTTGGGGCATTTAGTTATATCGCATCGTCTTGGTTCATAACATTTAAATCGCTATAATCCATCCGAACCTGTGCTTTACTTACACACTGCTAATTGTTTTTCAAGAATTCATTCCAGATGTACCTTATCTGTGTTATGACATATCATCTTTATATTGACGACGTTTCATCATCAACTAAGTCAATAATTCGGGTATACATTATAACGCCATTATAATGTGTAAAGAATTCTTTTCCGAGAAAATGCAAATAAACCCATCGACGATGTTTTAATATTGTGCGTACTTATAAGCTTTTGTGTGTATGGCTTTTAATACTGTGTTTACTTTAGCTTTCAATTGGTTTCATTTCAATGACTTTGAAAATTAATATTTGGAAGAGTAATATTAAAATTTATTCGACTAATGCCCGTTTCCGTGAAAATGGATATTATCAATTCATATTTGGTGTTTGTGTATTTTGGGGTTGAAAACTTGTTGGTTAGTGAACGGCTCATCATATTTTATTTACTAAACATTGATTGTGAAATTTTGATTGACCTAATTCTGTCTTCGGCCAATAGAACAATCGCATCGTTCTGGGTAATTTTGTACACTTTATTAATTATGTATGCTCCAAAATTGTAGCTTATGAGCTAAATTTATTTAAATTAAACATCTATTATTTATTTGAACGAAAATGGAAGAAGATAATTTTCGGACATACGAATATTATTATAGTTCGGGGTGTTTGCTGTTTAAATATTTATTTGGACATTATTTTATTTATTGGTTCTAGAAACTCCACATCTACATAGGTCAGTTCATATTGGATCAATTACCTGTCGGTCAGAATTCGCTTGTATATGATACAGTTGTATGACAAAATTAAAACGTTTACACTAATACAGGAAATAATAGGACAAATTGATGACAATTGCTTTAGATGATAAAAATAATACTTCCAGAAAACTTTGTTTTTGTTATTACACCAACTTGAATAGTGGAAAACAAAAAGAAATGTTTCTATATCCTCCGATTCAAGTTAATTTTAGTTTTTTGGCCCAATTTTATTACGTCATTATGAATTCTTGAATAATTGCTACTATAAAAGTGTATGCTTTTCTCCTTTTTGTAACTTTACGAAAGCTCTACCATTAGCACAACTTCATCCAATGCCCCATTGAAAGAAAAAAAGACATTTTAAAAATAAATGGCGAATGAAGAATTCGCGTGTAGCGTACTCACCAGAGGGGGTTCACCTGCTATAAAAATATTCATACTGTCTACGCCAATTTTTTCGTGTCTTGAAATTTCTGTTATATTTTATAGATATCGTTTTTTAATTTTCAACTTGTTATAGGATTCGGCAACATCGACAATTCGCGTTGCATGGCCGAATCGAGTTACAAATCGACTGTTTCTTTTTCGGCAATAATGAACTTTTGGATGAATGTTTTTATTGAAGTGACATACCCCCGTGGTAGTCACGTAGAATGAACACAGCTAAAACAATCATGTCAGATATTAATGTTCCAGCAGAAGTAACGAAACTTTTTTCCTTTTAAAAATAAAAAACATAACTGCAAAGTTTATAATATTGTCGTTAAATAAATTCTTCGTGTGTATGTCAATAGCAGATGTTGTTGCCGAAAAGCTCTTTCTTGTGGAAAAATATGTTTGAGTATCAGCTGCTGCTATGTATTTTAGAGAAAAATGTATAAGAGGAAACAATTTCTAAAATTGAAAATTGATAAGTTTTTGTTTTGTTTCAATACAGCTCTTCGCTACTTTTCATTGCCTTTGTTGTTGAAGTTGGATGTATTTGACTTTGAAGTTAAACCGCTATATCAAGACGTAGCTTCAAACGCGAACGATATAGATGTGAACACAAGTAGGTTACTTACACCATGAAATTTTTTCTTAATATTGTTTTATAAAATTACTTTAAATTTTATGTTTTTAAAGTAAATAAAATTTGGCTTCCTGGATGTTTGGCTGTACATTTAAATTTGAGGAAAGTTAAAAACTTTGAATATTAGAAGCATAGAGCTTGTAGATCATTTACAATATCTGCAAAAACGACCGGCTTCTGAACGGTTGTCTCACAGGTTTAATTATACGTCATCACTTGTGATTCACTTAATTTTTCATCACGACATTTCATAACTAGGCAATTTCACCCCTTTGCATGTAAAGTTGTATGTGTACCTGTTTGGACGATTGATTTTAGGCAATTTCGCGAGTTGTAGACCGAACGATTACTATTCACTCACTCTTCTGTCATTTTGGGGGAGTGAAAAGTATTTCACTCCCGCATTTGTCATTTAACATGTTCTCTTTGAAATAATCATTTTTCTCCCCCATTTTGAGGAGAGAAAGTACGCATTTTCTCACAGCAGTTGTGAAAATGAAGTTTACATGCGACGAGGCCGAAAATGAGGGTATTTTTTGAAATTTCGCCACTTTGCATGTAAAGGCACTTTCGCTTGTAGACCTCACTTCGTTCGATCTACAACTCGCGAAATTGCCGAAAATCCATTGTCCAAAACAGGTATACAAATAACTATTACATGCTTCATTGCTTCATATTAGAACCGAAAGTAAAGAAGTGTCAATTTTAAGGGGCGAAAGTAAACTTTTGACCTTTACATTTTCACTTTCGGCTGTGATATGAAGCATGTAAAACTTAATGCCTCACTCGGAAAAGCAATTTCGACTCTCGTCCTTGTCACGTAAATAACGGGTTGGGTTTTTAATGCAGTGAATGGTTGGGCCCGGGCAGTTCTTTCGATTTTTAAAAGGGTTGGTGTGCGGTCGGGCTCCCGTTCGCAAAAAGTCGGTGGGGAAATCCATACTTCAAAAAAGAAATAACTGATGGAAAAGTCTAATACCTGATCAGGTCAGCTGTAGCTGACAGGTATATAAAGTTGACCGAAGAGTATAGCTAAACGGGAAATATAAAACACCGGGAAGTACAGCTGACAGGAAAAATAATAAAATGTGTTTGTGTGTGAATATGTACGGCAGCACACTTTGTATGAGACAAGGTTGGGTGTTTGAGATAGAGGTTTGGTGTCAAAGGAAAAATTGTTTGATTGAGTGTGTAGTGTATCAGGGTGACCGAAAAAGGGGCGGAAAATAGGCGGGAGCTCAAAAAAAGCTTTTGATATGTTGTAGAGGAAGTTGAGGAGATCATTTTCGCCCATGGAAGTAGTAGCCGCCGCGCTTCCGTTTGGCGGCGGAGCGGCGGCGCAAAAAAAACTTTTGATATGTTGTAGAGGAAGTTGAGGAGATCATTTTCGCCCATGGAAGTAGTAGCCGCCGCGCTTCGGTTCAGCGGCGGCGGCTCAAAAAAAATTTTTTAATATGTTGTAGAGGAAGTTGAGGGGGTCATTTTCGCCTTAAAAGTGAAACGTAACGCAAGTCCTCGGCCCTTTTTCCAAAACAACTGATATCAATTGGGGTGACGCTTACAGTTTGAAACGAAAAAAATGTTTTTGGAATGTTTTCATTTTTTATTAAAAAAATGCGTCACAAATGCCGGACCCCCAGTGTTATAGTTTTTCTGTTCTTTCAGCATTCACAACGCAAAAATTTCACTTTTTGGGATGTATGGCGATGGCGTATTTTTGTACAGGAAATCCAATTTTTGCGTATGTTAGCTGAAAGCGTAGAAAAATAATTTTACAACTCTTTCATTTTTTACGCTGCAAAAATGTGACTTTTATTTCTTATTGCATCGTTTAGGGTAAATTTAAATTTTTGCGTGTAAAAACTGAAAGTGTTGTAAAATTATTCCGCTGGTGGGTCTGGCATTTGTGACGCAACTTTTTGAACTCAACGTAATTTTGTTTAAAAATTTTTTTTACGAATCGAAGCTTAATGCGTCACCCCCCTCTGATTTCAGAAGTTTTGTAACTGGAAGAAAATAGTTTTACCTTAGATGCTTAATGCGTCACACTTTTCTGATTTCACAACTTTTCACACCTTCGGATCTTCGGATCGGCTGAACCGATTTGAATGAGTAAAAAGGCATTTCGGCTTAAAATTTTGAGTAGAAACCGGGAAAAATATTTTCCAGGGGGTACGTCGCACGGGGAGAAGTCAAAAAGTTCCTGTATATATGTTCCTTACTCTACGAAAAAATTTCTTGTGAATTTTTTGGGGTGTATGACTTGCGTCACGACCTCTTACTACCGTGGGGCCATGATAGAAAACAGGAATCGTTGTGATTTTGGTCGAGATTTCTTCGACTTTGTTGAAAAAATTCTAAAAAATCTCGTTCTTTCCGCTCGCGATTCTTAAGCTTTTCTTTATAACATGTACTTTATTGTTATTTTAAGGACTTCGTTAGAAAACATTAAAGAAAAACTCGCTCCCTCCGGTTGTGAGTTATATTGTTCAGAAAAAAATTTTGAGTTTCACCAGCGGGAAATGAGGATTATGTAACCGGGAAATTTCGTCTAATTTTTCATTATACTGGTAAAATTCAAAAAGACGCATGTAAATACCGGGAAGAAAACATAATTTGCACACCGTTTGGACTGACAAAAAGTCGTGCCCGCCCACCTCTAAGCTATGTTTCTCCACAAAGGTGAATGAAAGCGCTGATGATTCTTGATAATCCTGATGGAGCCACGTTTGTTTTGAATTGGATCTGAAATATAGAGGAATTGACACTTTATAAGAAACGCATATTGCTACTGCGTGAAAGATAGTTTGCAATGAGATGTACCAGTTTATTGGGGAGAACTCGAATATGATTATTATTTTGGCCGATTTTTAGAAAAGCTGTTGAAATCGTTATTACATTAAAAGGACATTGTTTCGCGGTAGGGGCTCTGCCCCTCACACAAGTGGCTGCGGCGGGCTATATAGCCCTACGTTCATGGGCTCTGCCTCTAAGACGCCCACAAGGGAAGATATTCCCCCTTGACACCTCTGTGAAGCGACTGTCACGCCTCGAACCCACTTTTTTGCTTTCCGACTATGTTCACGGATTGAGGCGACGGACGCTACAGTGTATGCAAATGCAATTCGTATAAGGAAACTGCCTTTGGTGAGTTAATTTAGTTGAGTCGGTTGTATTTTGTCCAGTCGATATTTTGTCCGTGCAAAAGCACCACTGTGCCAGCATTTCTTCTAGTTACTCAATATATGTGACGTCACAAGAAGTTGAAGGGCCCGTATGGCAATTTTCACATGATATTTTTTATGACCGAATATTTGATTTTGACAGGGACTTTTCGTGTAGCATTTAAGCTATTTCTAGTTTTTAACCAAAGTATTTCTGATGAAACGTGAAAATCTCAGTTTCATATCTCATTCATGTCAAAGCTTTGTATGTGATAAGAGACTAATATGATTTGATGATGGATATCATCAAAAGTGACATTATTTATGTGACAGAAGGGCTATGCGAAAATGATTGATTGAATGCTTTTATATAAAAAAAGACGAAAGGTTTTAAAGGTTTTCTCATAGATTTTGTGTATGCTTCCTGTGTATTTTAATGTAAATTGAACCAAATAATAAAAATATTTTGATGTAGAAAATCTGTGCCTATGAAAGGATACTAACACATTAATATATATGAATCATTTCATAAAATGGGTAAATACAGTAAGAAGTACGCCATTCAGGAGTAGGGTGGTTACCAATGACACATTAAACATAGATTAGCGGTCTTTAACGAAAAATTAACACAATTGAAGCAAACATTAAATGCGAGATGTACGCCACCTTACATAATGTAGTTGAATGTACTTTTTTCAGCTTGAGGTTACGTAAGCCGAGTCATTATTATTATGTCATTACAATTGAATTCGTTTGATTCGAAAAGCTCAAAAAATCGTAGGTTGAAAGAGTGTAATTTGCGGGTTATGGATTTTCGGACGTAAAGACAAGCTAGCTTATTCAAATCAAACAGAGTCGGCTGAAGCCTCGGCTTGTGGTGAAGATGACGTTGTAGAGCTTAGGTGTCTTCAGCAAAACATTAGATATTAATTGTAGGAATCATTTTTTGAAGGTGTCAGCGATCGGCTGCATACAAAATTAAAAGTTATAGCAAGTTATAGCTCGGCTAAGGCCATATTTTACCAACTATGCGAAAAAACGACCTTAGCCGAGCTGTAACTTTTAATTTTGTGTGCAGCCGATCGCTGACACCTTCAAAAAATGATTCCTCTAATTATTATCTAATGTTTAGCTGAAGAGACCTAAGCCCTACAACGTCATCTTCACCCCAAGTCGAGGCTTCAGCCGACTTGAAAAATTGTTTCTGACGAATTATATATAATTTTTTCTCGAGCCGCCTCCGTCTCCAAAACTCCGATGGGCGAAAAATATCCAACAACTTCTTCTAAAACATATTAAAAGTTATCGTCTATTTTCCGCCATTTTTGCGGTCACCCCGATACACTACACACCCAACCCAACAACTTTCCCTTTGACACCAAACCTATATCTCGAACACCGCACCTTGTCTCATACAAAATGTGCTACGATACACATTCACATAACATACACAAACACATACGTATGGGCTTTTCATGCCGCCTTCTAAGAGCCCTGGCGCCCAAACGAGGCCGGTAGCCTACCTTTTTTAAAATCTCATATGGCGTAGAATGTCCACCCGAAGGTCCCTGCAAAATTTCAATAATAGTTATCGAGCGGGAGCCAAAAAAGTCGTTTTTCATACAATTGGCCCTGGAACTAACTAACTGACTGACTAACTAACGTTAGGATGTTTTCATTAACTTTGTCTATGAAAGTGCATTGTATTGAAAATGATCATTTTCTTAAGGTCATATCCCTGATCCACCGAACCGATTTTAATGAGTGAAAAGACATCCGGCAAAAATATTTTCCTGGAGGTGCGTCGCAAGGGGGGGATGTCAAAACTTAGCTGTATATATATGGTTCCGCAGTCTACGAAAAAAATATTCCCTAATTTTTTGTTCGTGTGTGGACTTGCGTCACGGGCACATTGCTTCCGCGCGCCCATGATAACTGAAGAGGAAAAATTTGTATACAATAAATATTATTGTCATACTGTTGAACAGCTAGGAATAGCAACATGCGTACAGCATGCACAAATACGCACACATTGAGCTCAAGAAGACTCCGAACGTTCAAAATTCCGGGGTTATGCACCTTAAAAAGGTTAACAGTTGGGCACCTCTGAGGCAGTCTTGCCGCATGCTTGAATCAGTGCTTCTGCAGAACCTGAAGCTTTTTTAACTCAGACCTGTTAGCATTTTCCCAGGCGCTAATCAGATATGATAGTCGAGAATGCACCAGACCAAGACAGATTCTTTTTAACACTAAACAAATTATATGAGAAAAATGAAACTCCATTAATTTGATACCAGCGATCTATGATATTTTAATTTTAGTGTGCAAATTATAAATTTCTTCATTGCATATTGAATTACAATTAAAAATAGAATTTGGAAGTTTGGATGCTTTTTTGAAAATTTTGGGAAACAATTTTGTTGTCCTTGGAGGTTTTATGAAAATTTGGCCCTTCAGACAGGGCGCAGGTGTCCGACAAACGTTGATTGACAACCATATATGCATTTGAAAACTCTTATCATGCCCTACAAAAAAAGCCATAACACAATCTTTTTGACTTCCATTTAAATGAGACAAGGTCGTCCAAACTGTGAAAATTTATTGAAAAAGCTATAGTCGTGAACACTTCTTGATATTTCTCGGAAGGAAGGTCGACGTTTTTTGAACCCATTCGTACACTAAATTGTAGCCACGTATCCCAGGAGTGATTTTCTATCCGAAGAAGTCGTACTATGGTACCAAGTAACGAGAACTCACAAAAATTAGGTGTGCAAGGAAAGGTCGACGATTAAAAAAAAGTATCACTTGCACAGTAATCAGAGGACCATTCTGGATTGTTTTACCATCAGGGCTCAAAAAATAAAATATTTTTTAAAAAATGCTACGCCTTGACGCCAGATCCTGACATCAGAAATGTTGCATTCAAGAATCCATTTTGACCGAAAACGCATTACCTTGGTTTTATTGACATTTTTTGTCACAAATTAAAATTTATTTTACGACCGCCTGGGTCAGACAAATCCTGGATCCACCAGCGATGCCCGATGTTTGAACTTTCACTTGTTTTTAAATACTTTCTTCGCATAGAATACATATTATTCTCTATTTTAATATTTTATTATTACTTGATCGTGTTATTTGAATTGAAGGTGACATATTAGTTCGCTTCTTTGCGCCAGAACAATGGTTTGTCTTCCATAACACCATCAACAAACATTCTAAGCACACAAATCAATACAATGACAGAAACTTTCCAATTTAGAGGAATGCTTTTTAGTCTGTCCTGTTCGATTAATATTGGAAAAATCCTATGTAAAGGGTTACCTTTTTTAAAATTGGGATATAAACCTATAATCACCAATCGCGAAAATTTCTCAAAGCTAAAACATCGCACTGAACTTCGTGATATGTACGATGTAATATATCATATTCCTTGCTATGGCTCGGGTCCTGATCAATTTTGTGCTAATTGCTATGTGGGCATTACGGGCCACAAACTACATGTAAGGACAGAACAGCATAAATATGATTTACAAAAATTCAACAGAACGCAAGACCTTAACAACACGACGGCCTTAGTACACCACTTTTATGATACAGGACATGCTCCAGATTTTGAGAAAGTTTCTGTTTTAGCGGTGGAACATAATTACATCAAAAGAAGAACGCTTGAAGCGTTACATATTTTATCCCACTCTACATCGATAAATTTTAGACGTGACACAGACAATATTTGTGCTTCTTACAGAAGTTTACTTCCGCTAGCAAATCGTTCCATTGCACATTAAACCATTCATTGATATTCAACAAGTCACGGTCAATATTATTTTAAATTTTAGGGAGTTCATTGATGTATATATCTGTTTAGGACTAACATTGTAAGTTCTCTAATTTAGTGCAATATTTTTGAAATTTAGTTTATAAGTAAATATTATCTTTGTAACTTATAGGGCTGAAGATGTTACAATATAGTAACGAAACGTCCGTCCGGTTATTAAAAAACCGTTCTTTTATTTTGATCGAGAAGCGAACTAATATGTCACCTTCAATTCTCTATTTTTTTCAGCGCTTGATGGTTCAAATTTCATCTATTTGTCTATTTTCTTCCTTTTGACGCTTTATGAACGTTCCATGTTGCAATTAGACGTTGCGATATCAAAGCTCACCAACTGTAACACACAGTATACCTTTAGCATATTTCATTTGTTCGTTTGAACAGACCAAAAATATTTAATAAATGAAAAATGTCAACAAAAATATCTAGTAGTTTTACCAAACATCTGCTTTTCTCTAATTTCAATTAAAAAATATGCAAATTGAATGAAAAAAATTGAGCGATGATAATTTGGTCCGCATAGGATGTTTTAATTTCATGGTAAAGCACATGAAGTGCATAAATTTAATAAATTGAATAAAGAGATTATAGTAGTTTTAGGCCACACAACTTGAAAATTTTTACAGCATGAATACTGTGTGCAAGCACCTGGAAAATAAACAAAAATTTTCTTAATAACTTCACTAAACTAGTTTATCATTGTTATAATGGTATGATGCCCTACATATTTCATATTTTAAACGAGCTTTGCTGGTTTATGACTTTTCGGTAAAATTATAGTTCAACGCAATTCGACCCGCTTAAATATATAGTCAAAACAATCGTAGAAATATCCTCAAAATATAGAACAAATTAATTGAATTGTTAATAAAGATTCGAGCACTGTGCGACTTGACAAATTCTCTTCAAAGATATCACGCCTTCTGGTCACACATATTATAAAGCGACAACGAATAAACATTGATACACGGAATAACAAAATTTAAACAAACCTTTAACGTTTTCGGAATCAATGATTCCATCGACGGGATGATGATTT
Organism: Pseudolycoriella hygida; assembly: GCA_029228625.1. NCBI lineage: Eukaryota > Metazoa > Arthropoda > Insecta > Diptera > Sciaridae > Pseudolycoriella > Pseudolycoriella hygida. The sequence goes on along the minus strand of CM055403.1, from coordinate 80,651,644 downwards.
TGTAAACTAAAATATGTATACCCGTCGCTGTGAGGTCTTTTTGTATTGTGTAATCATTTAAAGATGCATCACCCAATTGTATGCGACTGCATCACCTGTCAAAAACATACCGATCAAATTTTGTTTGTCATTTTGTCGTTCACAAATGACCGGCGTGAACAACGTCAGTCCTACCCACTCGAAGAGTTCCGACTAACTAAAGTAAAACGTCGTTTTGCATTGCCTTTTATACCAAAAGATGTTCTCAAGTCTGGTACCATTTGAAAGGTACTAGATTTAAGTGAATTGGTTCGAATTTCGATTTTCGCCAAACTCTTGAGTACAAGTAAGAAGAGCAAAATTTTGGTTACTGGTTCGGGCACGTTCAAAGAATGGGTAATAACAGGCAACCAAAAAGAATCTTAGATAGACAGGTCTCGGTGGCTAGGCTAAGGGGTAGACCAAGGAGAAAGTTTATAGATTCAATTAAATCAGATTAAGAAATTAGGGGACTTTCTCTAGGCGAACAAACCATCTCCTTGTTGGCGGGCGATAGGAGGGTAAGCGCACACAGCCATTGCAATGGGATATCTACGGTACTATATGCAGAGGACACCTCTTCAGGTTCATTTAATTTGTTCACAAAAAAACTCATTGACTTTTCTAATCGAACTCAAGAGGTGGAGTCTTAAAGATCAATATCAAATCAACGGCATCGTTAAAAGCAAGCGAGAATGTTACGTGCTTGAACATTATCTCTACCATCGTTATCTTGTTGATATCATGTATCAGTTAAGTTTAGCATTTGTCACTTCTTCTGCGTTATAAATATCAACATATCATATTTTCTTAGTCAAACCCTCGAACCACACAATCCCCTAGATATCACTTTTCATTTTGATAAGCCTTTTTATAGATTAGTTACGTACCCCGACATTAACGTCACACGAAAAATCCTCTTTTTTCTATCAAATTCATACCCGAATTTCGTGTAGATTAGCCTCTATACTTCTCACACATAAACCCAATTCACATTCTATTTGGCTTCTACCATCAAAATCATTTCTATAACGTTATAAAAACCACTTCAGTATATCTTATCTGAACGAGGAAGAAGAACTGATCCTCTTTAGATAATTCCAGGTTTTGGTGTGGTGTGTCGAGTTTTTTTATTATATGTACCTTCAATTTCACCTTTTTATATTCATTCGATATGTATAGTGAATGGTAGATACTCTGTCGTATAAACGAGGCAAAAAACCTGGATTCACTGTACCTACATACACTCGCAACTTCTCATTCATTCATTCATTCGCGTGTATATCTAACATCCGTTTTAAATGGCAGAAAAATTTAGGGTTGAACCACGGGTGTAGTTTTTAAAAACAACTAGAAATTTGAGGATTCATCATTGTGACAAGTCTGTTAAAATTTGTCATTCAGAATTTACAAAATCTGATGGAAACTTTGAACGAAGAACGCTTATTATTACTACACCCCTTTCAATTGAAACTACTTTAAATTCAAAAAATGTACCAATCCTCTTTCGAATTGACATGATTGAGTGAAACGAAGAAAAAACCTGCGAATTTCTTGTTTTTCTTTTCGTATTTTTCTTGAAGTAGCTTTCAGATATTTTTGGTAGAGAAATACCTGCGTTTCGTTTTTATATTTGGAATGCCAAAGAAATGGAATGAGGAAGTTATGTAGTTTTGAGTTGAACATGAAAATATCTCCGTAATCACGGCAAGGTGGCCCTCAAATTCCATGATTTGCATTGGCATTGGCCAAATTCATTTCAGATTGATTTCTTTTTTTCGGCTTGTGTAGTTAATTTTCTGGTAGATAATCGAGCCTAGACCAACGTTTGGGAAGATCATTTTTCGAAAGAATTGGTTTTAGGTGGGTGGCGGACGACTTTTGTTCTTATATTCTAAGGCGGGTGTTAGAAAGAGACCAACTATATCTGCCTCTTTCTAACCAACGCTTTAGAATATAAGAACAAAAGTCGTCCGCCACCCACCTAAATCCAATTTTATGTAGTGTAGTATGTAATGTAATGTATGTATGTATATAGCTTATGATTACACTCTAGATGGACAACCAACGAACGTACACATACCAATGTCGACTAAGGCATCCTTACGGACACGAAAATGTCCTTTATCTCGTACTACGAATATGTAAAAAATAAAAGCAGGTCACTGATGAACTTTGTTTTGCGGCAACGCCGATATCTAGATAATGACGCCACCATCATTTTATACAAAGCTTTGGTACGCCTCCTGCGTTTGGTCACCAGCTTTTGCATGTCATCGAAACACCCTTGAGAGCACACAGAAACAATTTATAATGCATTTAAACGGTGACTATCTCAATCGATCCGATAATAACTACGTTTTGGAACCATATATCGAACGTTGTGAAAAGTTTGGTTTACAAACATTGATCAGACGAAGGGTGAATGCTTCTGTTTTATTCATTCACTCACTCCTTCTTGGTAAAATCAATTTTCCGAACCTGCGCTCGAAGATCACGTTCACTAAAAAATATCATCTGTACACCGGTCTTATATTCCTTGGGTGTTACAGAAACCATCGAGTCACAAATTCTCCTTTCAACAATGCCTGCAGAATGTTCAACGCTGCATCATCTGTAATCGATCCAACTTTACCATGCAACCCAATTTCGTGCTGAATTACTACGCCTACCTGACACACTTTTTGATTCCTTCTTAAAATTATGACTTAACATTTCCTTGACTATTTTTTGTTTTACTAAGTGTTCACTTTCTTTTATTGACGAACTTCTGTTATAATTTTTAATAACTTTATAATTATTCATTTACTATTATTTAATACTTTTGACGAACTTTTGTGGTAAATTTTTTTTACCTTTGATATTCCTCTGTGATAACTTAATACCTTTTATACTTACGTTAACCTAAATGACTATTTACAACTATCTGTTAATGTTAGTCCACTTGCATTAAGTCGACTTTAAATGGAAAAAATAAATGAAAAAATGAATGTAATGTAGTGTAATGTTGACTCATACAAGTGTCGTAATAAAATACTTTGTATGTTTGATAACAGAGCCGAAAGTAAAAAATGGCAGCCCTTCCAAGCACACAAAACTTAATACGTCACTCGGAAATTGTATCGAGTTGCGTATCACGTTCTATTCAATAGATGTGTCTATAGTTCTACTTTCTGACATTCAGTTAAATATAAAGTGACTGAAAGTATTGTCATTCACTTCCCCGACTTGCTATCACACACTAAAATTACATATTTTGCAACACACGACGATGAAAACTAACTCTTTTGCTAACATTTTTAACAGATTTTCGTGTTCGTTAAATCAAAACATTTACTTTCTGTCTGAGACAGGCAAAAGTATAATTTCGAAACAAGAAATGGCACTCACACGTCCCACACGTGACATCGTTACACAAATTATTTTTGCTGATTTATCAGGACAATAAAAAATATTTTCGCTATATCAAAATGCTTACCCTTCCATGCTCCCTCAACGAAAACAGATATCTTTTCGGGATATTTTTTCCATTACTTTTTGTAGATGGATAATCTTAATGAATGACTTAAGCAAATGGCTTGTCTGATGAATACTTAGGCAATACTGTTAGATATGCTAGAAATGATTTAAATAAACAGTAGACTTTTTCACGACCCCTCTTATTTTTACTACAGTAAATTTTAAGCGCTTATTTTGTATATTCCGTATATTTCGCATAAATTCGAAAGAACTGTCAATCCATTGAAAAACCTATTTTTTGATGATTTTAGCTAAAAATTAGCATTGGACCCAAATATTATTAATGAAATCCGCAGATCGTATGTTTTCGCAGCGATTGGCAGATAGCTAGACAAAATTGTATGTATTTCTTAGGTACGATTGAAAGAAAAAAACATACTCATAGACTCATAGACTTTTTGGGTTAAGTCCATCAAAGGACATGTTTTTGATCATAAGTGGTTTAGAATCATAAACAATTTTTTTGAGCTATCTGCCAATCGTTTCGCAAAAATCCGATCTACGAATTTTCTTCAATAATTTTTCATAACTCGTTAAGTTATTCAAAATTTTCTGTAATTCTTTGTCATTTTTTGAATATTTTCTATTGAGAGGAGCTGTGAAGAGTTAAAGTGAGTTATGGGAGTTATTGCAACCTCAGAACTCTTTGTAACTCTCCTAAATTCTTTCGACTCTTTAGACCCGTACGAAAGTACGTAGGTCTGATGCGTTTACTACCACGTTTGTTACATTGCGAGTTCGAACCCGGGAGTAAGGGGGAAACTTCTTTTGTTGCCTCCAGATGACAAATCAGCGAAAAAAACAATATCCGTCTGTCTGTCTGTCTGTCGGTCTGTCTGTCTATCGGTCTGTCTGTCTGTCTGTCTGTCTGTCCGTCAACACGATAACTTGAGTAAATCTTGACCGACTTTCAAAAACTTTTTTTTTTCCTGAAAGGTAGTCGAAAAATATTTTATGGTATTGAATCTGGGCACTGTCAGCCCAAGGACTGCCGAGCTAGGGCCGTTTAAGTGGTTTTTGGTCTTTTGCACATAACTCGAGTAAATCTTTTCTGATAAATTTTTTTTTGTTTGAAAGATCTGGGCATGGCCGACAATTTATGGAAGAAACATTTTTCGATTTGAGTCTTTGGACTTAGCTAGGGCACTAAAAACGAGTCTCTGCTAGGGCTCTATGTGTTTTTTGTACATAACTCGAGTAAATCTTTAACGATTTTCAAAATTTTTTTTTGTTTGAAAGATCTCGGCACGGCCGACAATTTATAGAAGAATTTTTGCCTGTGCTTAGGGCTCTAGTGGGCCTCATGTCGGTCCTAAGGTCGGCCCTAACATAAAAAAATGTTTTTTGCTATGTTGCAGAGCAAACTGAGGGAAACATTTTTGTCTATGGAAGTATGTATCCGAGGCCTATATTTAAGGCCCTAGGTCAGTGCTAAGGTAGGCCCTAGCCCAAAAAATAGTTTTTGCTATGTTGTAGACAAAATTGAGGAGAACATTTTTCTCTATTTGGAGGTCAATTTTGTGCATTCAGAGAATTTTTTTACACCGTTACTTCGGACGGGTTTTTCAAAATTGCCCAACGGGCAATTTCCAATACAGTCTAATGTGAACGCAATATTTACTTAAATACGTTCCAGTCTTTTCGTAACATCAACTCTGTTTGCCGCATCTATTCTGATACGTACGGGTCCCTTCTGAGTTTCATACTTTACTTTCTTCGGAATTAATGGAATTATTTCCATTAAAATGATATGTTATGCCTGGCATCCATCTTGTGCTCTAAACTTAATTTTCACACAAACTTACGCTGATTCAAAGTGACATTTTGGTCCATAAATTTTCTGTCAATTTTAAACTCAGCCAGATAAAACGAATAACTTCTTTTTTTTCGATCATATGTGGATCGAATATTTTGCTCAAAATGGAAAACTTCGCATTGCTTGTTTAGCATTTAATTTCAACTTATTCACATGCATAGAGCAGCAGAGCTTCTCCAAGTTCGGAGTATTTAACGCTGCATCACTTATGCTTTCTGAGCAAAAAGATGATTTACCTTTTTTAACGTCATGACTAATGTGTGGATAAGACTTGTGAGCTCAAATTGAAATGAAATAAGAATTCATATAAAGAAACAAACGAAACGGCAATAAATTAATGAATTTAATTAAAATATTTTCTCTAATTATCAACTTTTTCATTACTTGTAGTTTTACAGAATTTTCGTAATATCGAAAATACCGGTATTCTGATAGTCATATTATGTGCCGACAACAGTTTTGTGACCAATGGCTCAGCGTGACTTCCAAACCACACCAGCGTCGCGGCGGTATATCCAAATACTCTCTAAGAAATTTTAGTACATAACGGTAAGTATTCCGGTAGCACCATAGGAATCATTCATCACTCACAAGAAAAATTCAATGAAGAGCCGTCTGTCACAGGGATCGATATTTTTTGAATGTAGTAACCACAAACCACCGAGTCATCGGTTTTGATTTCACTTCTGTCATTTTTTAATCTAAATGTATTGTATGTAAGAGCGTAACAAATTTAAGTATTTTAGCAAAAGTGATAGCAGCCAATATAAACAACGAGCATCCTTATTTACGACGCACAGAAACGACTTCACAGCGGGAAATTTATATAATCTTGTCAAAAAATCCAATAGTTTTCTTTCAAACCTAACAATAGGTGTCATAATTCATTGTCCAAACAAGAAGTAGGAAACTCGAATGCAATAATAATAACAACAGCAATAAATTACGAAAGGTGAAGATCTAGCAACGTGGTGTGTGAAAGGTAAATGGTTCTGTTCGAAGGGTGTGGATTTAGTTTTCTCTTTGCGAAAGCAATGCTTGCATTTTAATAGAAAACCACATATTGGTTTCAGCTGAAAAATTCCATTAAATAATAATTTCGGTTTGGCTTTTTTGACGCCACACCCAAAGGAAAAAAATGTGCCTGTCTTCTTGGAAAATTTTTGTTTTGGTTCAAACTTCCATACACAACAAATTCTCAAAATCTGAACGGCTATTGATAATCTCAACCCATAAATGTGCAGCACTTAATCACTTTCAAATTAGCGTAAAATTAAAATTCTGCATGAACGGATTGTATTTCTATCGAAAGGCACAGACTCCTCTCATAAACACAGGAACTCACAGATGCATGATTCATATTACCATTTTCAAAGTCTAATATGCGTAAATACGAAAGAGGCACTTGTCCATATGCACCGGCTGTTTGAATTGCGCTGATAGGATTTATTATGAAGCGTGATTTATCGATTTTGGCATAACACACAGGCATTGCATGTGTGAATACTTGAGAATATGGCGTGGACATTCAGAAAATTTTAATTAAAAAATTATTTTCAAAGAGCAGTTCGGTATTGCACATTACTATCACACACCACGTATCAATTGAATAGAAAATTACTCTAAATGCAAAAGAATAACGCTTATCTAAGGTAACTTAATTAGGAATTTCCTTTTTTACAATGTTAACAGGTTATAGGTCGAGGGTTAAGCTGCGCTATTAAATTATTTTTGAATAATTTTTTCTGTAAGGTGGTATAGCACTTCGATTTCAATAAAAAATGAAGAAAGCAAATTTAACGCGTAACGAATTAAATTTCAACAGAAAATATCCCAGGGTGTAATGAAAAGACAATGAAGGTACCATATTTCACGATTCATTAAGCACTTGATGAGGTTTTAGTATAATCGAAATTACGGTGTGTTCGTTATGTAATATGATTCGGATAAGTGTATAATTGGATATTTTGTTATTAAAAATTAGATTAGGCTTTTAAAATTGTGCACAACAGGTAGGTAGATTTTTTATCAAAATATAAGTTCATGAAAAAATCATATAGTAGCTTCTGTGCATACCCTGCCCGTTTAGTTAGTTAGCAAATTATTTGGAACAGCATCACCAAGACCATAACCTTGTTGAACACACATATACAGCGACATGCTACCATGTTTGTCACTTTCACACTAACATTGAATGATTGAGAGAATCATATAAGGTATCCAGTTTCTTATGAAAGGCCCAGTATATTTCCCAACAGTCTACGCAAAGCTCTTTCATGATATGACCAAACGTGCCCGGCGTTCAGGGGTTTTAATTGTAGAAAACCCATTTGCTTGGCCATCAGAACAAGGCACAACTGCTTCGAATTCTCCTTCAGCATGCAACTTTGCATAAAGATTAGATCCTGCTGGATTTATCTATATCTGGAAATTAGAAGTTGCTTGGAAGCGCTTCATCTTATCCAGCAAATCTTTTACGAACAAAGAAAGCAACCGATCCCTGTGGCAAACCACATAGTGTCGTCGGTTTTATAAGATGTAGAGGTGTGCGCCGGACGCTCAGTTTGGACGGCGGCGGAAGTACGTTTTTTAAACAAAGATGGGGCGGCGCAATAGGTTATTCGAAATTTAATTTTTTAAACCTCGGCGGCGAACTCAGCAAGCCGAAATTTTTTTGTGTCAGCGACTGTGTTGGTGATTTTTTAGGCTGCGGGAACACCTCCCCGCTTTTTATATTTTTGCAGACTCTTCATTAGTTACGTCCAAGTCTTAACCCCCATCTGCCCTTCACCAACGAAAAAAATGAAAAAAAAATGTTTTTTAATTTTATTTAAATCCAAGGGTTTCTTAGAAATAACTGAAAAGAAAGTATTTTCCCTCTGTAGTTTTTCGCACAATATTTTTTTCGTGCTTGCTTTTTCCAATCAAAATTTTTCAAAATCGTCACTCGTATATTAAGCCAAATATTGAAAAATGAAGTTCCAAAAATACGTTACTATTTCAAGTAAGCGTACAGGAGGACTTCTTCAAAGCAAAGCTAAATATGTAATTTATATAGATCAAAAAACTTATTTATTGCTTTATGTCATATCAAATATTTTCTTCCAATATAGTGGGAAAGAAATAGTAGAGCACGTTCTATGCAGTGTCAAATGGTGTGTAAAGCGTAATATAGTACTCCTTTATGTACCTTAGCCTCTGTCCACCTACTCCTACATACTATCCTACCCGTGGTGACACCTGTTATAGTGAGCAACCCGCATGAACGATCAGGTAACCAACCCTGGTGTAGTAGTGTGGGTCACTTAGCATAAGGATGAGGGGGGCTGCCTTTGGGCTGTCAAATGGTGTGTTAAGCGCAATATAGTACTCCTTATGTACATTAGCCTCTGTCCACCTACTCCTACATCCTATCCTACCCGTGGTGACACCTGTTATAGTGAGCAACCCCACGAACGATCAGGTAACCAACCCTGGTGTAGTAGTGTGGGTCACTTAGCTGAAGGATGAGGGGGGCTGTCTTCGGGTAGTACCTAGACGCTACGTTTAGAGAGGGCTGAAGACAGCTAGGCGCTATCAAGATGGGATGGCGGCTTAGCATGGTGGCGAAGGATCTCGACGGTAAGAGACAACGGCAGCATGCAAAGTCCTAGTCAGATGGACTACCATCATTCACCAGTGCCATGGGCACATTAAGACCAACGCCAGTGCGGTCTTAATTACGGCATACTGGCAAAGCATTGAACACGGACAAAGAATATCGACCAGCGGATGAAATTTTAGACAAGGGCTGACAACTGTGGTATTCCACTACCTTAATAAGGAAAGGTGACATCTTCACGAAACGGCTAGTGGGCTAATATCAATGTTGCCCCCGTCCCGGTAAAACCTTGGCAGGCCTCCAAGTACGTTCGAAAGCTCGTCCTGTGAAAAGGAGGTGTAGGCTCAGATGAACATTCCTGACTAATACCGATCTGGCTCTGAACGCGGTGCCCCATGAAGGACCGTGTCAACCCTAGCCTGGCCTCACTGCTTGCATAGATAACCATGAGATCACGAAGGTAACTACACAATCGAGTTGGAGATAGCGGCTTGGAGGGGGGACCCAACAGCATGGAATTAGGAAAGGAAGGGAAGGAGTTAAAAGAAAATCAACAAGAAAATCAACAGGGAAATCAGCAGAGGAAATCGGAGGATCAGCGGATGGATCAATCGAAGGTTCAGCTATTTGACGTGTTCGCAAGACGATCGAAAGTGGCGAGGTCGCCCCCGGGAAGGGAAGCGAGAAGTATAGAGGTTATCCACACAGACGTTCTCCACAACGACGACAACGATGAACCAAAGCAGACAAAATTGGAGCTAGTTAAAAAGATGGTGAAAGAGTTACACGAATTTATACAAAATAAAAATAACGTGCACAAAGACATTAAGACGAAGGTGATCAGCATTCGAGCCTGCCTAAACGAAGTGGAACAGGAAGATAAGCCGTGGAGGATGCGGAGATTCGAAGCAAATTACAAGAAGGCGAGAGCAGGCATTGAAGTCGGCGAAGTTACTGAAGTTGGCGAAGGTATCGAGGTGCTAGCCACCCCGCTCTCGACAAAAAGAAGACAAACACCGGATATTACGCCCACTCCAAGAAGCGCGGCAAAAAGGAGTAAAAGGGACAGGAGAAACAATGAAAGGACCACAAACAGACTGGATGCACAAACACCGAAGCCCAGTATAAGCGAGTGGAGAGAGGTGAGAAAAAAGAAGAAAGGGAAGAGCGAGAAGCAAAAGCTTAGAAGTCTGAGACCTAAAGCTGATGCTCTAATAGTGGCGGCAGAAACAGGAATGACGTACGCCGATATCCTCAAAAAAATTAAAGAAGACCCAGACCTCAAGGACCTGGGTGAAAATGTCTCGAGAATAAGACGAACGCAAAAAGGCGAAATGCTGTTTGAACTCAAGAAGGGCCCAGAAATTAAAAGTGCAGATTATAAAGAACTAGTCAAGAAGTCACTGGGCGAAGCAGCAAAAGTGAGAGCGTTGTCCCACATGACCACGATTGAATGTAGGTATATGGACGAAATCACGACAAGCGAAGACCTTCGAAAAGCCATGAAAGAGCAAGGTAATATAAATGACGAGATAGATTCCATGACGATACGTATGAGAAAAACGAGAGACGAACTCCAAACGGCGGAAATAAAACTTTCAGTGGACGCAGCGATTAAGATTCTGAAAATCGGCAAGATAAAGGCGGGCTGGTCCGTATGCCCGTTGAGGGAAACCCAGCAGTTGGAAAGGTGTTTTAAGTGCATGGACTTTGGACACCAAGCAAGGAACTGCAAGAACGAAGATAGATCCAAGTTGTGCAGGAGATGTGGGGAAGAAAACCACCTAGCAAGAGATTGCACGAAACCACCAAAATGCCTGCTGTGCACGTCAGAAAATGACCACGTGACGGGTGGAGCGAGATGCCCAGTCTATCAACAGGCGCTTAAATCAAAGACGGGACAAGAATGGAAGTGATCCAAATAAACCTTAATCATTGTGACATGGCACAACAACTTCTTTGGCAAGCCACAGCGGAGCAAAAATGTGACGTAGCAATTATTGCAGAACCGTACCGAATTAATAAAAACAATGGTAACTGGGCTGTTGACAGAGCCGGGATGGCCGCAATATTGACGACGGGAAAGTATCCCATACAAGAAGTTGTATCAGGCACCCACGAAGGATTCGTGATTGCGAAAATTGACGGAGTGTATATTGTCAGCTGTTATGCACCACCAAGATGGACGATTGAACAGTTTGAACGAATGTTAGACTTACTCACAGGAGAGCTAACGGGATTAAGCCCAGCCAACATTGGAGGCGACTTTAACTCATGGGCAGTTGAGTGGGGCAGTAGATTTACAAACGAAAGAGGCTTCATTCTACAAGAAGCGCTAGCTAGACTGAATGTGGTTCTGGTAAACGTGGGAAACACAACTACTTTCCGCAAGAATGGATGAGAGTCGATTATTGACGTGACATTCTGTAGTCCAACACTAGTACCCAGTCTGAATTGGCGAGTGGATGAAAGCTACACATACAGCGACCACCAGGCATTGAGGTACACTTTGAAAAAGAGTACGGTGGCGGCAAGGCAGATGAATCAAGTAAGAGAGCGGAGGTGGAAGACGAGAAATTTCGATCAAGAAGCTTTCAAGGAATACCTCCAATCAGAAGACGAAGGCGTTGAGAAATCGGCAGAAGAATTGACGAAAGTATTGGTGCATGCATGCGACGTAGCGATGCCAAGAAGGATAGAACCGAAGAATAAACGAAAATCGGCATTTTGGTGGACCGACGAAATTAGGCTCTTGCGCGCAGACTGCTTCAGGACAAGAAGGAGGATGCAGCGGGCCAAAAGTGAGAGTGCCAGAGCCGCGAGGCGAGACGAACATCGTACGGCAAAACTAACATTAAAGCGGGTAATCCGAGCTAGCAAGAGAAACTGCTTTAAGAAGCTGTGCCAGGAAGCTGACGCAAATCCATGGGGGAACGTGTACAGGATAGCGATGACAAAAATTAGAGGTTCATCAGTGCCAAAAGAAAGTTGTCCTGAGAAGCTAGGAGCCATAGTGAGAGGGCTATTCCCGCAACATGAACAGGTCGCATGGCCGCAAACTCCTTACGCCGATGAAATTGAAGACAGACAGGACCGGGTGATCACTATAGAAGAGATTCAGACGGCTGTCAAAAAGCTGAAAAATAACAAGGCGCCAGGACCAGATGGGATC
>CM055403.1:80604779-80639018 GCA_029228625.1 Pseudolycoriella hygida | reverse complement strand
GGCTGTAGGGAAGTGAAATGGAAGGTCCATTGCCATTTTGAATAACTTGTTTTGGTGAGTTTGGAGTTTATTTTTGTGCGTAACCGCACAGGTTTTTCAGACTGGGGCGGCGTACTGCATAATTGCTTGGAAGACAACCTTGAATAGAATAAGTTTCGTCCTTTTAAGAAGCTTTGACTTACGACATATGAATGGATAGAAATTTTTTACATATTTTTTACACATCAGCTACATGGCTAGAAAAATGTAATTTTTTATCAAAAATGACGCCAAGATACTTAACTTGCGCTAGCCATTCAACTTCAATGTTGTCTACGGTGAGCTTTCGGTTTGGTAAAAATTTTGCTTTCCTCCTCCGAGTGAAGTAAATTGCCTGTATTTTCTCCGAGTTAATTTTCAGTTTCTACTTTTTGTAGTACGTATGGATTTTGTTGATTGCTAATTGCAGTCGTTTTTGTATTTTGTTACGACTTTTGGAGCTCGTTAGTATTGCCAGGTCATCTGCGAAGAAGGCAACGACAATATCTTTCATTAATGGAAAATCGCTAATGAAAAGTTTATATAGCCTGGGGGAAAGACAAGAGCCCTGAGAGACTCCTGCCGGAATACTTTTGATACCGCTCACCGATTTGTTAACCTTAACCTTGAATCGCCTTCCCTTCAAAAATGAGTGAATCAGCCTGGTAACCGAATTTCATGAGCTTATGGATCAATCTATCGTGCTAAATGGTGTCGAACGCCTTTTCACCATCAAACAACACCATGCCTGTTGACATACCATTCGTGAAACCAGTTTTGATATGGCGAGTCAACCGGTAGGCTTGGTGAACGGTCGAGTGGAATCTTCTGAACCTGAACTGGAAGTTCGGTTGTACTTGGAGGACGTCTTAGCACTTGTCCATACGATGTAGTATGATTTTTTCGAAGATTTTGCTCATAGCGTTAAGCAAGGAAATCGGACGGTACGACAAAGGCTTTGATAAATCGTTGTCCGGTTTTGGTATCGCGGTTACCTCAGCTTCTTTCCAGCAATCAGGAAAATATAAAAGGTAAAAGCAAGAATAAAATATATATAGGTGATATAAACGAACGCCTTCAGCGGTAGTTTTTTGAGCAAAATATTCGAAATCTGGTCTTGTCCGGGTGCTTTGTTTTTCTTCAATCGCTTAATTGTCGCTTTTACTTCGGACGATTTCGTCAAGACCGCTGCATTGAGTTCATTGGGTGGACTTTTGTTGATAAGATCGATGCTCTTCAGGACGTCCTTTTCGGTTGCACGGTTCCCGAAATTGAGCGTAATCTCGTGTGATTTAACAAACTGGCCGGAAAGTGCTTCGGCCTTTGAGTCATCGGTCAGGAAATTTTCCCCGTCCACTTTGAGGGGTGGTGTGTACTTAACCTGTTTCTTTATAATTTTAGCAGCTTTCCAAAGTTTGTTGGCTCCACCGTTGCGTGTTTTCCAACATCAATCCGTACCTGTGATTACGAAGGAAGTTTATATTCGCTTTGATGCTGTTGGAGAGATAATTGATCAGAGTTTTTGTGTCTGGTCGATGGTAACGATTCCACGTTCTTCCAAGCGTTTTGCGGAGATGTATCTTTGCCTTCAGCTCATCAGGGAAAACAATGTTCAGGGAAAACAATGTTCAGGGAAAACAATGATGGGGTTGAACAAGTGGAACAGCCAATTTTCTGGCATCCTGAATGGCCCTTGTGAGTTTCCCGATCTTTAATCCACTTCGTGCGTTGACGTCATTTTCTCCAAAGAAAAATTCTTGGTGTCAATTTGTTCGTTTAAGCATTGCTGGTAAAGCTTCCAGTCAGCTTTTCGTTAGCAAGGGATATAGTGACTAGGTACGTATCTAACGCTATCGCAATGAAGGTAAAATTCTACAGGCTGATGGTCTGAAAAAAGCCCCGGATCCGCTGGGTTGGGTAATGTGTTGGTTCCGGAGGGTGGGAAAACGTGAATCGTCCATTGCCGAGTAATTCGTAAATTATCGCTCCAGCTCTGTTACCTTTTTTACAGTTCCAGAGCCTGTGCTTCTCGTTAAATCTCCACAGATGAGAAAGCTTTCGTTAAGACGAGTGAGCTTTTCTATGTCTAATTTAAAGTCGATCATCGCTTGACGGCTTACATCTGTGCCAGGAAAGTATGTTGAAATTATTTTTATGGGTCCAGTAGTAGTATCGATGCTAATTCCGATACACTCAATAGTTTTCAAATTGTTTTGAACGCTACGAGCGTTCCAATATAAAATTTTCAGCTTCAAATTACGGTTTTCCATTTTCATCCAGATATCGCATAACTAATTCACCTACCACTTCCAATTGTTCGTATTTACTTCGGCAGCGATGAATATTTTGAACTAAATCCCTAAAAAACGACATTAGTTCTTTGGGTGAAAATAAATCGCTATGTTGCGCTGATGGCGGATCACTGCTCGCACCCATCGAATGGTTGAAGTGACTTGCCCTGTGAACCTCAGCCAGTCAATGGAGGAAAATTAACTTCATCATTGCTAGGTGGCTGCTGATCCCTGCGCTGATCAGGCCTTACATTTTTCGATTTACGGTTGGCCGACACCCCCTGCTTCAATTTGATGTATTCTAGTCTAGAAGGACACTTTGAATAGTTTGCAGTATGGTTACCCTTACCACTGGCACAGTAAAAACTTTCCGGTAATGAAAGGATCTCAAATAGTAGAACCACAAAAAGTAGCGAAACTAGTAAATAATGATCTAGCCCCTAACCCTGCATGGGTTGTTAAGGCAGATTATTATTATTATTATTATTATTATTACCCTTACAATTTGCACAACTCAAAAGTTTTTTATTGTTCGCATCAACGTCCACTTTGCACTCATTTGTCGTGTGCTCACCGCCACACTTAACACATCGAGACGAGAGTCTACAGTTCCTGGAGCCATGACCAAACATTTGGCACCTCTGACATTGCGTTGTGCCTGTAGGCTGTTTATAGTATTCCCATCTGACAATAACACGGTCGACGTTCTTTAAGTAACCTTTTTTAAGGTAAATCAAGTAATTACACTGAATAGAGAATCTTTTATTTTTAAGGGTCATTATTTTAATGTCAACACATTGCACATTCACCTCAGATAGATGATTCTTCAAAATATTCACATCCATTTGATACAAACCTTTCAGGACAACCTTAACCGGCTTGGACGCTGGCAGATCATGCGGGTAGAAATACACTTTATGTTTATCCAACAATTTGATGATGTCAGCGAATTGCTTGCCTGTGGAAAGATTCAATCGGATGCCGATTGACATAAATTTTATAGAATAATTGTCGATAATTTGCTCCTTGATCAGCCTCATCACTTCATCGTAATGTTTCACACCGAATAGGATCGGTGGAATTTTTTCACTTTTTTTGCCACTTTGGCATTTTCATTAGCATTGTCCGCTTCAATGTCACTCAGCGGACCGAACCTGTTTTTTAACAGTAGGTGATTCAACATACTGTTCTGATTGTTAGAATTACCTTTGTTTGCACATTGTTTCTTATTTCTATTACCGTTTGCACCGTTCGGTTTATTTATTTATTTATTAGAACATTTATTTGTCAATCGGTTTACAAAATTGTCGAAATTTGAAACTATGCTGACAAAATAAAACATGAATATAAAAATTAGGATCATGCTCCTCAACGTATGGCAAAAAGCAACGCGAGAGTGGTATAAACCCGGTCGACCCGTCGGAGTTATAACCACCATTTGTTTGTGTAGATCGTGTTAATGGACTACGAAAGTTGATTACGTATCCAATCGAAGCCTTGTGCGATGGATTTGGAGCGTTCATCGGAGTCAAGTATCACTGGGCAGATGAATTCACCATTGATTTTACCCTGAAACGAAAGCTCTGGCGAGTGAGACTGTTTACATAAACATCTTTGAATTTTTCGAATTCTCTACAGATGGATGTAACTGGTTCATTATAGCCATAATTTGCTTTTTCACTGTGAGTATTTCAGAATCACTTTCGCTTTCTAAGTCACCACCCCAAGGGTCGGAACCTCGACTCCTTTTTAAACGTTTTTCTTCACCTTCCAAATGCATATTTATTCGCTTTCACTGTAATTTAGAACAAGAGCAAGTCAAATCGACTACGCTTGACTAATGTCGCAGAAAGACTGTCCTGCATTTGTGACGCAGTTTTTTTTACACAACGTAATTTTGTTTTAAAGAAAGCGTTGTAATTTTTTCAGGAAATCAAAACTTTGAACACAAGGTTCCATTCAAATAAACATCTGCGTATTATCAGCGATAGTGTCACCTCAAGCGATATCATTAATTTTGGAAGCAGACTCACGGACTGCGTCACACTCTACCTTTTAAGAGGTTTTTGTTGTCCTAGAGTCGAAAATTGTCCAAGGTTATCCCAACACACAAAAAGACTAGAAATTATGATTGTAAGGACCTTCGTCCAATACATCCGATTCCTGTTCTATCCAAGGCGCTCGAAAGTCTAATGACTAATCAAATGTGTTTGAGTTAGTATCTGCTCTTAAGCTGATCAAAAACGAACAGTCTGGATTTATACCAGGACATAGCACTGCATCAGCTCTAGTTCAAGTGACAGATGACATTTTGCGAAGTTTTTCTAGGAAGCAAGTATCTTTTCTTTTGCTGCTTGATTTCAGTAATGCTTTCGACACTGTTAATCACACTTTACCTCTACGCAAGCTTCGAGAAAACTTTTTTTTCTATCACTCCCCTATCAAATTGATTGCGAATTTTCTCTGTGACAGGTTTCAATGCATTATGCTTCCTCTGTTCTCCAAAGGTGTGCCGCGGCACGACCTTATCTCCGGTTCTATTTATTCTATTCGCGAACGATTTACCTTGTGTTCCGCAAAATACTATACCCCATATGTATGCTGACGACTTCCAGAACTATGCTTACTCAAAAAAGGACTCTTGTTCGTTATGTTGTTCCGTAGCAAAAACTAATGCAGATCTTGCCTTAGTGAAGGGCTGGACGAGGTAGAATGAGCTTTCGTTGAACGTGGATAAGAAGCAGGCGATAGTATTCAGCAATCGTAATGCGACCGTCGACCTCCCATTCTTTGTTCTTTGGTCAATTTCTCAAAATAAGTGATACTTTCACTAATCTAAGTGTGAAGACGAAGAGTGATATGTCGTGGGGTGCCCACTGTGATTACATCGCGTCGAAAGTTTACTCTGGCTTGAGGTCACTCTGGAGCCAAGCATCGTATTTACCTCGCTCGACTAAGCTGAATTTGGTTAAATCACTTCTCATACCGCATTTTTTCTACTGCTGCGAAGTTTTTGTGTTTGGTCTTGATGAATTATGCAAAAAAAAACCCTAAGCAAGCTTTTCAACGCTTGTGTTGAGTTTGCGTATGGGCTAAGGCGGAGAGACCATCTATACAACTGTGGTATACGGAGTGGTATACTTGGCTGCGATGTTATTGACTTTCTGAATATGAGCGCTCTATTTTTCCTCCACAGATTTCCTATTTTTTTGTAAATATTAGCATACTTTCTCTGCATACTTTGTACATTTAAATAAGGCTACACAGCCTTCTGTGCGCAATAAAGTATAATATTATTATTATTTAATAATTATTGAAATAATTGGATTTGTGGTTCAAATTTGTAAAAGTTTTTTATTGCCATGCTTTCGACAAACGGTGTTTATCATCATCAGGGCTAACTTGTTACTAAAAATTTTTTAAAGCTTTTTTGTCAAAATTGGAATGATCGGATTCCTTGCGTTCGTTGCTTAGTTTGTAGCCGCTATCTGTATTCATTTTTGGTGTTTTCGATTCTTGAATGAATAATTCTTCTTTGATTTTTCGTAAGGGACCATCCATAAATTACGTACGCTTTTTTCAGCGCTGTCAGCAGATTTAAATCAACAATAACTTGAAAAATATTCACTTTTGAGACGTCAAATGTATGGCCGACCCCCCAAACTACCCCCTAAATGGGAGGGTCGGCCATACATTTGACGTCTTAAAAGTGAATATTTTTCAAGTTTTTGTTGATTTAAATCTGCTGACAGCACTGAAAAAAGCGTACGTAATTTATGGATGGTTCCTAAATTATAATTTCTTTCTTTCATGATTGTTTTTGAACCTTTCCAGTTTATACTGTGAGTCTTATTTCTGGTGATATGTTTAACGATTGCAGATTGTTTGTATTCTTTTCTTCGAACGCAACCTTCATGTTCTTCTTTTCTCATGTGGAAAGGGCGTTCTGTTTCTCCAATATATGTGGCAGTACAGTTTCCACATGGAATTCCGTAAATCGATGGTGGTGTATTCTTTATCTTTGTAGTAAAACGTAGTGTAGTGGACTGTAGTAAAGTGTAGTGTAGTGCACTATAGTGAAGTACAGCCAACTGCAGTAAATTGTTTTAAAGTGTAGTGCAGTGAATTGTAGTTAAGTTGTACTGTACTGAACTGTGGTAAAGTGTAGTGTAGTGAAGTGCAGCGAACTGTAGTCAAGTGTGGTAATGTGTAGTAAAGTGTAGTGTAGCGAACTGTAATTAAGTGTATCAAAATGTGCAGGGAGTTGCGGGAAATGTTACTTTTCAATGAAAAATACAACTGAAATGTGTCACTTGAAATAAGGTCGTCTATATTTGAAAAAGTTTTTCGCCATCTTGTATGCACAGCTGCACTATGTTTATACAAGCGTGGAATACAAGGGGCTGTTTCTTCAAGTCATTTCTGAATGTACCGGCCAAAATTTGAAAGTTCTTCAATCTTCCATTTAAGGTTTCATGACGAGCTAGCAGAACACGTTCGTTTCGAGTGGTCGGTTGTTTGAAATATTGTGGATAACGATAGCCCTTATCAGCGAGTGTTATTTCATTTTCCGTCGTATAGTGGATGTATAAGTCTTTGGCGATTTCTATGTCGGGCCATTGACCACTCGGTAGGCCTCCAGAAGCCCATACTATGTCACCATTTCCAATGGATATAGCAATTTCGTATCGCACGCCCGGTCCGTTAATCTTGTGGCTATACCATTTGGGACTAAAGTTAGACGGTTCTCTGATTTCGAAATCTGTCCCATCAAGAGTTACGTATGTGTTCGGATAGATAGGATTTTTGAATCGATTTTCCCATTTCACCTATAATTCACATAACAATGAATATGTGTGCTACAGGTAGCATTCGAATTAGGTTTTACCACTTTAAGTTTCGATATCAACTCAATAAATGTCCACGTCCATAACCGGAAAGTTTTTTCGTCCACTTTGACAATGGCAACGTTCACATGTTCCGTGTTATACCGCTTCATAAACAACAAACACCAGAGCAAGTGTTTCGCCAAATAATGGAACATACGTTCGGAGAGACCCCGTGAAACGATCGAAATTTTCGATTGGAAGTGAGTTTTGCAATGTTTTCATCACAATTTGCGTATACGAGTCCCTCATTCCAGAACACTTTCGTCAATTGATCCATGATGAAGAATAAGGACGCGAAATCGTAGCTTTAAAATAATATTCCAGCAGTCTATTTTTGTGAATATAATACAACACGTGGAATGGACACTAACATTAAAAATCACAGCTGAGTGATGGATGATATGCTTAAATTGAATGGATATATTATGTTGATAATATTGAAATAAAAAACGTCAAAAATCGAATCGATGTATTAGAGTGATCCACGATAATGGTTTGAGATACTAGTTTCGACATAGCTTTTGATTGAGATACTTATACAGGGTTGCTCACCAGGATATCGATTTGTAATGATTTTAATGAAAAACCATGAGATATTGCCGTTGACCATTGAAAACATATAACAAAACTATTTCAAAAGAAGAAAACCAATGTTGGTTGAATGAAACTAATTTCAGATAGACAAATTATGTGCAAACTTGCGATCGACAGCAAGTTAGCACTGAAAGTAACAAAAGACTTCTATTTTAGAAAGGTTGGAGATTCTAAGTTGAACATCTGTAATATTACGACCTGATCTTTCGACGTGTAGATGAGAAACTCTTTTCTGATGGTGTAAAAGGTAGTTGAAAGACATCATATTTTTGTCATGTTATTCGCTGAGAAAATGGTCTATGGCAGAACTAAACACGTTCGCTGATAGCGTCCTGTATTCAGGTAAATATAAAATATTGAGTGTGAAACAACCAAGTATACTTTCTCGGTTAAATTTTGTCTTTGATAATCGCGTTTATCAGGCATCGATTTTTCTTCGATAATAAATACCTTTAACAGCCGTTGGTAGAAATCAGCATAATCCGTTCGTTTCGGTTCTCACGTATAAAATGTTCACTATTCACACCGTAGTAATATGTAACGTTTTGTCGATAAGTATTTTGTTTAAAATCTACGAAACTTTTACAAGTATATACAAAAACCAAAACTCAAACATCTGTAATTGTCTTCAATTGACATCACGCGAACATTGACATTGGAGTCATTTAAATTTTGTTTCTAGCATTGCAATGCTACATATGTGCAAAGACTTACTTTTTTGGGTAAGTTGTACCAATAACAAAACTTACGTGCTTACTTCGTAAAGAATTCAAACCAAATAGTGACTATTACCACAATTCTAATAGTAGCTTTACATTAAAATCTACTTAATATGGGCTACAAATTGTTTTCTTCAACATTTATACAAATGTGTGGGAAATGTTCTCTTTTCAGGGGGCATGTTTGTCCGAGCTCATACTCATGATATCACAACCAATCTTTGGAACTTTGAAAATTTAAGTACTATGTCGATCCTAACCTCTCACATACATTTCTGAATGTATATTTCGTGTATTTTACGTGTGGTCGTTTAGGGTGCGTGTATGTTCAAAAAGAATTTCTTCGACGTATTTTGTGATCCGTATGATTTTTTGTGTTTTTTTTCAACTATACGTACTTTTTTCTCTATTTTTTGAGTTCTAGGCTGTAATTCCTGCACATTTGCCACATTTCTTGTGCTACTCGACTTTTCTTATGGAAAACGTCGAACTGGATTAGGAAATGTGAAAATGTGTTTTCACATTTTCACATTTGTTTTCACATATGTGTCACATTTGCCTCGCAAATGTGATTCACATAATTTTCAACCGACACATTCGTCGTTCCCAGCGCACATTTGCCGTGGGTCAATGCACATCTGAAAACTTTGGCCCGAAATGTGCCGAGATGTGCTCTGAAACAGAACATACATGTTGGGAAAGGGGTCACATTTGCGTGTCGAAAACAGGCGAATTCGCTAATTTCGGCAAATTCGCCGAAATGTGACTGGCAAATTTGACTACTTTCCCAACCTGTATGTTCTGTTTCAGAGCACATCTCGGCACATTTCGGGCCAAAGTTTTCAGATGTGCATTGACCCACGGCAAATGTGCGCTGGGAACGACGAATTTGCCGCTGAAAAATCACATTTTCACATTTTTCACATTTGCCAGGCAAATGTGACTCACATATGTGAAAACAAATGTGAAAATGTGAAAACACATTTTCACATTTCCTAATCCAGTTCGACGTTTTCCATTAGAAAAGTCGAGTAGCATAAGAAATGTGGCAAATGTGCAGGAATTACAGCCTAGAACTCAAAAAATAGAGAAAAAAGTACGTATAGTTGAAAAAAAACACAAAAAATCATACGGATCACAAAATACGTCGAAGAAATTCTTTTTGAACATACACGCACCCTAAACGACCACACGTAAAATACATGAAATATACATTCAGAAATGTATGTGAGAGGTTAGGATCGACATAGTACTTAAATTTTCAAAGTTCCAAAGGTTGGTTGTGATATCATGAGTATGAGCTCGGACAAACATGCCCCCTGAAAAGAGAACATTTCCCACACATTTGTATAAATGTTGAAGAAAACAATTTGTAGCCCATATTAAGTAGATTTTAATGTAAAGCTACTATTAGAATTGTGGTAATAGTCACTATTTGGTTTGAATTCTCTACGAAGTAAGCATGTAAGTTTTTTTATCCGCACATCTCACCCAAAAAAGTAAGTCTTTGCACATCTTTGATCTTCCTTAGGCCACTAACTATTATTGACATCCAATGTGCTGTAGTTGAAGCATATGACACGCTTTAAAATATTTTTATTTTTCTGTTGAATTTTACGCATGGTTGTGACAAATGCGCGGTTGACACTAAACGAGAAAAAAAATGATATAAAAAGTTCGCGCTGTAACGAGTACTAGACTTCGCATTGTAGCAGGCGCGATGATTGCGTTTGTCTCGTTTGTCTGTAAAAATTAATTGCAATTACTATTATATGTCCAAGTCTAGTACACGAAGAACAAACGTCAGAAATCGATTGTTTTGTACGTGTATGTTCGCCATTGAACCTCAACTGTGTGAATCTGTTTAGAAAACGGACAATATTTATCAACATGGTCGCAACCTGGAAAAATGACGGTGAGGAGGATAAATTCATTGTGAAAGTGCATAAGCAAACTAGCCCAGCATTTTTGAAATCGACATATCCAGTTGTTTTTATTGCATTCTCGTTAAATGTTATACGAAACCACTTGAACGCTTTGAAAAGAAACAGCGGACTGTTTTGTAAGAGCATATAACTCATTATTTGTGTCCCTTTAAAGTAATTCCTGTGTCATTATTTGCAGTGGAAGATTTGTCAGAAGACCAAATAACTGAATTGGAATGTAGCCAGCAAGACGAGGCACAACAAAATAGTGATGACAAAAAGTCAAGTGACAAACATAACAATAGAAGCACAACGTCAACGCAAAATTATCCTTTTTTATGTAATACCTTCAACGATCCGGAAACGCAAAGTGAAAAAGTTATAATTGCGATGAGCATTCCCGGTGGAGCTACAAATGTGAGACTCACAGTTAACACGGAAGGCTCAGTTGTAACGATTAAATATTTGTGGCCTGCGACATTGTACACCATGCAGGATTTGTTTAAACGACAAATCAATTCGAAACGGACAACGATATATCATCCCATGATATCGAGTCTACAATCTACGCTAGAAAATGTTCGTCAACAAATAGACGACGCTCCGGAGGCTATCGTGGAAGTCAAACTACCTATTCACGTTCAATCGTCTACGGATTCATTTGAATTTTGGGGCGTCAAACGAGATGACGGTACGATGGCGATCGTCGCGATATTTAAAGGATACATTAAAGCATATTCGATTAAAGTTGTCGATTCAATAGTGAAATTCGATCATTAATATTACCTTTCATATATTTACATCACATGAACTAGTGAAATCTAATGAATTTTGAAGAAAAATAAAGTTTTTTTCAGCATGAGTGTTGTAGTTGAAACAAGAGTTTGTCTTCTCACCACAGCTTTCAAATATTAAAAATTGTCGATAGATACCTTTAATTTCCGATTTCAAAGATTATTTGACAAAAACCAATTTGCTGTGAACTGAAGTGTAGGTCTCTACGAAACATTTAGCACACAGTTAGAAAGTGTATACCTATGTCTGTAAGTTTACTCAAAGTTGGCTGCTATGACTGGGCTTATGAATTTAGAAACTAGTGAAATGTAACTCATGAGATATATTATCCTGACTTTAGAAAACAAACTTTTTTTTACATTTCAACTCAATACTAGCTGTGATTTAAGGTTGACAACTTTTTACTGTAAATCAATTCGCTGCAACAACATATTACACACCAGTTGTATCCAAAAGGGTATTTTAAGCAACGAATTTTCAAGTAAATTCACAGCTCTAAGGAAATGTTCAGAAGAAATTACTTAGAATATTGTCTTCAGTTACAGCGACTTGCATAAATTTACATTACGTACGACGAGTTACGTATTGGACACTGAATAACACAATTTCATACTGTTGAATATCATAGACATCATTATTCGTAATATTTCTGCATTGCTCCATTGTACGGATTACAGACACAGCGCTGTGTTAACTTTTCACAATTCCCGCAACTCCATGTGAAAATATGTGAAAAAATGTGAAAATCATATTTTTCGTATACTTGACATTTAAACATTTTTTTATGTGTAAGTTAAAAGTAAATGAATATTTATGTCGTAGCGAAATATAAATATGATTTTTTTACTTTTCAACTAATTTTTAGCTCAGAGTATGTTCAAAATAATGGAAGAGTTGAAGTAAAAAGCGAATAAACTCAATTATTCGATGTAAATTTCTAGTAATCTGTGACATGTAAATACTTTAACGAAATAATTTGTTCAAATAAAATTAAACGAAAATTTGTAAAGCATGTTTTTTTGAATTACTACTAGAGGATCGATTATTTATCGGTGACTTTAGAATAGCTTAGTGGGTGATATTTGCCATATTAACAAATTGAGACTACTGTACTGAATGTGGACACGTTTCAAACACTTCACTATTGTTCAGGATCATTGTAAAATTTTCCAAGAGCTTTTGGTTACAAATTTCGAATTTTTCCACAGAATTGCTGTTCATTGTGTGAATGTTACCATTTGAAAATATGTGGAAAAAGTGAACGTTTCCCGCAACTCCCAGACACAGTCGAACCGTTACACATATTACAACGTGACAACGAACGGACATTGAACACAAAATAAAAAAATAAAGTCAAAAATGTTCTATGTAATAATAAAGACAAAACAAAAAAAAAACTAGATAAGCCGGGCATATATAAAATGTTTTGTTAGACATGTAACAGTTTTTATACAGGCTAGACATGTCGCCCATGTCGTATCCGGTGGGAGGAACATATGATGGCGATCAAAGTTAAAGACGAACATTCAGCAGTCGCTAAGCATATAATCGACAGCCATAACCATAAGGTGAAAGTTTGTACTTCTGCGCAGGGTTTGACGGTGTTGAAAACTGCGTACAAGTACAAAGTTTCTATTCATTTCACCTGAATATAGGTTTCTTAAACTTTCCAGAGTGTCACTCTCGATACCTGACGCAGACACTGCCCGTAAGAGTTGACAAGAGCAACTGAAGAAAATTGCATCACACGTTTGCTTATATAGCCAAAAATGGTCGAAGTCAAGTGTCTCGAAAATTCTTGAAACTTATATAACGAAGCGTATGATGAAATTTTCCTCAGTTGCTTTAGCAACTCTTGGGTGGTGCATCTGGGAGTGGTGTAAAGTGGTACAAAGTTCAAGAAAATTTTAAAAATTTTTAGAAAGTTCTGAAAAGTTCTGGAAAATTGTAGAAAGTTCTCGAAAATTCTAAAAAGTACCAGAACGTTCTATAAAGTTCCACAAAGTTTTCGAAAGTTTTGGAAATTTCTGGAAGGTTCTAGAAAGTTTCAGAAAGTTCTAGAAAGTTCCATAACGACACAATAGTTTTACAAACAAACACCTCAAAAATACAACTCATATGACCTTAACACAATTAACTACAATTCTAACTCTGCAAATTTTTATTCCAATCCAAATCTTTCTTCCTGGGACAAACATCTCAAGCTTACTGATAGCATGAATAAATGGCCCTCCAACTCTTTCTTTCTTTCTTTATTGGCATCACATGTATAAGGCCTCGCAGCCTTTTAAATTACATATGTACACGTACAATGTCAACGCATAAAAAATACAAATTGAAAAATAAATGAAAATACAAATTACAAATAGTCAATATTTAAGTGAGCACTGCTCAGATACACTACGATAAAGCCGATAACTAAGAATAAAATAAGCTATATAAATCAATTAATTCCAAACAAAAAACAACATACAGTGCTAATTACAGCCCAAAACAGTATCAGTCGACTAATTCCGATAAATACCATCAACCCGTACAGAATAAGGTAATCGCCCCACATGCGTAGGAACCTGGTGCTAGATCGCCGAACAACCGATGAATTGATGATATGCGCGTAGATCAATGGGGTTCTTTATCACTGTGGTGTTCTCTTCATGCAATTTTAAAGCGCGTTAACGTTGAGCTCCTTTTGATAGAAGGAGGTAAAGAATTGTACAGCGAGACTCCATGAACAAAAAACGATCGCGACAAAACATCGCTCTTCACTCTCGGAAGCAACAGATTGAAAGTTCTCACATTGGAGGTAGGGTTGAGAAAGTCCCACAAATAATCAGGTTGTTTTGTCAGCACAGTTTTATGCATCAGTACGCAAGCCTGATGATCAAGATAACTAAATAAGTCGCACCCGATTACGGCGTTAATGTCGTCAGAGGTCGACTCATAGCGGCCCAGCCCACACACGAACCTCACACAAGCCTTGAATGCCCTCAGAAGAACATCTTTGGTCGAAAACTGCATCCTACCTAACACAGCCGAGCAATAGCTAAAGTGCGTAAAGGAGAGATTTCACCAGCAACAGTCTTGTGGATCACGGAAGGTAGCCCGAGTGCGGCCACAAGCAGCGCAGGCCTCCGAACACTTTAGCTGCTACATACTGAGCATGAGAACGAAAATTTAACCGACAGTCTAATATCACTCCGGGGTCCTTGACCGAGTCATCATATTCGATAGTGACCCCATTGAGCTTCAATTTCGGCAAATCCCCCGGCCAATTTTTGCCCGAAAATCGTACGGCCTTAGTCTGTCCTGCGTTTAGAACCAAGCCATTCGCTCCGGTCCAGTGAGAGATCGCACCAAGATCAGCTGACAACTTCGCCATGTCTTCATGAATAAAGTCCCTACGAATACCCGAATACAACTGAACATCGTCCGCGAAGAGATGAACTCGCGATTGACTAACCACACGCGGCAAATCATTAATAAATATCGAAAATAGGAGCGGCCCAAGGACTGAGCCTTGGGGAAGACCGATAGTCACGTCGCACAGCTTCGAGCTGAATCCATTCAAAATCACTTTCTGCTTCCTTCCCGTCAAGTAGCTATTCACCATGCTTACTGCAGATGATGAGAATCGGAACTCGCATGCGAGCTTGTCAAGTAGCCGGCGATGACCAACAGTGTCGAACGCCTTCGAAAAATCAAGCAGTAAAAGTACCGTCGCTAAACCATCCTCCAGATTATTTCTAACGTCCTGACTAATCTTAAGTAGAGCGGTACCCGTCCCATGATTCGAACGAAAACCCGACTGGAGTCGGTGCAACAGCTGAAACTCTTCAAGGAAATCATTCAACTGGCTTTTCATCAGTTTCTCCAAAGCCTTCGATATCGCCGGTAGCATGCTAATCGGCCTGTAATCATTAATTGTTCGATTCCTAGTATTCTTATGGCGCGGGATCACCTTAGCCAGCTTCCAGTGGCTCGGAAAGCGGGACTTAGTGAGAATAGCGGTAAAGATCCCCGTGATAGCAGGAAGAACAGCTGGCAGCACTAACTTGACAAACGAGATTGGAATACCATCTAGCCCCTCTGCATTCGATCTGACGGAAAAAATCGATTTGCATACTTCATCCTCAGTAACCGTTCTGAACGAAAATTCTCTCACCGATGGACTACGCGCTGGCCGACTGCTCGGCACTTGAGGTGTTCCACTCGTATTAATGAATGCAGGAAAGGCCGAATAGATTCCCCGAGCGAAGTGGCCCCATCATCAGAACTCGAAGACGAGGTAAGGCCTAATCCACGAAGACAGTTCCACAGCTTCATTGTCGGCTTAATCGAAGCAAACTTACGCGCATAGTAACGACGCTTGGCCAACCGAGCACATTGAACAGCTCTATTTCTAAGTATCTTGAATCTGACGAAATTCTCGTTTGTCCGTCGATGCTTCCAATTAGCATAAGCAAGGTCCCTATCCACCATTGCCTTGCTGACTTCTGAGTCGAACCACGGAGCCTAGACTCCTTTGGACGAACCAATTTCAAAGGATAATGCAACTCTAGGAGGCGTGATATCTCTACATAAAAACACTCCACCGAGTCCTCAACATCTACCTTACACACGAGTCTAGTCCAGTCGATCGAGTGAGCATCTTCCATCAGCCTCACCCTGTCGACTCCATGCATGTCGCGCCTCCAGATCTGCCTGTCACTCAAAACCGACATATCACAGCGATACGACATGAAGATCAAATCATGCTTCGAAATCCCACTAAGACTAATTTGGGAGAATCTGGAGACTTTATCGATTCTGTCTATCTATTCTGTCTAATTCCCTATCATTACGATGCAATGTGAACCCACTAAGCTCGACTGACTTGTCGGAGGTGTAAGATTTGAAATGAGTCTCCGAGATCGCTATACAGTGCACATTAACTCCCTTTACAACATTACGAAATTCGCCGATCTTTGACCTCAGCCCGTCTGGATTGAGGTGACTAACATTCAAAGATGACATACACTTCGGAAAAGCCGATTTTAGTACAATATTCTGTGTCGCGATCGGCACGTCAGTGGTAGCCTTACGATTCGTATTCTTTATTGGGTGTACGATAACCGAATTATTGCGTAAGAATTACTTAAGTTTGTGGTAAAGAAACCCACTGAAAATGAGTGCCGCGGAGAAGAGTGAAGGCAGAAGTTAGTGGTACTTACTTGGTAGCTCCAGGCTCCTGATACGAATTGTGCAATTATCAGTTCAAGGTTGATGTCAATAAAGGAGTCAGTTGAACTGTCGAAGCTTTGAGCAATGAAACAAATTATAATTTAATAAAAAATTGAGTAAAAAAAAAGAAAAATATCAAATAACTTCAATAATAGAAAGTCGGCCGTATTTGAGTTAATGTTAGAGTGGCGAGCGGTATGCGTTAGCTGGAGAGCGTCGTAGCTTCGGCAGCATCTTCTGCCATATCTGACCATGATTGATGCAATGAGGGTTGGGTGGCGATTGAATGTAATTGGCATGGCTGTGGTGATGTGGCTGTTGACTCAGTACGCGGCTTTTTCGAATGATTTTTGGCGCTTCTGATGTTCTTTATCGCTGTAGTGGGATTTGACGCTTGTGCTATATTATTGTTCACGTTGACCGTTTCGTCGAGAAATTGTAAGGTGCTGACCATAAGCGGTTTCCCATCAGGCTTAAGAACAATATGGCATGTTCCATCTCGTGTGAAGAGTTTGCTGATTAGACCCCTTCGTTTGGCATTCTCGCAAGCTTGGAATATTTTGTAGTTATATGGGGTTAGGTTTTCCTTCACGAAAATTCGCTCCGTTACCGTAAATCCAATTTCATCCAAGTTCAAATTCTTGTGGGCTAGATATTTACTGAAGAAATTATCTTTCTCAGCGTTGGATGTGAACTTAGCCATGATATGTGGTGGATTCGTTGTGTCACTATTACGCAAACTCCGTTGCGTCAGTTTATGATACACATCAAACTGATTACTTTAAAAGTCATCAAAAAGTGATCATTTTCATACGATTTTTCGAGGGCATCAAACTGATTCATTTAAAAGTCATCAAAAAGTGATCACCATTGTCACAGGGACGTTTCTTGAGATTCACTTGGCCAGTTTTACGCAGTCGGAAAGCACGAATCATATGAATATCCAACTTGCACTTTATTGCACCGGCAATTTTCACGACGATGCTTGCACACGATTCCTTCGTAGTCACTGGAACTCCAGAAATAATGAGTTCTGATGACCTCTGCATGCGGGCTATAGTGTCCTCCAAGTGGACGATACGCGCCTGTTGCGTTAATTGTTCATTCTCAATTTTTTGCACCGAATTATGGAGGTTATGTGACAGCGAGTCGAAGTCACGTTTCACATCAGCCCGTATTTTCGCAACTTCAGTTCTAAATCCATCCATGATACGCTCGGACAGCTTGTTGTTTTCATTGGCGATAAGCTTCGCTACATCGTCGAGCGAGTTGATACCCATAGCAGTAGGATTTCTTCAATGGCGCGCAACGATATTATTGAAAAAAATGAGGAGTAATGGCGGCTTCCCAATACAACTTATTAACAATCCAGCGGTACGAAGTCGAAGAACCCAGATTGACTATTATTTGATTTATAGCATTTTATTTCTATCGGCCAAAAGAAACCAAAAAAAAAAATACTCGTCAGACAAACAATAATTCAGCGTTGTTCAACAGGTGAATCCGTTCGAAGAGAATAAATTTTGTTTATCGTACTTCAGTATTCACAATAGCTTTTGTTTACGGAGCAAAACACTCACACGTCTGTACAGCATGAACAACTGAACTGAACTGACTCCAACCTATCACAAAATTCACAACTTAACAAAAGCTGAAAAAAAATCATATTCGTCTTTTTCATAGTTTTTTTAAGGAAATCAACGCTAAAAAAGCCTCATTGAAAACACGGCAACAAATGTAGGAAAAAAATGCTTTTTATAAAAATGTGGCAAAAAACATTGAAAAAATCTACCTAAAAATTTCATTTTGTTCTTCCTTCATTTACCACCAAATATTTTAATTTTTACTTTACTTTGAAAACATTAAGGAAAAGTTAACACTTTCGAAAGCGTTGTAGACAAATGGTAAACAAAAATTTGGCTAGCTTGATATTTCCTTCTATGCAACGGGGTGAAATATCAAAAAACAGTTTTAGAAAGTGATTATTGAATTTTTCTGTGATGTGTGTTTTAAGAATCTAATCTAAAACCGAAAGAATGAAAATCACGTCTCACATGTGTTGTCGGGCGCGTTCTCAAAATGAAAAACTTCAAATCCCAGGTAGAATTTCGACTGGTTACAAACATCGTGATAAACATATGTGCCCTGTTTACTTATTACGGGCCTAAAAATTCGTGCACTTGGGCACACACATTGTTCTCGATGTGAAGGGGTAATCACTACATGCGATTTTCGATTTTTTATATGAAATTAAATTGACGTAAATATCCCTCGGTAGGTTAGAAATAATTATACACATCGATATGTACCATTTCTAAGAGTTTTGTTATTTACTTGCCACATTAAATCTGTCCATCTGCTTGGTTGTGTGAGTCTTCAGCTGATACTCAGCTGGTTGAGAATTTCATGTCTAAATTATAAATTTTCTGACTGTATAATGAAAAATATTCTGAATTGGGAAACGCTCTCAAGTTTGAGATTTAGCTACTCCTATGTTTTACGTATGGTATTTTAGAAAAGATGTTATCATTGAATGTCTGCATTCAAATCCAAATTCTCGAAGCCTAATTTAATTTATTAACTTACTCTACCACTACATTCTTACACTGTGGCAGTGTTTTACTTACGAATATAAACCCACTTACAAAATTAATTGACTGAATTATTGTCAAGTAAAACTCCGTTTGGAATCACCATCACCTTAAAACATCACCCAACGTTCGACCCACAGCATCTTATCATTTTCAAATTAAAACTTGTATACGATCAAAGTTTAGGTTTGCTTGCGCCGATTCGCAGCTTTAAAATTTTATAACCTAGGCGTTTAGATGTAAATTTCAGATCGATAAAAATGATGTCAAATTGTTCCGAAATTGCTGTAACTGTGCTTTAAAAGTAAAAGTGATTAAGGCCCATAACTTGTGTGCTAAAATATAGTCTACCTTTAGGCGCTCAAATATTATATTTTCGCTGATATCCATGGACAAAGATGCAGTTTCAAAAAAGTAAGCCAGCATTTCCCTTCCTAAATATGTTGCCTTTTAAAAGCAGCTAAACTTATTTTTTGGGATTGAACCTTGTCTCAGAACGACGAGTTTTTGTGCAAATTTTTACGATTTTTTCGCCGTTCTCAGAGTAGGTAGGATCCCAAAAAATAACTTTAGTTGCTATTAAAAGGCAACATTTTTAGGAAGTGAGATGCTGACTTACTTTTTTTTTAACTGCGTCTTTATCCATTGATATCAGCGAAAATATAATATTTGAGCGCCTAAAGGTAGACTATATTTTAGCATACAAGTTATGGGCCTTAATAAATGATGTGATTTTTTTCGTGTATCGTTGTTGATAAGTGATTTTATAATTTTTTATTAATGTTTAAAATGGCAGTTATAATCAGGGTTCAAAAACTTTTGATTTGATTTAGAAAAATCATGATTTCATGAAAAATATGATAATAGATTTTCAATTTTGATTTGGTTTCGCCTTTTTTTTATTTTTCGATTTTATTTCTTTTTATCATTTATGACGAGACTGATGAAAAATCCAAGCTTCGCGAAAAATCAATTTTTTTAAAAGTCATGATGATCACCATAAAAAAATCAAATTGATTTGATCATCACGCTTTTTTCGTTGATCATCAAAATCATTTGATTTCAGCCCGGTGATGACAGTGATGACCTTTTGATGGCTTTTAAATGAATCAGTTTGATGTGCGGTGTGAGTAAACGAGACACACTTACGTCATTTTAGCAAGAGTGAAGAATTAAAATTTTACACATCACAGTGTTACTCACAGGGAGCAAATTGGA
Source organism: Pseudolycoriella hygida (assembly GCA_029228625.1). Lineage (NCBI taxonomy): Eukaryota > Metazoa > Arthropoda > Insecta > Diptera > Sciaridae > Pseudolycoriella > Pseudolycoriella hygida. The sequence continues at coordinate 80,618,758 of CM055403.1, read as the reverse complement.
TTTGATTTTTGAACACTGGTCACTACTTAGTTTGAACCAATGAAAATACGTATATGGACATCACACCAACACACACAATTCATGCTGATTTGTTCTGCTGAAAATACGTAATCCACATGAATTTGACGTAATCTACCAACACTACTAAACATTTCGCGTGTCACTTTTGCTTAATTTGTGTTAAGTTTTTGTCAAAGCGTGCCAGTCTGTCATTGTTTTGAACACCTACAACTTATAATGTACAGATTAATGCATAATGTTTTGCAGATAATAAAAAATGAGAGATCTACCTTTCGAAACCTATATTTGGGGATTCCTACGATATCGAAAATAGTCAGAATCGACACCCAGGTTTTAGAATTGGAGTTGAGTTGATTATACTGCAATTGCAATTCCCGATGTATGTACAATTTACATAAGATTTAATCAAACAAAAATTTCTCTGCATCTTATTTTCGTTGAAGGAAATTTGTCTAAATTTCCAACTTAATCGTTGCAAAGCTTAACATAAATAATTACTTTAAGCTACTGAAGAACGCGTTATGCATGAGTCGATACATAGAGAGTGCCACTAAATAAAGACTTTGATAATTTGAAATATGCATCATTTACTGTGAAAACTCATTTTCGTTGAACGCAAGAAAATTTCAGCTATTTCAATTATTTAAACGTCACCAGATTACCACAGCTTATGCATGAGAACGAAAAGTTTTTGTTAAATTTCTAGGAAACTTAAATTCCTTTAGAACTTTACATCAACGAATGTACGGGTTGCTAGCACAACATTTATTGTAAGTAGGTTAGAAGGAATACGTATGCATCGTCATTTACCGATATTAATACTCCTTGCACCACGAGGGTGTCACTTACTATAAAAATCTACATCGAATTTACAAAATTTTTTGGAGTTTTTGAATTTCGTGTACATTTTATAGATTCCGTTTTTTAATTTTCAGTTTGTTATAGGATTCGGCCACATCGACAAATTTGCGTTGCATGGCCGAATCGAGTTACAAATCGATTGTTTCTTCTTCGACAATAATGAATTATGAGTGAATATTGGATGAATAAGTGACATCCCCCCGTGTCTTGCACTAAGGTGTTGTGGAATATGACAAATATTTTACAAGGAAAGTAAGTTTACAATTTATTTAATTTTGCATCTGCAGATGACAGAGAGATACGTTTTAAAATGTTAACTGTCAAACTTACCGGTTCGGTTCACAGAACTTTTAAGATTAAACACTTTATTAAAACAAAAAACTTTATGCATTACCGCATCGCATTTGTAGCCGTTTACGGATGGATAGCGATGGTGCATATGCGACGAAATTAATTTTAAAGAATCTCATAATTTTTGCATCATATTGTTTGAACATTATACTTGTAAGACTGGTAGACTAGATAAACTTTTGAATTTATAATTTAAATGTTTTAGTGCATTGAGGCATTGTGAGAATCTACTTTTCGGTGAAAAGTGTAATACGTAAGACTTCACAACAGCCATCATACCTATTCGTCGACCTATTGTCCCGTATTCTCCAAAGTATAGGCTAAAACCTAGGTTCACCGGCTAACTCAAAAATCAAGTTGTAAGTATTGGAAAATGTACAAAATGAATAAAAATTTATAATACATCAATAATTAGGACGCGGAAATGCAAAAAAAAAAAAACATTTTTTTAGGAAAAAAAAGTATTGGAAAAATATTTTTTTTACATTTTTTTTGTTTAACGAAAGTGAGAGTTACCTAGATATGACACATCCAACACAAACATCTTAAATTTAAAATCTAGCTTCGGATTGAAGTCATGAGTAGGATCACTTTTTTATTTTGACAACCAAAAGGTAACATCAAATGGAAAAACACATCAACATCTGTTACATTCATTGCTGCATGTTAGAGGACAATGGCCTTTATTTAATTAAAAAGTTAATGGAGTTTGGTGCATTTCCGAAGGAGAATGAGAAGCTGTGTGAGAAGTGCAATCAGCCTATGAAACTCCGGTTGGCGGTGCGATGTCGATGTACTGCTTCTATAAGAAAAGGAACGTTTTCTATAAAAGTAAATTAGAACTGGTGCAGATTATGAAGTTTATGTGTTGCTGGTTAGAAAATTCGCCATTGAACCTAATCAGGAAAAACACGCGCATTGCTAAACACTCTGCAGTAGATGAAAACGTCCAAGGATGGAGCGGTTGTTGCAAATTGTGGTTGTTTACAACAAATTAATCGGTCAAAAACATACTTTTACTATACGCAACAAGAAAAAAATCAAATGCATCTACGCTTCAAAATTCGATGCAAGTCATTGTATGAATAAACAGACGAATTGTTAAAGCACTGGACAATATGCGGCAGGTCGGTGTAGTATTTAAAATCTTGGTCGGCACAATTTAATTTTTATTTCAAAATAATAATAAAAAAGTGAGACAAAATAAGTGGGCAAAAAAAGTATGCAAAAATATTGACGTTTCGGTTCTCCATCTGGTGAGGAAATGTGAGGTTTTTGGTCCTCTTGAACATAAATTGTGTTTGACCAGAAGGTTGTCGATTGTACCCCACTTGGTGGTGTGGGAAAAGCAGTCGAAATAGACGAATCTAAATTTGGTCACAGCAAGCATAATCGTGGACACCGTGTTGAAGTCCAATGGGTTTTCGGTGGTTCTGATAGACAAACCGGCAACATTTTCATGATTATACAAGATTTGATACTTCCGGGAACAACCATTCATTCAGATTGCTGGAAAGTATATGACTACCGGACAGTGGCTACCAGCACTTCAAGGTAAATCATTCTATTGGAATCGTCGGCAAAGAAACTGGAGCGTGTACAAATCGCATCGAGGCGTCTTTGTGTGTTGCCTAAAAACATATCGACGTCGGTGGACATCGGAAAGCATTTTTTGCTGGATATTTCAAAGTACATGTTTTTGTAAAAATGTAGAATCACTCAGGTTGATCCTTTGGTAGCGTTTCTTCACATGGTCGGAAAAAAATACAGCAAAGATAAGAAACTGACGATGTCTGAAGGAGATTATCACAACAAAAACCTCTTTAAAGGTAGAGTGTGACGCAGTCCGTAAGTCTGCTTCCAAAATTAATGATATCGCTTGAGGTGAGGCTATCGCTGATAATACGCAGCAGTTTGTTAGAAAAGGAACCTTGTGTTCAAAGTTTTGATTTCTTGAAAAAATTACAACGCTTTTTTAAAACAAAATTACGTTGTGTTAAAAAAATTGCGTCACAACTGCCGGACCCAACGACGAAATAATTTTTCTGTACCTTCAGTTTTTGCGCTACCTTCGGACCACTTCGTGTCACCTTCGGCTGCCTTCGGAACACTTCGTGTCACTTTAGGCTACCTTCGGAACACTTCGTGTCATCTTCGGTTACCTTCGCAACACTTCGTGTCACCTTCGGTTACCTTCGCAACACTTCGTGTCACCATCAGCTACCTTCAGAACACTTCGTGTCACCTTCGGCTAACTTCGGAACACTTCGTGTCACCAATTCTTCTCAGTGCTTCATATAACTTTCCTGAAGAAACCAAAAAAACCGAAAAAAATCCAAGATGGTGTCACTTTGACAGTTGGCAGCCATTTTCTTAAAGTGCTAAAAAATTCTCCTGAGCAAACTCTATAACTTTCTAGAGGAAACCATCTCTCTTAGTAGTGTCATTCCGGAGCTAAAATTCAAAAACCGAAAAAGCATAAACGAAAATCCAAGATGGCGCCGCTATGACAACTGGCAGCCATTTTCTAATTATACCAAAAAATTGTTCTGATGAAACTCTATAACTTTCTAGAAGAAGCCATCTCTTTAAGTAGTGTCATTACAGAGCTACAATTCGAAAACTGAAAAAGTATAAACGAAAATCCAAGATGGCGCCGCTATGACAGCTGGCAGCCATTTTCTTAAGATACAAAAAAATTCTCCTGACCAAACTCTATAACTTTCTGGAAGAAACCAACTCATTAAACGCAAAAGTTCGCGTATATATGGCTCCTTGTCCCAAAAGTTTTTGTATGGAGCTTTTTGGTTTTGTGGACGTTTTTTTTGGGGTGTGGGGACTGCGTCACGCTCTCCGCTACCGCTGCGGGCATGATTACGTGGAGATGATGCCGTTATAAAAGTGGCCGGATGGCCAAAGTGAAACTAATGTATGTTAAAGAAACATTGAAGTAATGACGATAGTCCAAATAAACTTTAAATGGAAAAGGAAATTCAAAAAAATGTAGAAGACTAGGTGAGAGGGAAAATTCCCAATAAAACTGTAAGAAAGCGCCGCAGGCGTTGACAAATCTTGGAAAATAAAAAAGCGGGGTCGAGCAGCGGGAACCCCCGCGAAGGGGAGTCAAGGGGTTTACCCCCTTGAAACTATTTCAATAGTTGAGAATTGATTTTTTACTCGATTTTTCGATCATTTGAGAACAATGCTTAAGAATTTTAATGGAATTAATTTTTGTCATTGAATGACGCACAGGTTGAACTCAACTAGAACAGTTGTGTTCTTGAACATATTTCAGAAGCATCAACATTTCGGCACAACGTGTCAATCGTCGGTCAAGTCATTCAACTTGATATGCTGATATGGGTGATGAACCAAATGTGAACGTTCTGTATATGAAAAATCTCCGGTAAAACTAGGACTAGCGAATTCTAACTGTGAAATGAAACTTGATGTCAAACTCCAAAGTAAATTCTTCTTCAAGCAATAGTATATTTTGTAACGAGTAATGAAAAGTTTCACAAAATTGTAGAAACGTATCCCAGCAGAATCCCAGGAATTTTTATCGTCCAAATACACTCACTCTTCATATAGCTGTCTAGCAGAAGAAGTCGTACTATGGTACTAAGTACCGACGAATCAAAAAATGAGGTGCGCACGGGAAGGTCGACGAATAAAAAAAAGTATCACTTGCACAGTAATCAGAGGACCATTCTGGGTTTTTCTTACCCTCAGGCTCAGGCCTCAAAAAAAACTTTTTAATAAACGCTAAACACTATTCACGTAGACCTGTGCAATTATACATAAGCAAACTTTACAAAAATGTGAAAAAATCATTGGCAGAAATTAGCATCAACTAGAACGACGGTTATAATGCTCGGGAGAATGTCACACGTCATACTGCTCTCAAATTTGCTCTAGGATAGCTAAAAGAACACAGGAACCGAGGTAATTCAAGAGCCCTACCACTTTGGCGGTCATTTTTTTTTTAATTTTTGAGTATCTCTAAGAATCCTACCTTGAATACTCGACGATATATCATTTTTCAATGTTAATCAGTAGTTGCTAAGAATGATCTGTTGTTCCTCAATTTCAAACGTCCCTTGATTTTCGATAAAAATACTCGTACTTTGTCTAACATAAGAGGCTTTTATGAGTATTTACAACGATACAACGTATCGTAAAATGATTTTCCATTACGGGCATGGAAATAATGCGCGAACCTGCGAACCTCGTTACTGGGAAAAAAGGTCACCACTTTGTTTAAAACCTCATGGAAAGTCCAATTTTGGAAGATTATTGGGAATCGGGAAATGGCTTTTTAGGGAAATCGCAACCTGGTTCCTAGTCCCAGGGTATTTTGACTCGGTTACCGGGGAAAAAACATTATTTCCATGCGCGCTTCCCTAACAGATAAAACATTGAATTTTCTGAAAACTTTTCAATACTCAGTAGCAACTGGGACTCCATTATATAATGTTGTTGATGTAAAATTGTGTATCAGATTTTCACAAAGACGAACGATCCACCCGAAGTAAACTGAATTGAAAAGTTAGGAATTTGTATCGAAACAAAAAGCGAATACTGTGAAGAAACTCAGTGGAATTTGAACGTAGAGAGATTTTATAAAATTGAAACTGACCTACATATTTCATTTCGAAATGCTTTGCTTGCAGTAGTTTTCAAAGCAATAAAAATGAATATTTTAAACAAAAAAGCGCTTCATTTTTCCACAGCAACCTTATACTTTTTTAACAATGAAAATATAAGATTCTTGATACGATACATTTCACTTCAAAGGAAAACCCTTTTTATAGAACGAATTAATTTAACAGAAATGGCCTCAGGAAGTTCTCTTCTACAAAGACGGTTATTTGAACTTTACATGCTTAAGATCGTTAACTAAAGTGAATTAAGAAATTGAAAAATTTTTATATGAGAAATAATCCTTTAACTCGTTCTTTGAGGAAGAGAATATGCTGCTTAATATAATGAGAAAGTGGGTAACGTTGATACTTTCAATTACCATTATAAGCGATGTAGAAAACTTATTACATTAATTTTAATATTTTTGAACACATTTAAGAATATGTTAATAAACAAGAAGTCGATTGTATAAATGCTTGACGTTTTAGTCGTGTGCATGCATTCTGTTCGTCAGATAACTTCTTTGATATATTCCCAGGTCTCCCACTTCTTCTAAATTTCCTGAACCTCCTTCCTCCTACCAACCCTTATATCGACAGATGTAATTCATTTGGCTTGGAGATCTTAGGAAAACACTTGCACAGCCATGAAAAAAGTGCGGGAACGGCGAGCCTGGTTCCTTCGGAAATTTTTACTACAAAATTTGGTTTCCGACACATTAAGTCTTCGCCGAATAGGAAATGAAGTTAAAATTGGGAAATGAAAGTAAAAGTGGGAAATAATATACCGAAACTAGGAAATGAGAGTGAAAGTGGGAAATGAAAATACCGAAATTAGGAAATGAAAATAGCGTTAGTTCGTCATGGAATGATGAAGAAATGTTTCGATGTTACTTGATTTCACAGTGTAATATCAAAATTTCTTCTTACTTTAAAAAAAGCAAAATGAACTATTTGATACATAATTCAAAAATTTAGGAAATAAAAGCCATTCGTTATCATTAGTTAACCCTTGGGTCTGGATTTGCTCCGCATAAAATTACCAGAAATTATAGGAAAATTTGGGTGGGAAAGTTGATTTCTTGGAAGAAGCTTCAGCTTGTGGTATCTACGCGTTGTCTTATTAATTATTCGTTTGGATGCTCCGGCTCTGCTGCCCAAGTTAACATTCAGTCGGTCAATGAGGATTTTACGGCAGACCGTTAATCGTAAGTCTCAATATGTGGTGGTTCACGATCAAAGGACAGCCGCCGACTACACTGGGACGACCGGGTTGCGGTCAGAAGATTTTTTTTTAAAAGGAAGAAACCCATTGCTCACACAAAACTTCACTTTTTTATTTTGTTTCGTATGTCGGTGATAAGCTTAATTCAAGCAAATAAATTCCCAGAATGAGCGAAACATTTAGTTGTGTGAATCAAGTTGAATTTCAAGAATTACGAAATATTAAGTTGTGTGAATTGAGCCCAAGTGAACCCAACCCTAGATCCAACTCAATTCAACCCAGCCTAACTCAGCTCAAAACCCAACTCAGCTCAACCCAACCCAACTTAGCCTATCCCAACTCCCAACACAACTGAACTCAAACCATACAATTTGCCACCTAGATCCAATTTTTTCGACAAATGATCTTCGCAAACATTGATATAGGTCCATTGTCTACCAGAAAAACACCTACACAACCCGAAAAAAGAATTCAATCTGAAATGAATATGCCTAAGCCACACCCAATACATTGAGCTGTGCTATTGTAACACACATGTGGTGGCCTGCGTGTGGAAAGTTTAAAACATCAAAAACTGAGTCAGAATATTTGGTCAGCTGGGCAGACTCTAGCAAGAAGTCCCCCTGGCCGGTTCAGCGGTTCAGTTGATAATATCTTTGTCTAACAACAACGGTTCGTTCTAGCGAAATGAAGAGCATTAAAAATGTCGAAGATCCCGATCTTCCAGTTAGCATAGTTGCCTAGTTGGTCTAAAAACGAATATTGGTCCTTTCAGAATTTTGCTTTTTTATCTGGATGTGTTTTATCCTATGATGTGTTTTAAATATGGATTGGCAGAGAAGGTTAAGGTCTCAGCGGTCTGGCATTCTATAAGAGTTTTTGTCACAATACTCAGTATACTACCTCTCATATAGAAACACAATCTGGTAGAATTTACTCGCATTATATAGAAAGTAGGGTTCTAGCACAAACTCGTTTTTAGTGCATTAGCTCAAAAAAGTTCCTTCCATAAATCGTTGGGCTTTTATATACCTGTCAATTTAAAAGAAAATGAAAAACCACTTAAGCGGCCCTTGACACAAAAATGGCCAAATTCAATATGAATTATTCAATTACATAAAATATTTTATGTATCTTTCGCCCAAAATGTGCCATTTTTCGCACTGAAACCTACACTTAATTTGACGTTTTTTGGTCAAAATTCGACCATATTAATAAAACCATATTAGTCCAGTTCGAAACGTTAGAACTGGATGAATATGATTTTAGTGGTCGAGTTTCATTCATAAATTGACGTTTTTCAATGGTTGCTTCATCCAATGTTCAACTTCATTTCGAAATGGCTTTTTGTGCGAAAGATACATAAAATTATATATCCAACATGTACCGCTCCCGCCTAGGACTTTTCACCAATCTCGCACAATATGACCGACATGTAGTACGTGGTGCACAAATAATTATTTCGTTTGCCTTTGTATAAAAAAAATTGTAACTGTTTAAGTTTTCCTCGAGAGTTGACAGACTAACAATTTTTGTTATTTTGAGATTTCTCTTATTGAGAACCCAAACCGAAAAACCCACCAACTCCCGGGTCCCAATTCGTCTGGTAACAACTATAAACTAAACGAAAGGTTTACTTTGAGAGAGGGCATAGATTATCTTTTCTAGGTTTTTTTCTCAAAAAAGCCCACAAGAATTTTATTTTATACGTTAATATTTCCAAACAAGAAAACTCTACTAAACAATTCCTTATTAATAGTCTGCCAGAGTTCGTATTAATTTTCCGCATGTCTTTGGAAATTGTTTGGGAAATTGCATACATGGCAAACATAAATAAAAATACACTCCTTCTTTTCCCACTTACGGTATCTCATATTTAAGAACTTCATACTTTGTGCATACATATTTCGGTATTAACAATCATAATGTGCAAAATTTATATGTTCCCAAAACGACATACACAACATATAACACCACACACCAGAGAGAAAATGTTGAAAGCTTGTCGGCAAACAACAATCCATAAATCATACTTAACATAATGCTGCAGTGTTATTTCGATGTCTGTATATTTTGGTTCGTCGGTGTGTATATAACATTGTATGTAGTTGATATTATTATTTTATACATACAATACCAAAGTTTATGATGATTTTCTAAAATTTACTATGTTCCTGTTGCTGGTGTTTAGAGTATCCTTAAGCACCAAGTTGCAGAAAACTTGGTTGTTCTATGTATGTTGCTTACTTTTCCAGTATAATGATATCTAGTGATATCATAAAATTATTAGTGCGGATTAATAGCGTAATTAGCGGACAAACTTCACAATTTACTCAAAAACAGCTGGAAGAAATTCTTTCAAAAATTTTCCAAGAAGATTGCGTCTTCCGGGGACTGGCTGAACTAATCAAACACTTTAAAGCTGACTTGGCTTATTCCTACTTCGGTAGGACTTGATGGTATACTCAATCTAGACCGAACTTCTGAGATCCTATAAGGCATTGCCATGGCATCAAAACTTCAACTCTCACTACGACTATGTGAGTAAGAAATCTAAATCAATCCTCAACTGCGTGATGCGCCAACAACGACTTTGGTAAAATATGCCATCAAAATCGTTCACAAGGCAAATTATGTAATTTATCGAACAAACGGTTTTTGTTCCAAAAACAACTTATGTGATCATTTCTTCCGTTGAAAGCTCTCTGCTCAAGCTGATTTTAGAAGTCAAATCACCATCATCGCTTCGCTCCCGAATAACGTTCAATTTGAGGTCGTCAAGGCATATTACCTTCAGCGAAACGTAGAGAACACGACGACACATTCAATGACGCCTAACGCATGTACTCCATATACAATATTTATTCAAAGTTGCTTCACAGCCTTGGAGGTGCGGGAAGTGATTGATTTTCGACTACGTTCTTTGAGTGTTCTACCAATTTGACTGTAGTAGACACCACAGTTACAAGATAAAGTCAAAATGTCTGTAAAGTGGAGTCAAGAAATTTTATTTGTTTTTATTCGCTGTCATATGGAAAGATGTCATTACATGTATATTTCCTCCTAATGGGGTCTATTACATGTAGGGTTTTTTCGATATTTGTGTCCACATGTAATAGCATTGTATCCACATGCAATAACATTGTGTCCTATTCGAAAAACTCATTACATACAACTAATGCCATTATCACCGTTTTAGTTGAAACCGTCGAATGTTCGAATGACGTGAACAAGTGTTCGAAAATATGACAGTCAACATGTGTACTTTCGTTTTAATCTATTCTTCAAACAAATTCGAGAAAAAATTAAATTTTAATGGTGTTGTTGTGGTTTTTTGTTTGATGATGTGTAAATATACATGTATTGACAACTTCCTTCCATATGGAACGGCGAATAAAATACGTTCCATGCAGTGAAAATAATTCATTAATTTGAGATCAATTTTGTGAACTCGAGAACTCACTCGTGAATTTTCGAACAACCCGCCTTCGGCTGGGAAATGCACCCCCTACCCTTGTCAAGAACAGTTTCCAAAGCTTGTTGCTCGAAAAAAGACTCGTGAGATCCGCTTCTATCACAAAATTGATCCCTCATGTAATGAATTATTTTCACTGTATAGAACTTACTTACTTACTTTACCGGCACCACATCCTATTAAGGGTCTTGGCCTTCTCCAACATGCTTCTCCAACCGGGCGTATCTGCAGCTAACGTCTCCCAGCTGGTTACTCCCACAGTTCTTAAGTTGGCAAAAGCAGCGTCGCTCCACCTGGACTTGGGTCGCCCTGCACTCCTTTTGCCTTCAGGTTTGGACTTCAGAATTTTTTTTGGAATACGATGTTCATTCATTCGTTGTACGTGACCGAGCCAACGTAGTCTATTTATTTTTGTTGTTCTGCCTATGTCGGGCTCTCCAAAAAGCTCTATGAGCTCGTGATTATATCGTCTGCGCCATCGGTTCAGTTTTCGGTCAAATACTGGTCCAAATATTGTACGCAGTACCTTTCGCTCGAACGTATGCAGAGATTGTTCATCTTTCTGTGTCAAGCACCACGACTCCGAACCGTACGTAGCTACCGGTCTGATCACAATTTTATAAAGTGCGCATTTTGAATTTCGGCTTACTGACTTGGACTTTAGAATTTTCAGCAGGCTGTAATAACTCCGGTTGCCCAAAGTTACTCGCCTTTTTATTTCGTCCGCAATGTCGTTGTTTCTGTTCAGCTCTGATCCAAGGTATACGAACTTATTGACCATTTTGAATGTGTGTGTGTCGATCGTTACGTTATCTTCCCGATATCGATTCGTAGGTGGGATGATCATGTATTCCGTTTTTCCGTCGTTGACCTTCAACCCAAGGTCGGTACCTTTCCTCTCCAAGGTCATAAACTTATCTTTAACAACATCCATATTTCGGCCAATAATGTCCAATTCATCTGCAAAACCAAGCAACTGACTGGACTTGGAGAAAATGGTGCCGGCCGATGGAGTCTATGTCCATGGTTTGAACAGCTGCTTCGAGTGTTAAATTGAAAAGCAGCGTTGCAAGAGGATCTCCTTGACGTAGGCCTTCCTCAATGTCGAAAGTCTCTGACATTTGATTGCGGATCCTTACTCGGCTATTAGCTCCGTTTAGTGTTAGCTTCGTTAGCGAGATCAGTTTGTTGGGAATTCCGAACTCCTCCATGACTCTCCATAGCTTACTTCTTCTAACACTGTCATAGGCTGCCTTGAAGTCAACGAACAAATGGTGTGTTTCAATGTTGTACTCCTTGCACTTCTCCCAGATCTGTCTGATATTAAACAGCTGGTCCGATGTTGAACGACCTACACGAAAACCACTTTGGTATTCACCTATCGTAGATTCCGTGTATGGATGAAGGCGCTGATATAGAATATTTGCAAATATCTTGTAAGCAATATTCAGCAGAGCGGTTCCTCGAAAATTGCCACACTCCAATTTGTCACCTTTTTTGTATATGGGACAAAGTATGCTGGTCTTCCAATCTTCCGGTAACTCCTCGTCATTCCAGATGCGTATGATGAGCTCGTGCATCTACATAGCGCGTTGCCGCCGTTCTTGAAAAGTTCACCGGGTAGGTTGTCAGTCCCCGGGGCTTTGAAATTTTTGAGCTTTAAAATTTCAGCTTCAACTTCTTGCATCGTTGGTTCTTCTATGTATGGTTGCGCAGTCTGAAATGGCAATTCGTCGTTTTCGTTGTCTCGGTTGAGCGGTCTGTTCGGGTTAAGCAGTTCCTTAAAGTACTCAGCCCATCTCGCAATGCACCTTTCCTCATCTGCTAAGACCAATCCATGCTTGTCCTTACACAGCAGAGGTTGTTGACTGTAACCGTTTCTGGATTCGTTCACTTTCCGGTAAAAGTTCCGAGTCTCCTTCCGATTGCCAAACTTCTCAATTTCGATCAAAACTTCCTTGTCACGCTGTCGCTTTTTCCGTCGGAAGAGTTTTCTCTCGAAATTGCTTTTAGAACGGTACTCTTCCTGGCCAGCTCGAGTGAATCTACTTAGAGTTTTCAGGCGAGCTGCGTTTTTGTCGTCCATGGCCTTCTGGCATTCATCGTCAAACCAGATATTTCTTTTATTTCCCGTTCTCGTTCCCACTGTCTCTGCTGCGGCGCTCTCTACATTCCGTCTAATTTGATTCCACGCATCGTCTACGCTTCGTTGTTCGCTGACCATTCCGGCAATAATATTCGTCTCCAGCCTGTCGACATATTGACGGTTAATGTCTTCGTTCTGTAGTTTTTCCACGTCCCACCTTTCCAATGCCGGTTGTCGATTGTGTTGAACCGATATTCGAGACCTAACTGCCGCTCTCACCAGGTAGTGATCGGAATCTACATTCGGTCCTCTACAGCTTCTGACATTCAACATATTTGAACAGTGACGTGCATCTATCAAAATATGGTCAATCTGGTTTTTGGTTCGTTTATCCGGTGATACCCATGTCGCTTTATGTTGGAAATAGGTACTGCTGACAACCATGTTTCTTGATGCTGCAAAATCAACCACCCGCGTTCCATTTTCGTTCGAGTTTTCGTTAAGGCTATGTTTACCAATTGTGGGACGATAAAACACTTCGCGGCCTATCTTAGCATTAAAATCTCCAAGCACAATTTTAATGTCTCGTTTCGGCGCTCCATCATATACATCCACCAGTTTCTCGTAGAATAGCTCCTTCGCCTCGTTGTCGCTTTCCTCCGTAGGCGCATAAACGTTTATATGAGTTTAATTGAAAAATTTTCCTCTTATCCGTAGAGAGCACAATCGCTCGTCAACAGGATTGAAACCAATCACCGCGTTTCTAGCTCTGCCGAGAATCATGAAGCCTGTTTCATACTCTCTTGGACTGTCGTTACTCTTCCCACTATAGTAGAACTTATAGTCGCTACTGGTCATGGTGTCCTTTCCAGGCCATCTCGTTTCTTGCACAGCTGTTATGTCAATTTTTGCTGCTCTTAGCGCACTTGTGAGAGATCTCAATCCTCCTGGCCGCAACAAAGATCTTACATTCCATGTTCCTAATTGTAAATCGTTGTCCTTTTTCCGTTGCTTGAGTCGTTGCCGTTTATCCTGTCCGATCCGAGGCTGTGTTGGGGAATTCATAACAAGACTGTTTTTACAGTGTCTGGGAGTTAGCCAAGCGCCCAACCTACTTTCATTCCCCCGATGACCCGTAGGGAAGTCACCAGGTGCTGATGGTAGCCCATCTGACTAGGGCTGTGTATGCTGCCGTTGTCTCTTGCTGTTGAGATCATCCGCCACCATACTAAGTCGCCATCCCATCTTGATAGCGCCTAGCTGCCTTCGGCCCTCCCTATACGTGCCGTTTAGGTACTACCCGAAGGCAGCCCCCCT
>CM055403.1:80557556-80604279 GCA_029228625.1 Pseudolycoriella hygida | reverse complement strand
ACCTTTGGAACTTTGAAAATTTAAGTACTATGTCGATCCTAACCTCTCACATACATTTCTGAATGTATATTTCATGTATTTTACGTGTGGTCGTTTAGGGTGCGTGTATGTTCAAAAAGAATTTCTTCGACGTATTTTGTGATCCGTATGATTTTTTGTGTTTTTTTTCAACTATACGTACTTTTTTCTCTATTTTTTGAGTTCTAGGCTGTAATTCCTGCACATTTGCCACATTTCTTATGCTACTCGACTTTTCTAATGGAAAACGTCGAACTGGATTAGGAAATGTGAAAATGTGTTTTCACATTTTCACATTTGTTTTCACATATGTGAGTCACATTTGCCTGGCAAATGTGAAAAATGTGAAAATGTGATTTTTCAGCGGCAAATTCGTCGTTCCCAGCGCACATTTGCCGTGGGTCAATGCACATCTGAAAACTTTGGCCCGAAATGTGCCGAGATGTGCTCTGAAACAGAACATACAGGTTGGGAAAGTAGTCAAATTTGCCAGTCACATTTCGGCGAATTTGCCGAAATTAGCGAATTCGCCTGTTTTCGACACGCAAATGTGACCCCTTTACCAACATGTATGTTCTGTTTCAGAGCACATCTCGGCACATTTCGGGCCAAAGTTTTCAGATGTGCATTGACCCACGGCAAATGTGCGCTGGGAACGACGAATGTGTCGGTTGAAAATTATGTGAATCACATTTGCGAGGCAAATGTGACACATATGTGAAAACAAATGTGAAAATGTGAAAACACATTTTCACATTTCCTAATCCAGTTCGACGTTTTCCATAAGAAAAGTCGAGTAGCACAAGAAATGTGGCAAATGTGCAGGAATTACAGCCTAGAACTCAAAAAATAGAGAAAAAAGTACGTATAGTTGAAAAAAACACAAAAAATCATACGGATCACAAAATACGTCGAAGAAATTCTTTTTGAACATACACGCACCCTAAACGACCACACGTAAAATACACGAAATATACATTCAGAAATGTATGTGAGAGGTTAGGATCGACATAGTACTTAAATTTTCAAAGTTCCAAAGATTGGTTGTGATATCATGAGTATGAGCTCGGACAAACATGCCCCCTGAAAAGAGAACATTTCCCACACATTTGTATAAATGTTGAAGAAAACAATTTGTAGCCCATATTAAGTAGATTTTAATGTAAAGCTACTATTAGAATTGTGGTAATAGTCACTATTTGGTTTGAATTCTCTACGAAGTAAGCACGTAAGTTTTGTTATCGGTACAACTTACCCAAAAAAGTAAGTCTTTGCACATATGTAGCATTGAAATGCTAGAAACAAAATTTAAATGACTCCAATGTCAATGTTCGCGTGATGTCAATTGAAGACAATTACAGATGTTTGAGTTTTGGTTTTTGTATACTTGTAAAAGTTTCGTAGATTTTAAACAAAATACTTATCGACAAAACGTTACATATTACTACGGTGTGAATAGTGAACATTTTATACGTGAGAACCGAAACGAACGGATTATGCTGATTTCTACCAACGGCTGTTAAAGGTATTTATTATCGAAGAAAAATCGATGCCTGATAAACGCGATTATCAAAGACAAAATTTAACCGAGAAAGTATACTTGGTTGTTTCACACTCAATATTTTATATTTACCTGAATACAGGACGCTATCAGCGAACGTGTTTAGTTCTGCCATAGACCATTTTCTCAGCGAATAACATGACAAAAATATGATGTCTTTCAACTACCTTTTACACCATCAGAATAGAGTTTCTCATCTACACGTCGAAAGATCAGGTCGTAATATTACAGATGTTCAACTTAGAATCTCCAACCTTTCTAAAATAGAAGTCTTTTGTTACTTTCAGTGCTAACTTGCTGTCGATCGCAAGTTTGCACATAATTTGTCTATCTGAAATTAGTTTCATTCAACCAACATTGGTTTTCTTCTTTTGAAATAGTTTTGTTATATGTTTTCAATGGTCAACGGCAATATCTCATGGTTTTTCATTAAAATCATTACAAATCGATATCCTGGTGAGTAACCCTGTATAAGTATCTCAATCAAAAGCTATGTCGAAACTAGTATCTCAAACCATTATCGTGGATCACTCTAATACATCGATTCGATTTTTGACGTTTTTTATTTCAATATTATCAACATAATATATCCATTCAATTTAAGCATATCATCCATCACTCAGCTGTGATTTTTAATGTTAGTGTCCATTCCACGTCTTGTATTATATTCACAAAAATAGACTGCTGGAATATTATTTTAAAGCTACGATTTCGCGTCCTTATTCTTCATCATGGATCAATTGACGAAAGTGTTCTGGAATGAGGGACTCGTATACGCAAATTGTGATGAAAACATTGCAAAACTCACTTCCAATCGAAAATTTCGATCGTTTCACGGGGTCTCTCCGAACGTATGTTCCATTATTTGGCGAATGATCGAAGACAAGCCCTCAGGCGCTCAACCGAAACACTTGCTCTGGTGTTTGTTGTTTATGAAGCGGTATAACACGGAACATGTGAACGTTGCCATTGTCAAAGTGGACGAAAAAACTTTCCGGTAATGGACGTGGACATTTATTGAGTTGATATCGAAACTTAAAGTGGTAAAACCTAATTCGAATGCTACCTGTAGCACACATATTCATTGTTATGTGAATTATAGGTGAAATGGGAAAATCAATTCAAAAATCCTATCTATCCGAACACATACGTAACTCTTGATGGGACAGATTTCGAAATCAGAGAACCGACTAACTTTAGTCCCAAATGGTATAGCCACAAGATTAACGGACCGGGCGTGCGATACGAAATTGCTATATCCATTGGAAATGGTGACATAGTATGGGCTTCTGGAGGCCTGCCGAGTGGTGAATGGCCCGACATAGAAATCGCCAAAGACTTATACATCCACTATACGACGGAAAATGAAATAACACTCGCTGATAAGGGCTATCGTTATCCACAATATTTCAAACAACCGACCACTCAAAACGAACGTGTTCTGCTAGCTCGTCATGAAACCTTAAATGGAAGATTGAAGAACTTTCAAATTTTGGCCGGTACATTCAGAAATGAGTTGAAGAAACATCCCCTTGTATTCCACGCTTGTATAAACATAGTGCAGCTGTGCATATAAGATGGCGAAAAACTTTTTCAAATATAGACGACCTTATTTCAAGTGACACATTTCAGTTGTATTTTTCATTGAAAAGTAACATTTCCCGCAACTTCCATAATTTTCAAATGGCACATTTGACGTGTTTATCTTATTTTTTCGATGGGTGATTGAAAATTAGCAAATTTGGACTACAAATGTGTCGAGATGTGCACTAATAACACAAAGAAATAGTCTTGATATAGTCACATTTGCAAATCACATATTTTCAAATGTGTTTCAAATGTGAAAATATGTGAAACACATAATTTTCTAATGGCACATTCGTCGTTCCTATGAAACTTTATCAATGGGTCGGTGCACATCTCAAAACTACATATATAAATGTGCCGAGATGTGCACTAACATCACTAGAAAGTGATCCGGAAGTGGTCACATGTGACAGTCACATCTCGCGAATTTGGCCAAAAAACGCAAATTCGAACTAGACATTTGAAAATTATGTGAAAAAATGTGAAAATCATATTTTTCGTATACTTGACATTTAAACATTTTTTTATGTGTAAGTTAAAAGTAAATGAATATTTATGTCGTAGCGAAAAATAAATATGATTTTTTCACTTTTCAAGAAATTTTTAGGCTCAGAGTATGTTGAAAATAATGGAAGAGTTGAAGTAAAAAGCGAATAAACTCAATTATTCGATGTAAATTTCTAGTAATCTGTGACATGTAAATACTTTAACGAAATAATTTGTTCAAATAAAATGAATCGAAAATTTGTAAGGCATGTTTTTTTGAAATACTACTAGAGAATCGATTATTTATCGGTGACTTTAGAATAGCTTAGTAGGTGATATTTGCAATATTAACAAATTGAGGCTATTGTACTGAATGTGGACACATTTCAAACACTTCACTATTGTTCAGGATCATTGTAAAATTTTCCAAGAGCTTTTGGTTACAAATTTCGAATTTTTCCACAGAATTGCTGTTCATTGTGTGAATGTTACCATTTGAAAATATGTGGAAAGAGTGAACGCTTCCCGCAACTCCCTGACCGCTTTAACCAACATCATTATTGGTGTGTAGGTAATAGCTTAGTGCAATAAAGCACCTAGTTTATGTGGCATTTCGATTGCATACTGGTATGTCTCCTTTCGACCTCTTCTGCTCCTTCCATTCTTTTCATAAGTTATGTCATGCTTTCAAAGAAAAGGTAATAAGGGAATTGTATGACACACATTTCTGTCGCATAGAAAAGAAATTGTTGATAAATAAAAATTGACTTCAACCCTATCTTCGAATTCGATGTTCATATCATATGTTCATATTTATTTTAAGCTGAAAAGCATCATTTTTAGCGTTTCGAAAACCATTTCCTTTTTAATAAAAGCTCATACAAAACAAATATTAACGTAAATTGGCTCCTACAACATTTTGTATATAGACTTGAAACCATTCATTCCGTTCGTAGCATTTACGGTTCATCAACATAACATTTTACTTGAAAATGTTCAACTTTTATGTTAAACATTTTCAAATAATTTGAATGTGTGCTTCATAGAAGCCGAAAACCTATACAATTCGGATTTTTCTTTAGAAAATATTCAATACGAAAAACTGAAATTTTATTTAAACATGGAATATGAAGTCAACAAAATTCACGTTCATAAAACATATAACATTTTCAGATTTTTGGACCCGTACGAATTATTGGGCTTTCGTTTACCACACGACATTTGTCAATCGAATTTCGGTGGCGATACGGAAGTGGTTACAAACTAGGTTTTCTGAATGTCGGTGAAACTTTTTCATCTACATCTTAGTGAATCATACACCTCTTCGAATCTCCAAAATTTGACGTCAATCCAATCTGTTGAGCGTTGAGATGAAATTGGCATCGTTTGTGTAGGTTGTTGAGGCAAATCAGTTTCAAGGAATGGTCTCACAATGATGTTAGGATCTCAAATATTTTTTTGAGACCTACTGAGAGTCTCCAAATCAATTGTTTTATTTTTTTGCTTAATGTGTTTGCAGTTGATTGGAAATATTTTCAAATAATTTATGAGAATGATCGAGAATCTCAAATATATTTTTGGGACCTGCTGAGAGCCTGAAAATCAAATTTTTATCATTCCTTCATATTGTGGATTGTTGTTAATAGAAAATATTTTCAAATTTTGAGATTCTCAGGCGACTTCAACTGGCCTAACAAAACATTCAAAATTATTGAAAAGAAGTCCAATTGTAAAAAAAAGTTTTTAATTTTGAGGCCTTACGAGGTCTCGAGGAATTAGTCAAATGAACAATATCTAAAAAGAGAAATCAGTCAAATGAACAATCTTTAAAAAAGCTTTTGAGACCTTCATGAGGCCTCACGAACATATTTAAAACAAATGCAAGGGACGCATACGCATCAGAATACATTAGAAAATCACGGAAATTAAATTAGTGAAAATCTATAGAGTGGTTCGGGCTGTAGAGTCCTTAGTGTGGGTCCAACGATATTTAGTGGTTTTTCGTGAATATTTCTTTAATTATGAGGTTTTTTGAGGAGAAAAAAGATGCGAACATTTTGTGATCTAGGTCGATATTTTTTTTCCAAATTTTGGATTTTCTTATGGATGCGGAGGGGTTTTTCACCTTTGCTTCGGAAGGGTTTTTCCATATTGTCCTTTCGGCAATTTTCAATTCAATTTATGAATATAATTTCATACACCTAAGAGTTAAGGAAATTAATTAGATACGTTCGGGTCTTTGGCAACATCTATTCTGTTTGCCATATCCGTACTAATTTTGCAGAGATATAAGTCGAAAAGTTTCACTAACCTTCAAAAAATCACATTTTTGAGCACTTTTTCGACCATAACTTCGAAAGGTCTTAACTGATTTTGCCCATATTCGTTATCATTTATTCAAGTGTCTTCCAGGAAAAAAATAATTTTGAAAATCGGAAAAGATTTACCCGATTTATGTAGAAAAAATGGTTTGGCTCTTGTAAAGAGGCCGAGTGGGCCGAGTCCAGTGACACGAAATCAAAAAATGTTCCTATATGAATTGTCGAGCATGCCTAGACCTTTCAAACAAAAAAAAATATGAAAATCGGAAAAGATTTACGCAAGTTATGTACAAAAGACAGAAAACCTCTTAGGCGGTCCTAGCTCAGCGGCGCGGCGCTTCGTCTAAAAATGATCATCTGCAATACCAAACCTCAAGAAGTCTCACTAGATCTCAGAATTGATTCAATTGAAAACACTTTAAAAAAGGTTTTGGTGATCTCAAAGGACCTCACGTTGTTTCACGAAATTTATAGCGGAAAACAAAATGGGTGTCTCGAAAGGGCACATAGTATAATGATAAATAAAGCTCTCACTGGTGTCCGATTAACTTCGATTTCATGGATGAATAAAGACGATAATCCGGCCTAAAAGGTTCGAAAAGAAAACCGAATAAAATCGCTGATTTGAAATATTCGTTATAGACATCTTTCAGATCGGGCTGTGGACCAGGGAGCCCATATTGTGAAAAAGACGATCGACTTACGATTCTTACAGTCAGATCGGAAAACGTAATGTGTTGCTTGATGGCCATCCCATATAGTTAAGAATTGCCACTGAGATTGTTACTTGATATGAGTCAGAAGAATGCGTACAAAGAATCAAAGGAAGGCGTGGTACATAATCTAAATCGTCAAAATAAATAGAAAAGAGATGCATACGCTCTTTTATCTGCTGAAAACAGATATATCGAGATAAGCAGTTTCGCCCTAGAGGGATAAATGCAGGATTTCGGGTATTTTTCAAATATTTCAATTATTTTACTTGTGTATTTAGTTGTGTTTTCATCAAAAACTGTACATGTACTTGTAAAATGTAAAATATGTGTTTGCTAGCTTTGAATTCACAATGAAAATCGTGTGTTGAAAAATTGCATCGTAGAAATTACAAAGTACCCCTTACATGGTGGGGTGAACTGCTTGAATGTACTGGATGAAGAAAAGCGTAGGTTATGCATTTTGGCAAATCTCGGAGAACATAGGTTGGAGTTTATATGGCGAATCATTTTTTCAGACGATGGCAAGTTAGTTAGGAACTTTGAGGAAAGGGGGAAAATGGGAAACGCTGCAGCCAGTCAGTTGGGGTTGCACGTGTTCAACAAGAAGGAATTAAAAGCAACGACACAAAATTTGCTATTCACAAGTCAATCTTCAGGTCAACGACTCGGTTAGTGAAAGTTGAGTAGACTGAGTGTTCTCAGGGATATATCAAAGGTTAATCGGAGGGAGCAGTGGGATAATCATAGGTCTCAAGGGTTACCCGTCTGGGCTGATTCGGGAATGTTCATAGGATGGGAAATGACAGGCTGTTGAAGAGGACATTTTCACTGGTGTAGACCAAAGAGAAATATATTCAATTTTACCGGATTTAGAAGAGACTTTTACTGGACGAATAAACCATCCCCTTGGCGAAAGGGCATGTAGAGGTGGGTGATATCCCCTCAGGGTTGCGTCATAAAGATCTCACACCGAACGGTACTTCATTGTCTATAAAGTTTGATGATGATGATAGTTTCTGCGAAAAAAAAACTCGAAAGCTTTTATCTCTCGCGCAAACGATGAACTGTTCACACAATTTACTATAACAAACTTAATAACAGGACACGACATAAAAAATAAAACTTTTCTTTTATCCTCCGAAAGCAGATAATATGCTTTCGCAACTTCATTTGAAAAAATAGCCTCACTCCCAAAATAACACACACACTCCATAAAATGTATCAAAATCATAAAATTTCATTTATTAAGTTCAAGTGTAATAAAAACATGAAAGCTTTTTAATTGCGATGCGAAAAAGTTTGATTATGAGTCTTGCTGCCGGGCACCAAATGGTAAAGTTTTAATGGAATGTGCAAAATTTTACTTTGAAGGTTTTAATAGAATATTTTAAAGAGGGACTCTACAGTACCAATAGGATCTCCTAAACGTGTATTTTAGGAACACGTTACTCAACAGCATCATTTTAATTTTATGATATGGTTTTTTTGTATAATTATTATGCGACTACGTACGACTCTCGAAAGCAATTTTTAAGTGGTTTTCACCGAATTTCGTTGAATACATTTTACCTTTTACAGATTTTAAATGACAAATCCGAAAAGTCAAATTAAAAAGGCACAACCTTTTAAGATGTAATTGCACTTTTTTATAAATAAAAATATTCAAAGAAACCAAAGATAAAAGATGACCGTTTTGGACTGTGAATATAATTTTCCGATTCTTGATAATGGTTTATCCAAACACTTTGTAGATTATGAATTTTTATTTTGATCAATCGGGAGAGTCTTTAACATGTTAATTAAATCATTACCCAGTTACCATCGCGAGCTTCCGAAGTGAGAAAAAAGGTCTCAAAGGCTACCTTATAAGTAATTTGAAACGTTCAAACTCGCCTTTAGCAAGTGAACATCAATTAATCTTCTCCAGTTCAAATAAAAATTTCCGTTTATCTGGCATCATTCAAAAATGAACAAAAAAGTGGAAATTCCCGCGGCAGCAAAACCTATTCAAAAAAAAAAAAAAAACGCACAAACAAAATAGAAAATTCTTTTGAGATGAAAAATTTCCAAATGAGAAAATTCTCTGTTAGATTTTTGGCTTGCAAATTAGTTATACCGAATTTTCTGAACGAAATTAAAAAAAATACTTTCTAGTTTAAATATTAGAGCTGTTCATCGATGCACAGAAACATTTCTGTAGATTTGAAGTTGCTAATTTGAAAGTGTGTTATTTGTTTTGTGAAATAAGTTTCTCAATTTTGTATGACTGGCATGTTGATGGTGTTTCGTAATATTAGAAATTTTCTCATTATTCAAAGATTGAAATACAAAACTTTAGCATTTTTCTTAAAAGGTAGGATTTACTTTTCAAATAAACTCATTGTCTCTTATTTACAAAGCTAACTTTTCCGTGCTACTGCAGTTAGAGTAAAATATTGCAATTTCAAAAACTACCTTAATAAAACGTAAATGTATTTCTGGGGAAGACAGCCTTCAAAAATACTCGACAAATCGCCCATTTTTCTTACTTTTTGGACGAGAAGTAAAAAAGAAGAGAAAACGGCTGAATGTGAATAAAGAATAAAGAAAACATAAGCAAAGACCCTTACGCATCAAAATAGATGTGGCAAATAGAATAGATGTAACAAACAGAACAGATGTGACAAAAAGACTAGAACGAACGTATCTAAACAAAAAAAGGTAAGCAATTCAATGTTTTATGTTCTTTTTGAACTATAAGAATTTAAAAGATCCACAGAAATTATCCAAGGTAATGTCAAAGGCCCTACCGAAGTACGTTTTATGACATTTGAGACGATTTATTTCGTTGGCCGAAATGTTCTGCACCATATCACAAATAGAACCAACGTAGTTTCTCCGAAAAATCCTGAGAGCACTTTCCCTTTCCCTAAAATGTAATTCTCGACAACTTTGCCTTAGGAAGCAACTTTCTATCTACCATAGAAGTGTTCATATCCCAGGATTGGGTCATTTTCCCCTAAATCCCCGAGACAAGTGTTCTCTAAAATTTTATTCTCCACAACTTTGCCTTTGACAGTAAATCGCCATATCTGTCCTACAACGCATAAATATTAAATGAGAGATTTTCATATATTTTCTCTCACAAATTCTCCTCGCTAAGTTGTTTATGTGTTGTACGGCAGATATTGCATAGTTAAGCAAATATAGACGATAAACCGTCGTTTTGTATATCGCCGAAAAAACTCAATTCCGTCTATTCCATTGATTCCAGTGCCCAGACCAATAACCTGATTTCCAAAAAAAAAATCCCAGTTCTGTGAGATCAAATCCTTCCAGTTGACATTTTTCTGTGCTACACTTGCTGAGATATTTGAGAAAAAGTTTCACCAACCCTCGAAAATCCACGTTGTCAGACACTTCTTCGGAACTACTTCACCAATTTTGCTCATATTTGAGCTTGAATGATTGAATCATATACTTTTCAGGGAAAAAAGTTTAGGGTGATCGGTTGAGCCGGTTGAATGAAGACGGATGGACGACCGGACATTTTTTTGCTTATTCGTCATCGCTAGACGAAAATAGATGCATCCCCCAACTCCCACCTCGTTATACTTCATGTTGCAATAAAGTTGTTTGCAGTAAACGTATAGGACCCTTTTGTACGTCTTACGGGTCCAACAACGAAATGAATGAAAAAGGTGGGGTCTCTCGCCGTTCAACCGTAGCCTACGGAGGGCACCACATAACTAAAGTTCTGCCCCTTAGACGCTGCACGGGGATATTCCCATTTTTTCTCGAGTTGCAGTAAAAGTGTGAAAAATAGATAATTAAATTTCCTGTTTATCGATTATCATTCAGTTACTCATAGTCCTGCACTAATTATCATGTTATAGATGGGAACCATAAGCCTTCCTTCCTTCGTAGGGACTTACAAATGCATAGCCATCGACTTTCATTTGGTTCAACCATAATTTATTGTTCATATTTTTGAGGGTTTATATAAAAATATTCTTTTACGAGTGTAGATCGCCTCAGTGCCGTAGAGGAAAATTTCGGGCCTGATGGGAAGAGGAGAGGGGATAATGTTACGAAAATATTTGCCAAAATTTTGATACTGAATGCGATGCTTCTATTATGTTATTTGCGAAGCTACATTATATGGTCTAGATACACGAAACCTTATTCGTTGATCTAATCAGCGCAGGTAGCTTCACTCAATCATAGCGACTTAAATACGCTCGTGTGCTGTTAACCAGCTGACTTCATTAAGCATACACAACTTGTTGTAAACTCAACTTCGAATCATTCGAATTTAATAAGAAGAAAAGTCCCAGCCGATGAAAATATCCAATTTACTACAGTTTCTGCCAATACACATGATTTATACTAAAAATTAATTTGTCTTCCAATCTCTATGCTATTTTTTCATTGAAATGAATGCTTCCCTTATATTCTTTATCGTCTGGGCATATTTTTTAATTTCGAATCTTCGAACGCAACGCATCCAATACATATGTACAGCTTTCCTGTAAAGTCAAATGTGATGCAAATTACATAGTAAATTTATAAGCACACCACAGTACATAAAATTGTTTTATGTTGTGGTAATAATTTTGAGGACTTTTCCGTTAAGTGTAACGCCGCAGGCAAAATTTGTGGCTGTCTCTGCTTGTTCTTTAGGAAAATCGAAGATTTGGCTTCACCGCCGGCGCAGCATGTCAAATGTTTGAAACAATTCTTACTTGTTGATGAAGTGAGTTTGGCGCCGTATGCTAACATTTTTGGGCTATTCTTTAGTTCCTTAACTGAATAAAACGTGGTATTTACTCGAGCGCTATTGATCGCTAAAAGTTAAGTATTGACGGGTGTCAAATGGTGTGTTATGCGTAATATAGTACTCCCTATGTACCTTAACCTCTGTCAACCTACTCCTAGATCTTATCTTACCCGTGGTCTTCGGGACCTTAACGTCACGTATAGGAAGGGCCGAAGGCAGCTAGGCGCTATCAAGATGATGTGGCGACTTAGTATGGTGGAGGATGATCTCATCGGCAAGAGACAACGGCAGCATATACAGCCCTAGTCAGTTTAGCTTCACAAATCAAAAACAATATTGGTCCTCCGATGAATAGGGGGTTGGAGTCCTGGCTTGCGACCTGGCTCTGGGACACATGACTGCAAGCGATTGTGGAAAAATCATTGCAACGAAAGCTGGAGAAGAAAGAGACAATATGCGGTCTCATTCGGATGCTGGCAGGCCTTCGGCAACGACTCGAAAACGGATAAAGGATATGAGAATCGGAAAATGCAATGTGAGAAAGGCGAAAAAGTTTATAAGGAAAAGTAAATTAATTTTGGATTGAAAGTTAAAATTCATACATGTTTTTTACTTGTTTTTAAATTTAAAGAAATTTGCTTCAAATATGTTTACAGAAGAAAAATATTCGTTGTGGTTTTGTTGAAGACGGTAGATGGGTGAATTGCGTTCGATGTCAAATGTTTTGTAATTGTAGGTAGAATGTGAGTTGCTTTCGGGGAACACGAGATGGATGGTTGAAGTTTAATTTAGATTTCATAGTTGAGTCGATTTTGCCATGAACTATTTTGTGTAGCAGGATTTTATCAAATTGTAGGCTACGAGTTTCGAGTGACTGCATGTTTAGTTGTTTTAAGCGTGTTTGGTTGTCCGCTTTTTGCCAATAGAATTTATAATAAAGCATGCGGGTGAATTTTCTCTGCACTTTTTCGATCTTATCGCTGTATATGTGGTAGATAGGATTCCAAACGGGGCAGCAGTTTTCTAAGCGGCTTCTTACATACGAATTGTATTATATAATTAGACTTTTAGGCGTTTTAAAACATTTCGTAGATCGAAAAATGAATCCTAACATTTTGTATGCTTTTCTGGTTATGATATCGACATGTGCATTGAAGCTGAAATTTTCGTCAAAATCCGGTTTTTCAGTTAATTCAGATCCTTGCCATCAAAATTATACGTGAAATCAATTTTGTTCTTTTTGTTGGTAGTTGTCAGGGTAAAGCATTTATCAACATTCAAATATAGTTTATTTGTGTTGCACCATAGACTCAACGATTTCAAATCTCCTTGGAGCAACTTACAGTCGTTTATTTCCTCGATTTGTTGGCATAACTTCAGATCGTCAGCAAACAGAGACGGGTGGGTCGATTTAAATGACGATGGTAAACGATCTATGAAGATGAGAAACAGCATTGGACCCAGTATAGACCCTTGTGGAATACCAGAAGTTGGTGAGATTTTAGTTGACTTGGTGTTTCCTATTACAGCGAAATGTGATCTGTTTACTAAGTAGGATTCAAAACATTGTATGTAGCTCAGTTCAACTCCAAAGTTCAGTAGCTTTTGTAAAAGCAAGTTGTGTGACATTCACAATCGCAGATTGTAAACACCATGCATATTGTTATTGGCAGGTTTCAGAGGTCGAAATCATGAACATCCATGCGTTTTTCTTGGATGGTAAGTTGTTTTCCACGGTGCAAATTTCCCCCATTGTGCAACAGGTGGTGCGCAGTCGTGTTGGAAGTACACATACTGAGTGAAGTGAAGTAATCAAACAGGAAGCGACCAACGATATCAACGACCTTAGGGTATCAGAGCCCTAATGACTTCAATACCTGGTTTGATGCGGAGTGAGCTAATGTTACACAACGAAAAAACGGTGCGCGACTAAGAAAGGAAACTACAAGAACGAGAGGACAGAAAGTGGCGGCAGCTGCGAGAAAGAAAGAACTACGGAAGGAGGAAAAACGTTTGCACCGGCGCAAGAAGAGGGCGCTCGAAGATAGGACGCTAATTCAGCTAGAGAGATTGTGTAACGCAAATGAGTCTCGTTCTATAAACGTATAAACAAACGAAGGAAAGGATTCAACTCCCGAATAATCATATGTAAACGTTGCCTTCTGCAAAATATGATGTCTTGGAGAGATACAAAGATCATTTTGATGCATTGTTCAACGGGGATGATGATGTGACTGATGATAGCGATGTTTCTTTTCTTGACGACGACCGACGCTCGTATCGTATTATCACCAACAATAGAGGAAGCCTTGCTGAACACGGCTTACAAAGTGTTCGCTGGAGTACTATTCGAAAGACTAAATCCGCTGGCTGAGAGTGTCATTGGGGATCATCAAGGCGGACTCAGACGATATCGCTCAACAACTGACCAAATATTCACACTTCGCCTGATTCTGCAAAATGGCAGAGAGTCTCAAGTATCATCGACTTCAGACAAGCATACGACAGGGCGTATGGAATTGTATGCGGCGATGAAGGAGCTGGGCTTTGAAACAAAGTATATTTGTTTTGTGAAAGCGATATTGGATGGCGGCAGATGACGTGTCAAGGTGCAAAACGATATGTCAGATGAGTTTGCTGTTAGAGAAGGATTGAAGCAAGGAGACGCTTTGTCTTGCTTACTTTTTAACCTAGCTCTGGAAATCGCAATTAAGCGTCCTGGTATCCAAACCAACAAAATGCTGGTGAATGGAACAGTTCAAGTTCTGGGCTTTACAAATGACTTGGATCGTGTCACAGCCGGAAACATGCAGCAATTTACACTTTCACAAATCTGAAAATCCAAGCTGAGAGAATGGGTTTGATGATAAACGAATATAAAACCAAGTACATGAAGACCGAGCCGAAACCGGTAAGGAGTCAGAATACGCATTGGAGAGTTCAATCTCGAGGTAATGGATGACTTCATCTATCTTGGGGCTCTGATACTTTCAGATGGTGACAACATATATGAAATTCACAAACGTATCATGACGGCAAGCAGATGCTATTTTGATCTAATTAAACATTTACGATCAAAGTTAATATCAAAGAAAACGAAGTGCAATATTTACAAAACGCTTTTTCGCCCAGTATTGATGTACGGATGCGAATCTTGAACAATGAAGAAAAGTGATGAATAATTGCTCCTTACGTTCGAGCGCAAGGTACTTCGCACCATATTTGGAGTGATGCGCGAGGGTGAGAGGTGGCGACGACGATACAACTTTGAATGGGAATGTGATTTTGGTGAGCCAGATATAGTGGCGGTGGTGAAAGTTGAAAGGTTAAGGTGGGCGGGGCATTTGGCACACATAGATGAAAAAAGAACCCCTTCAAAATTATTCCATAACGGTCCTAAAGGTCGCCCAAAAATTAGATGGATTGAAGATCTTCGGACGCTCGGAGTAAGGAATTGGAAAACACGGCAAGGAATAGGAGCAATTGGTTCAGAATCCTCGAGCACAAGTGGTCCACAAGCGTCTGTAGCGCCGAAAAAGTTAAAGAAGAACCGCTATTAAATATGGATTACGGAAACTTCCCTGATATTTTACCGTCAAATGATTGTTAACTTGATTATGCGCTTGATTATCGTTAAATCAAAGAACTTCCTTTCCTAATGTTATGATTTGTAATTTTCATAGATAAAATTCAACGAATTGCTAAGCTGTCGAATGAATATCGATGTTTTCTTTTTTCGGTAAAAGCTACGACGCATATTTATTTAAAAAAGAATGTACATCCGGGGAAAAAAGCTGACCTATCTTTACCGGAAATTTTTCTTAAAACTGAAGGGGAAAATATATTCTGATTTTTCTTTTTCTTTAAAATATAGTTTATAACATAGCGCTTTTGTTGTTTCTCGTTTTTTTTACACACACAAAAAGGTTGCGAGTGATTAATGATTGATTTTGCTTTCGATGAATATAAAAAAATATTTAATTTCTTTTCGTTGTAACGATAACGATGAAATTTATATTCCAACAAAATTAAGTTATATGAAAAACCGGATACTTCTGTAATAAGTAAGCCCGACTGACAATATTTCTCGAATAACGATGATTTTGAGAATTCATTTTTAAAATATTCAAAATAGCTTAGTAATAAATTCAATCAATCAGTTGTCATGTTTTCTATTACAGTTTATTGCAAAAGTATTGGTCTTAAGGATTTGAACCTTCGTTCTCGGTAATAACCGCCTCGGAATCTATAATTTTTAATCATTGAAAATTACGATTATTGAAATTGAACTCTGAAAATAACAACACTTTTTGCTTCATAGCCCAGTAGGATTCGAACCCACCACGCCAGCAAATATCTCTATTTACTAATCGAGTGCCCTAACCATTGATCTACCGGGACAAGCAAAAAGTGACTTACGTTATCTCAGATTGTCGTTTTAATGCCACATTTTAACGTTGTTTACCTATACCAACAATTCGTATGATTTAAAAATATTGGAGTGAAATGTTTGGAAACGATGCCAGTTAATGCAGAGCCTATCTATTTTATCAAAAGCGGTTCTATCATTACTGTTAATAACACTGAGTCAGACTGTAGCTTTTCTCGGAAGGCAATAACTCACTGAGTTCTTGCAATAGTATCCTCACGTTTTTTCAGTTTTTTGACCCCACCTTGCCTCTTGCCATTGCAGCGTTTTTGAAACAATTTTATTTTTTGTAAAATGAATCGGATTCCAACAGCATAAAAATTAACACTTTCAAAGCTGAGTTTCAGCCTAATAATTGACGAAAGTCTCGAATTAATATGTACACGTTGAAAATATTAAATAGCTCGCTAAATATTTAACCAACGTTGATGTATGTATGGTTGTAGCATTTTATAAAGACGAACCTTATGCCTTTCAACTCCATGGATGCACAAGGGTTTAAATATAATATATTTGTGCCTTCATAAGCTTTAATGCTTTCGCTTCTTGTTTACTTAGCCTCGATGTATACTATAAACAAGACTTCGTTTGCATAATATAATGCATAAAAGGAGAAAATGCAAAATTTCACAATCTAATTAAGAAACTGCAGTGCTTCAAGGTATATATTTATAAAATGCTATACCTTCGCATGTATTTTCTGTACACACAAAATTTGATAACGAGAGTTGAAACATGAAATTATTCTCCCCAGAGAGGGAAAATCTATGAAGTTTTTGGGAAACGTTCTAAATTTGATTACGTTTTATTTCACATGTTACATAAAAGATGGCTCAAAGTATATTGTTGAAATTCTAGTTTTATATTAAATTTTCCTTTTTTGAATGTGAGTTATTTAGTAGTGGAAGCAGAACCTTTTATGAAATCGATTATTTAATTATTGTGACAATAAAATCCTTAACAGCGGGGATTTAATGCAACATCCTTATGGTGAAATTCTCAGCGAAATATATTGTTATATTGTTTAGTGTTCTTTCTAATTTTGAAAGTTCTCTATGAACTTGCACGTCCCCATGAAACTTTGGGCGTGCGATGGACAAAAAATACCCTTTTTGTTCAAACAAACTTTTCCATTCTATTTTCGTAGGTACACTTACATTTTCGCTATTTTTCATTTTCTTTTTCCTGCGGTCTTGGATACGTGTTTTTCGTCACCGATACTTCATTAAACACAAATAAATGAAGTCACAAACCTTCGACCTAGCAACCGAAAATGCTTATGTCCGTGTAGCCCTTGGAAACGAGGGACTCAACTAATGCCTAATAGAGCAGCTGCTCTTTGCATTTAAAGCTATAATGTTCAAGTGAGCAGTGAGTGGTATCAACTTTAAATATACGTTGTAAATCGATCGAAAATGCTTTGATAGTAATCTGTGAAGGAAGCTTATTTATTAGACCTGTCCAAAAATGTACGGGTTAAGTTGTCGAAAAGTTTGGGGGCCCGTCAAAAAAACGGTCCTAAATAGTCTCCTGATAAAAAGTCTCTATGGGGCCGATGAAATCTGAAGCGATTTAGGCGGTGCTCAAATCGAAAAATTGTAAAAATTGGTGTAAATTTGAGTTTTGTCAATTTCTGACAAAATTAATTATTCTGGTCGACCCAGAAAAAAAATGTTAAGGCAAGTTTGGTTATTTTGGATCAGAATGATCCCGAGAACACGATTTTTTAGTAGTCCAGAACATTCTGAAGTTTACCAAATGGTAGAACTGGTGGTCGGCAGTGTGGGAACCAGGACGAAAATTTCTGAATATCTATCCCATCACCTACATATGGAAAATTTATAGATTAACTAGGACTACATCCTGCCCGAAAATGGTAGCTGTAGGTGTCGTGTCTAAAAAAATTTTGGGGCATAGGCGTTTAGGTTGGTGCAAAATTTTAAGTTTTCCAAAATGAATTATTCTGGTTGATCTTGAAATTAAATGTTAGGACAAGTTTGGTCATTTTCGATCAGAATGAACTCGAGAACATGATTTATTAGTTAATAGGTGTGTCAGCACTATCAAAACCTTCTGAAGCTCACCAAATGGTTGCATTCAGTTCGAAAGTAACCGAGAAAACTCTTCGAAAGTTCACACTCGCCAAAAGTGGACTTCTCACGACTTGTTACCTTTCCTTACAATTGCAATTAAATTAAATATAATAGGACAATAGGAAACAGTTAAATACAACTGTGTGCAGCACTTGTCCTTATTTAACCAACACATGATCAGAAAGGCGGTGTTCATAAATCACAGTACGCTTTAGGCTTTCATCTCTTGAGTCTAGCTAAACATGACAAAGTATTTTTATAAGTACATTTAAGTCATATTTAGTATCTTTTCCGTTACGACCCTTTTAATAGAGTACGTAAACGTTAAATTGTTGAAGACCATTGTCACGCGCTACTCACCAAAAACCAGAAAAGCTGCCTTACTTCAGTAATAATTTTTGTTCACACAATTTTTTTTTATTTGTTATTATTATTATACATTTTTTTTTTATTTTTTTTTTTTTTTTACTTTAAGGTTTTTAACAATTAAGCAGTACAAAGCGATCAAATATTGATTCAATTTTGATGGTATTATTTTACACAAACTATGGGACGGAACTGTATGGAATTTTTCTACAACACTACACAGTACACATACAACTACCATTTCGGGACGGGATCAACTTCTGGTCTAGCCTATCAATTTTCCTGTAATAACCGTTCCGATAGATATTCAGAAATTTCAGTACTCGTCCCCACACTGCCGACCACCAGTGCAACCATTTAGTGAGCTTCAGAAGGTTCTGACAGTGCTGACACACCTATTAACTAATAAATCGTGTCCTCGAGTTCATTCCTATCGAAAATGACCAAAATTGTCCTAACATTTAATTTCAAGATCAACCAGAATAATTCATTTTGGAAAACTTAAAATTTTGCACCACCCTAAACGCCTATGCCCCAAAATTTTTTTAAACACTACACCTGCAGCTACCATTTTGGGGCAGGATGTAGTCCTAGTTAATGTATAAATTTTCCATATGTAAATGATGGGATAGATATTCATAAATTTTCGGCCTGGTTCCCACACTGCCGACCACCAGTTCTAACATTTGGTAAGCTTCAGAAGGTTCTGGACGCGCAGAGGCACCTATCTACTAAAAAATCGTGTTCTCGTAATCATTCTGATCCAAAATAACAAAACTTGCTATAACATTTTTTTTCTGGGTCGACCAGAATAATTAATTTTGTCAAAAATTGACAAATCTCAAATTTACACCAATTTTAACAATTTTTTTCAATTTTCCGATTTGAGCACCGCCTAAATCGCTTCAGATTTCATCGGCCCCATAGAGACTTTTTATCAGGAGACTATTTAGGACCGTTTTCTTGACGGGCCCCCAAACTTTTCGACAACTT
The DNA here is from genome assembly GCA_029228625.1 of Pseudolycoriella hygida. Lineage (NCBI taxonomy): Eukaryota > Metazoa > Arthropoda > Insecta > Diptera > Sciaridae > Pseudolycoriella > Pseudolycoriella hygida. Next base: position 80,584,950 of record CM055403.1, on the reverse strand, counting down.
TGCATTTTGGACAGGTCTATTATTTATTGCCGAAATCGAAAGATAACGACCGTCAATTTTAACATCCTTAAATAAAACTTTAAACTGACAATAACATGTCACAATCCATCGTTGTGTGATTGTTTGGGGGGTTCGAAAAAAGATTTTTGATTGCTCAGACATTTGGTCGCTATATGAACCACTCATTATTACCCAGTGCCAAAGGCAAAAGCTGCCTAGACCATTTACGGCTGGCCTTTTCACAATTTTTTTCTGGGACATCCAAAATCTTTTTCCGGAGGATTACTTAAATTAGATGAGACATGTTTTTCAAAAGCCTTTAAAGTGAAGAAAATCTACATTTAATGTAATTTAGAACTCGCATCCACATCCATAATATAGAAACTTCATTTTATGTAACTTCCATAACTCGGTATCATATCCTACATGGCGCAACATTATAAACAACGTCATATATCATCGATATTTTTCTTAAAGAAAGCTTTTTAAACCATTTTTGACATGAGAATGGGGTGAATTCGTAAAGCGCTCTTGGTGCAATATAAATTGTGGTATGTGTCAAAAAAGATTGAATGTAAACCGTCTATGAGTTGATATCGAAATTTGAAAAGGGGGATGATATTAAAAATCATATAAATATATTGATGTTATATTTCAAATGAAAATGGTTCTATGTGTCTGACATGAAATTGGATTTGAATTGGTGTTTATTGGTTATTATGTATTTTTTATTTATCGCTATAAATAACATACAAATTCAGTGCAAATATCGCGTGCACACAGATCGGCATCGGAATTTATGTGGAGAGCATGTTGGATGTTCGGAAAAATAGTTACATTAGGAAAAATCAATAAATAGTCGGGAAACCCAAAATTATTTTTCCTTTCTATATTACCTTTTAAGCTTCGTATCTCCATAATAATGTTACAAAAACAATTAAAGTGTTTTCATTTAATCTAATTTAAATTTAAAATATCATAAAAGCTGTGAAGTCCGCAGTGTGACCTGCAGTTAGTTAGGTGAATATCTTTTCAAAACGTTGGAAGAGTTCATTAATGTGCATTTATAGGTGTTGTGTATGCAGTAATAGCTGCCAATTCATTTTTTGTAACATAAAAAATGCTATAAATATATTTTGGCGCATTTTGGTCGATTCTAGTTATTATGTACACTAAACATAAATTAAAAAGCTAATGAAAAGCATAATATTTTCTTCCTAAAATTCTCCATTTTATTCAAATTAAGCTAAGAATTTGTAATAGTTTTACAAATACATTCCAGTAACCGCAAGTATTATAGGCCCTGCTGTTGCTTCAATCTCCGTTCCCAGCTTTATAACTCCAGGTCTGGGACTTACTGTCTTGTTTTCACGTGTGCTAAAATAACACAAAAACAGCCAAAGTATACTGAAATGGTAAATCTTGAGGCATTTCTGCTAGCTTTTTTCTGACAGTCTAGTTTGCTTTTCGTCTAGTTTGGAGTAGGAATGACGCAAAGCTCTATTGTGTTTTGCGAAAGCGAATATTATTTTGCGACAGACGGTGGGCTTGAACGAAATGTTTTTTCGTCATATTGATGAAGTCAGGAGGAATAAGAATAAATTCAGATCCATTGAAATAGTTGAGAAGAATTTGCCATGTGTCTATGAGCTAAAAGTTCATGACGAAACAAAAATTGCTGAAAAGTTTTATAAATATTTTATAGAGAGCATAGAAAATATAAACAGAAGCATTGCGACCAGTATATGTGATGATAAGTTGAATGATCTAAAATTAAGTCCCAATCAGACAGTGAACATTTAAATAAATCCGTGATCTTTCATGCTATGTCGGTTGTGGGGTTACAAATTCTTGATGGAATTTATTCTTCATTGGAGTAAGGCTATGTTGCAAAAAAGTTGGAAGAACTCAGTGGTATACTGCCAACACCGAAAGTAATTGGAACAAAAAAGTGTGAGGAGTTTAGACCCATCACTATGCTACCGACGGACGCATGAAAAAAATGCTTGAAGGTGTAGCCAAACAACAACTAAACGAACATATGGATGCTAAGAGCATGGCTATCGTCAAAACCACTCATGTGGAACCGCATACAGGAGTATTCTTGGATCTAAAAAGAGCTTTTGAAACCGTCGATAGAAAAGAAAACGGTTACGGTGACGGTGTAAGCTACGTAAATATGGCACAGACGGTGTAGAGCTGAAATGGTTTCAAAGTTGCTTATCAGATAGGACCCAATGCACAAAATCTGGATCTGCAATATCGGAAAAAAATCCAACGAATCTTGGTGTACCAAAAGGCTCAAAATTGGCTTCGGAGTTGTTCCTACTGTGTATGAATGACATCAAACAAAGTATATTTCGCTCGAAAATTACTTTCTTTGGCGCTGATACGCTGATATACATTAGTGGAAAAAACGTACATGATGTTGTCAACAAGATCAACGAGGATCTGTCAAGAGTATATTCATGGTTGAACGTAAACAAATTGAAGCTAAACGTAGATAAAACGAAATATATAGTGATTAACAGCCGCAAAATAACGGATCCGGACAGCGTTTGCATAATCATCGACGGGAACGAAATACAAAGAATCGAAACTATTAAGTATCTCGGAGTAATCATCGACTACAAAAGCTCATAATAGGGCAATGAGATCCGTACTTAGATGCCGAAAGACTACGCCAATCAAAACGATGATGGATGAGTGTTAAGCAAAGGATAGTTTACCGAACTTTGATGTCAATATGCAGCGTAAAGCAACAGATTGCAGCTGCATGTATGAGAAAGAACATAAGGGACATTGGTGAAACACATGAATATCTGGTACGAAATGTCGGTGGTTTTAGGCTGCAAAGCGTCAACAACAAAAACAATGTTCTACAAGGGTCTTCAAATATTCAACAGATTGCCGAGTGAAATAAAAACAGAAAGTAACACTAATAGATTTAAAAGACTTCTAGTGAATTATGTGAAAACAAATCATAAATTGAAATTCAAAACCTTAAATTTTAAATAATTATATATTGATGACATTGATGACACTGTAAAATTGTGTAATCTTATAGCAAATTAATGCTTAATAAATGTACATCTATCTACTTTGCATGCATGGGGCTCTGCCCCTGAGACCCCTCCGGAAGGAATATCTTTCCCATTGAAAACTTATGAGGGACTAGGCCTAAAAAATTAACTTAAAATATTCTAATCTACTAAGAGTACACGATTTATCCAAAAGACTGCCCAGCTACATTTCCCTACAACGCTAAATTTATTCGGTAAACGAAAAAACATTTCGTTTGCATTGCACTTTTAATTAGACTTTGTTCAGGCCCACTGCGACAGATCTACATTTGCTAACAAAGCATGCGAAAACACTCTACGAAATGTACGATAACAATACTTACATCACTCGCGGTAGCCAAACGTTGATACGAAATTTGTTCTTTTAATAAAATCTGACATGAAAATCTATCTACTGGTGTGTGCAAATGCATTGATTGCCTGTTTTAAATTCATTGACATGATTGATAGAATGTACGAAAATAATGCCGAATATCAGTAGCATAAGGTCGAATCTATGAAATTTCTACAAATGCAAGGATATCAAGTACAATAATAATGTCGATTCAAATTAACAAACTTTTGCTTGATTTATTGCGAAAGTTAAATATAAATGAACAGAAATTCGATGTGTTATCATCATCAGTTATCGGTTGGATAATTAATAGCTAAAGTTTCCTTTTATTTCTGAATTTCTTGAAATATATATATGAAAATTCAATCGAAAGACAAGTTATTTATGGACTGATTTCCTGTAATATAAATCTGGGTTACATAAGGAAAGAAAGTACGCTATAAAATGGTGTCATTTATATTTCTTTTTTTAAAGTTGCTAACACGGAAATAGGATCTTCAACATTTTTTCCTCATTTTTCATCCAATAATAAATCATTTATTCTCTCAACTACGTGTAACATATCGATAACTTAAAAACATGTTTACATTTCCAACACACATATCGACATTACTTCCATTTTAATTTCCCTGAAAATGTTGCTATTTCTACGTTGGAGAATTTTACCCTCTAATACATATAATATCCAATTGAATTCACACCCTAATATTATTACAAATATGCAATAACCCCGACATCAACTAAGTAAAAACATTTTTTTTCTATGACTCGTATGTGCGACATATTTCTTTTTACAGTCATCACGTTAGTCTACCGAGCTGGAAGAATATTTCAATTTCAGATTTAATTTAATGATTTACGTTTCACTTTTTTCACTTTTTCGTTTAGAATTATAAATTTGCTTTTACAATTTTTCAAAATGCTATCAACTTTTTCATATTTCAATTTTCTTTTTATATTTTTACTGACTGACCCGTCATTTTTAATTACGTCATTATTACAGTTGTTCTGGAACGTCGTGTGATTTTATTGCGTAATAAATAAAACAATAACAGAACCGCAAACGAAGTTTTTTGACACTTCTCCACCCTCACCCCCCCCCCCCCCGCACACCTATTGGAATGTGTGTCGCCCTTGGTAGCGTGCGTTCTGAATGGCCTGCGAAAAGTAGTAAAAATGCATTTACCTTCCACTAGGTCCAAGTTTTGTGTGAACTTTTTGTTTTAATGACAATATAATAATAATATGTCTACCAAAACCACGTATCGCAAATGAAAGGTTTGAAACCTTACAATGTATTTCTTATGGAAAAGTTTGAATCTTTGCTAAAATTGATACGTTGTTTTGGCTTAACAATATGTAAAATAATAAATGATATAATAATTGTTCATATTATCGATTTTACAACAAATTAAAAAAAAATATATAAAAGAGACCCGTACGTAACAGAATTTATGTGGCAGTAATACTCGAACGTATCGAAAGAAATATGAAAGAGTTTGGACCAAGCGACTTATAGCCAAACCTATAACTTATACATGGCTCAAAACGCAGCCACAGAGAATTTTCTTTCTTCTTCGTTCTAATATTGCGTACTGTCGTATCACTCACGCACATGCATTTTACCTGTTGACTGTATTGAAGCGTGGGCAACAATAGTTTTTGTCTCTTTTCATTACGATTGTTGTGTGTGAGTGAAAATGATGCAAAATCGAAAATGTAGCGTTGGCAACAATGGTTTTTAAGCCATGTAGTTTTAACCTATAAGTTAAATGTTTACGTTACATGTTAAAACCTCTTTGCATTACGGATGATCGGTATAAATCGGTAATAAATCCCCAAAAATCCCCATTAATTATCGACCAGTCGTAATGAAAATTGTTCACGTAAACTTATAACTTTTAACATAAAGCGTAAACGAGGGGCACCTTTTTAGTCTTGAGAATCGGCCAAACTAGCCAAATAATGCTAGAGAATCAAATGGATATGAAAAATTTGACATTTTTCATGGTATGTCTGCGAACAACGTTTTCTATTTCGTCTGCAATTTTTATTAGTAAAAATTTTTTTGAAAGGTTCCTCAACACTGAAAATGATTTTTAGTCGTTAAAATTTTCGTTCGGTGAATTTTTATGATGTTCGCCTTGGTGACTCAACAATCATGTACCTTTGATGGTGACCTTAAGGTGTTATTGAACGAATTGAATTCGGTTTTGTCATCTTTTATAATGTGAAACATGGCTTGAAAAGTTTTCGCAGTGAATGATTAAATAATTGGACTACATTTGCCTATTTAATTGTTCATATAAATGTGAAAAAAGGTTGAGTGAACTTACCTATCAACCTACATTAACTTTTGGCGATTAAGTACCATCCAGTACCACCGTCCTTGACTGGTTCGATTTATTAAATCCATACCGTACACCTCTTAACGGCTAGTCTCGTAAAGGTCATCTTAAATTTTCTGATCTAACAATTAGCAATGCTGCTGTGTGTGAACGGATCAAGAAAAATTGTTATAGGACCTACCGAAAAATTGGGGCATCTTTTGACATTATTTAGACCAGCATCGATTCGATTTAAGATGAAAATCTAGCTACGAAAAAAATATGGTCTTGATGAAAAACACATAACCTCACAACCGCTGAAAAGGAGGCTGGCTCGATTGTAGCACTAAAGCATTGGACAAAGATGGCCATAGTGCTTCTAAAAGTTCATATCACATCTTACTTGAAAAAGAATCGTAAACATATGCGGAGGAGCCTGAAGCAAACCATAGATATTATATTAGAACGATTGAAAGAGAGGTGAACCTAACATAGGTTTTAAGATAAAAACTAATTCGAAGGAAATGCCTTCCAATTTTTTCAGTACTAAAAGCCATAGCCATAGCCTACATGCTCAAATGACGATCGTACAACCATCAATTCTGATTAGGACAGAACCGTTCATTTGCTTAAATTGTTTAGCGAAAAGACAAATTCCATTAAAAGCTCTTCAGAAAAAGGGAGCTTTTTGACCTTCAGTTGAAATAATGGTATTTCTAGGTAACCAAACCGATGGATTGATGTACCATCCGCCGTACAACCATAATCTGATACCAAAAGATGTGCCTAGTTCATTCACATAAAGAAATAACTCTGTAAAATGCGAATCAAAGCACAACAAAATCTGTATATGTCCTCAAAAAGCTTTTTTTTAGGTGTTTCATTCTACTACTTATAGCTACGCAAGTATAGTGACGCTAGCTTAAAACGTTGTTCGCAAACATATCATGAAAAATGTCAATTTTTGCATATCCGTTTGATTCTCTAGCATTATTTGGCTAGTTTGGCCGATTCTCAAGACTTAAAAGGTGCCCCTCGTAGTTTGTATTTGTATATATAATTTGCCCAAACTCTTAGGTGTATCACATTGCGTCCTAACTGGAAAAAAGTTACAAAAAATTTTCAAAAAAATGTTAGCTTTTTTGAAGGAAAAAAGTTTTTCTATAAAAATCCAAACAGCGAATTTTCAAAAAAGTGGATTTTTATCCAAAAATGCAAAAATGTCCCCTTCACTTTTCTCTACAACATATCACAACAAATTTGGACCTAGCACAGATATTAGAACCGACCTAGCAGATGGCAAAAACCCATACTTCCATAAGAGAAAATGTTCCACTCAACAAACATCATAACAAAAAACAGTTTTTTGGGCTAGGAGCGACCGAATTAGAGCCCCAAAGAAGGGCAAAGAAGGGCATTAGACCAAAAATGTATCCCTCAAAAATTAGTCAGTGGGCTAGTAGTTGAAAGTAGTTGAAATTTTTGGCAACCATATTTTCTTTATGTCAGAGTAAACTTTTATATTTTTACTTCCTTTGTGCCATAATTTCCATAAATACACCGTTATCTTTCCAGAATTATTCAAACCTAAATCATAAATAAGTTAACATAACTCAAATCTGGGGGAAATACCCATAGTTAATTACATCAGAATGTGTTGGTCAACTTTAAAGTTAATTGCTCAATTAAGATTATCTTAGTACTGTTTCAAAGTTTTAGCTAAAAAGTCATGTCCATTAATTTATAGAAGCAAAAAATTGTACGCAGTTCGCAGCATGACATCTCGAAATAATCACAATTTCCTGGAAACAGATTTTCACGCAGTACTACACTACGAGAATACATGTTAGAGAGATTTAGAACCCCTTCATGTTGACATTTATCATAAAATGTCTTCACATGCACATAATATTATAATAAATCCAAAAATGTTTCAAGTGCCACATACTTTTGCACAACACAACAAAAGTAATAAATTATTTTCGCAACCACACCTTCAGCAAAACGCTCATTTTCATTAATCACTTAAAAAAGTTAATAAAGATAAGGATATAATGTCCTGGTTCTGAGTGAGAAAATGTGTTGTGTGTTCTTACCGACTTTTTGGAATTGTTTTTGTTATTCCATAAACGACGACTTTTGAACATGCTGTGCGTATTGATATTAATTGTAATTTAACACATGATTTATGAGAGTACTTTTGCGGGTTTAGGATTTGTACGATTTTGTTTGAACTACACAGACGAATATCTCTGTAACCGACATCCATATACATTTTCAACTCATTCAACAATTCAGTTAAATTCATAGAAACTGTCAGGTCTTCTACACCTTTTGCTTTTTAGTGGATCATTTTTTGTCACCCTTAATCGTCGTATACCCTTTTATGTGACATTTTTCCAAATAAAATACTTTTTGCACCTGCTGCAGATGGTGCCCTACCTTTATTCGGACGACGAAAATCCGGACGACCAAAATAAGGAGGTTAATACGGAGACCGAAATCAAAGACAAAAATCAATATGAAAGGTAAAAGGAAATTTAGTGTTTGGTGCTGTTCATTTTTAGTGTAGGAGGCTTAGATCCCTAAGCCCCTGCGCCTGCGGCGAGTTATATTACGCCGTGCGTACAGCCTTACGTCTATGGGGCTCTACCACAAGCACCGTATGGGGGGGGTGATACCACAATTTTTATTCATCCGGATTTTGGTCGTCTGCATTTTGTCCTCCTTACCTTATCTTATTTTGAAGATTCTTTTCTAAAACCGAGACGTCCTATCAAACGTGGGAAGTCTGTAATATATGCCAGTAAACTTTCGTTTCGTTGCAAAATCCTGGAAAGCATAAAGTCACATCACAACGTTTTCAAGTTTTTAATAGCGGTTTAAAAATAAGATTAAGGAACGTCTTCTTTCGTTTGAACTTTTGCATTTTCGCCAGCAATAATATATAAAATGCATAAGATATTTCAATCCTTCAAATCCTGTTTAAAACGAGAGATTTTAAGGGAAGCAATAGCTTATGTTTGTGTATATTTTAAATATGTAAAATATTAATATTGAAGGTTTATGCGAACCGTTTCTGAATAAATTTTGCTTCCTCTTGAACGGATATTGAATTGTGATTAAAGTCTGGCGGATAGAAAGCTTCTCTATATATTAATGCAAATATTAAATGGCGAGCTCTTGAATTCTGTGAACAAGTTTTCAATGTTAAATGAATCTCATAGAAATCTTTTATGGTATTTTGTGCACTTGTTGGTTCAATAAATATTTTTATATTTCGAGGAACTTTTTAACCCCAGGTCCAAGATAAATAAAAGTTCAATATTTCTGGAACTTCCCTTAACGACGTCAATGAAGAAAACCAGAAGAACTATGTTGTTTGACCTGGAGCTTAGCCACAACGGCTAAAACCGTTTGATTGGGGAGTCAATTGAGTGACCGAAATGGCAATATTCGACAGCTTAGGGGGCGTCCATAAATGACATACTATACTTATATACTATACATACTATACTTAACATATTTTATTTTATTTTTTTTTTTTGAATGGAAGTTAAAATCTAACCGAGGATGTATTTGTACTTTTTCTTCCCAAACATGATCGAAATGATCTGCCATGAAAACAGCTGGAAACTTCACCGCTTTATTTTTTTCTTGACAGATCATTTCCAGCATGCTTGAGTTTATGTCCATATCGTTTTGTCAAGCCGTTCGGTATCCTCGTAATTCGTGGCAATTGTTATTATTCCAGTCGCCTTTAAAATGAAGATTTCCCACTTGTATTTTCATTTCCCAATTTTTCTCCTCCACCTTGACTTATCGAGAACCAAATTGTTTCCAAAGAAACCAGATTCCCCGTTGTCGCACTTTTTCCATGTCTGCCTGAGTCAACCTGCTGCACCCGGCTGCATATTAGTGCACACTGCTGCTCGTTGGTGCAACTCACTTGATTCCGAGAAGTTTCAATACACAAGATATATGATTCATCAGGAATTAGGATTGATAAGTATTGATGAGTCAGGAATCTTAATTCACAATATTCAACCTGTGACCTGACCCGAAAAACCTGAAACCTGAGTTGACCTGAACCTGATTTTGTAAGCTGTGACCTGACCTGAACCTGTTTTGACCTGCCATGAAAAAACCTGACCTGACCTGATTGACCCGACAGAATAAAGATAATTTTCATATAAATGTCGAGTATTATTATGAATTTACTTTGTCGCTCATATTGCTTTATGTAATGTCAAGTTTTTCTTAAGAAATTTTTTCGTAGACGAAGGAACATATATACAGGAACTTTTTGACTTCCCCCCTTACGACGTACTCCCCGGAAAATATTTTCCGCGGATCCTACGCAAAATTTTAGGCCGAAAAGCTGAGAAATAAATTAAACAATATTATTTAAGGCTGTGGTGGTTAAAAAAGGCTTCTGTTTGTTGCAAATTTACTCCATGAAAATGTTCTACGAAACTATGAAATAAGGAGTTCACGCAGTAGACTGGTCCTTTGTCTAGTGCATGAACTTCTTATGTCACCGTCGTGTAGAGTATTTTCATGGAGAAAAATTGCAACAAGTAGAGGTCTGCATATCAAGGTGGGCAGCCTGGTGCCAAAAAGTTTTCTATGGCAATGTTGGAGTGGGGAACGAGGACATTACTATGCACAATGTTCCAACTCGGCACCAGGCTGCCTACTTGGGACGTTTAAGTAGCCATAAAGAACGCAGCCTCGTGCCGAAAATCTGTTAATGTCATCGTAACGACAGTAACAAATACTATACGTGATATAAATTTCAACACGGTACCAGGCTGCCTACTTAAGATATTCTACTGTGAATGTAGAGGGCAGCAGCAGTCTGGTGCCGAGTTGAAATTTATGTGACGCATAGTATTCGTAACTGCCGTTACAATGAGTTTAACTGCTTTTCGGCACCAGGCTGCCTTCTTAAAGGCTACTCATACTTTTCAAGTACGCAGTCTGGTGCCGAGTCGGGACCTAGTGCACATTAATGTACTCGTTTCGCCATCCAACATTACCATAGGAACTTTTTTGGCACCAAGCTGCCTTCTGAAATCGAACAGTGCAACCCCACCTTAATAATATTTTAATTAAACGGACCCAATTCGACAAATTTGAAATAGTGAAATTGGTAAACCTTTCTTTCTTTGTGGCAATTTGTGGCACGATGACCCAAATCTCCAGAAATAGGAGATTTAGAAAGTTGGTTCCAAAGGCGAAGTTGTAGAGAACACGTCTTTCAGGTCTTTGGGGAAGTATGGCCCAATTTTGGTATATGGCCACTTCCATAATTGGGCGGGATGACCCGAATCTCCAGAACTATGAGAGTTGGAAAGTTGGTTGCAAAGGCGAAGTTGTAGAGAATTAAAGTTGAGCGAACACGTGTATCAGGGTTTCGGGGAAATATATGCTATACGTTTACTAAAAACCATTTTTTTGTAACAGTGCGTAGATCGACTCGAGAGTTTGGGGGATACATTATTCACCAACATTTTTTCGAACATATTATTTGTCTATTAAAGATATAAATTAGCTTACAAAAGTACTGATATCCGGAGGAGGTATGACGCAAGTCTTTATGTCTGCTTAGAAAAGTTCTGAAACCAGAAAAGGGTGACGAATTAAGCTTCGATACGCAAAAAATATTGAAGCGAAGCTGAGTTGTGTTTTTAAAAAATAGCGTATTGCGTCACAAATGCTAGATACAACGAACTAATTTTTCGATTATTTCAGTTTTCAAACTGCAATAATTTGAGCTTTACCTCTTTTCGCGAAGATTGTACTGTGCAAATTTAAATTTTTGGGTGTGAAAACTTGAGTGTGAGTTAGATCGACCCAAAACGATTCATAGCGGCGGCGACTGATCCAAAATTGGCTGATGGTGGAATTCATTTAATCGATTTAAAATCTCTACTTGGTCAAAGATTCAGAATGATTGCCTTCAGAATTCCTTCAAGTCAGGTCATCAGGTCAGCTGGGGTCATCGCTATATCAGGTCAGGTAAGGCTCAGGTCATTTGAAAGAAAAAGCTGACCAGATCAGATGACTTCAGGTTCAGGTCAGGTCAAACCCGACTATAGGCGTCATTGAGTTTTTTTGTGTCTCACCAATTTAGAGCGCCGGTCAAAAAAACAATCGGTGTGGCGCAAATCAACGTACGTCCAAACAACGTTCAGCGTCGGCGGTCCACTTTTTACCAACCTTTTCGGTGTTTCGGCGGGCGTCGGCGCGGCGCAAAAATTCCAACTTTCTGAAATAGGTCGTGTTGATTTTTCAGTTTTTCCTTTTTAAAATTGGAATCATACCATCAAAATATTTGTCGAACAAAGTGAGATATTTGTGAATTGCCAAACTATTATGAAGATGCTTTCCTATGTCGGTCCTAAGATCGGCCCAGCCCAAAAAAAGCTGACGACATGGCGCTCAGTGTATAGCGGTGCATTCAGCCACGTGCTATCTGATATGAAAGATTGCACTTTAGTTAAGTCTTCTAGTGTGACATGAAAAACTTTGCCCTTAAAGAATAAAGTGACAGACAATAATATAAGAAATGCTTCGCCTAGGGACCATCCATAAATTACGTACGCTTTTTCAGTGATGTTAGCAGATTTAAATCAACAATAACTTGAAAAATATTCACTTTTAAGACGTCAAATTTATGGCCGACCCCCCACTGAAAAAAGTGTACGTAATTTATGGATGGTCCCCTACAAGAATTTTTCAGCCTGTTTGCTGCTTTAAAGTTCATTATTATTATTATTATTATTATTATTATTATTATTATTATTTATTGATCAGTATGTTACAATTTTTTTTTATAATATACATATAATAAATGGAAATTAGGTAATAACAGTTGAACTCAAAGAAAACATCAATTTCAGCGAATTTCTTCATTTAAGGAATTTGATTATTGATTTGATAATTTTGTTCAATGATGTTTTTAAAGCTTTCATTCAAAGATTTTTTAGGATGATATATAATTTAACACGCGATCAATGGTTCGAAATATGTACATAAATCCAAGTAAATTACTCATAAATTACAATTGAGATTTCCAAAACAGTAACAGGCAGAAGGCTCGTATCGGGGTGGTTGCCGCCTACAGACCTCCCACGCATCTTAAAGCATACCATTAAAGTGAATGTTAATGTGCTCAATTTTGTTGTTAAATGATCAACCAGCTAAATACAAATTATCGGTAAATCATAATCTCCGCATCAACTGTAATTTAGACAATTTAATAACATTATTCTCCTTCAACAGCCACTCCTTAAGTTGGGACTTAAAAACGGCGTAATTTTGATTAACAATGTCGAGTGGTATATCATTATAAAGACGTGGTCCACTATAGCCAATTCTAGTCTTACTAAATTCTGTTCTACTAAGCTCATAATTAAAAATACTTCGTGATCTGGTGTCATAGTTATGAGATTTTTTCTTTTAGAATGAATATTCAAAAATTTATTTTTAGACACATTTAAAGTTAATTTATTAATCCTAAAATATTCCTTCAATTTATCTAGATCATCTTGTCCTTTCTTAGCATTGATACTTGGATCTTCATTTATATATATAATTATCTGCAAAAAGATTCGGCGTACAATTCAAACCAATCATTCCGATATCATTAATATAAATAAGGAACAACAATGGCCCAAGGACACTACCCTGTGGAACTCCTATGAGTATGTCGCTTAATGAACTTGATTCACCGTTAAAAATGAAAAATGTAAATGCTTAAAGTAGGGACACGACACAAGGGAGAGGGAAAAACAAGGGCATTTCACTCAGCTTTACGAATTATTTTATGGGAACGGATATAGTTGAAGTTTAAGGCGTCTGCTAAACTAACGCGACAGGCTTGAGATAAGCGGGTTTTCAGAAAAAGCGCATTTTGCAAAAAAGATTTCGGACTGAGCCCGGATCGTGTCCTTCACGTAACTAACGAAGGTGCCCTCGTGAAGCCTCCTTGTACTAAAGTAAAAGGGCTTATTCGAAACCATTCTTAAAAGCTTATTTTGGACAATTTGAAGCCCTCTCTAATCAATTAGTGCGAACGATAGTAAGACATAGTTGTAAGATTAGACTAGAGATCTGACTGCTACGGTTTTAAATTATTGCCGAAGTTTTTTTTAACAATTACTAAGAAATTTTCTTTGCATTGAATTAAATTGCTTTTTAGTGGAATTTTGACTTTTAGTTAGGTAAAATTACTCACGCATGTAAAAGTGTCACGTTGCCTTTTAAATTCAAAGAAAGGGATTGGTAAGAGAAAGAAAATAATACAATGAAAAGAGGTTAACTTTGATATGCTTCTGAGATCAGCGACTTTACTTCACTTTTTATATTATTATTCGTAAAGTCATTTCGTACAATTTTTAAAAGAAAAGTTTACTATAGTCGTTTGTTATTTCTGTTAGCGTTTCAAACTTCATATTCAGGAGGTTTTCACTTTTGACTAATAATATCACGTTATATATTGTTGTAATATGTTGTGAAGACTTTTCTTTTCATTTTTTTTTAGCTATTGTTTAATGCTAGCAATTTAAAATTTTTACGAAAAGAAAAATTGAACGCGTCAAGGACTATAAACATGAAGAAAAGCGATAAATTATCTAACATACATACAAACGACCAACACACATTACATTTTTACAAAAAGAATAAAAAAAATGAGGAAAAAATAAAAAATCAGCAACGGAAAAAAGAGAAATGGTTTCACAGTGTTCTTCTACCGACTTTCTATCACGTTTTTACTTTAGACTGAGCTTGTTTTATCGTCTTGGGAGCCATATCGTGGAAATTTTGCAATAAAAGAAACAGTTTTATTGGGCTCCTGACTATTACTCTTGCGTTCTTGTATTATAATTCCAAAGCAAAGATTGCGAAGAAACTGGTTTAGATGGCCGCATGCGGATTTTCTCCAGATACATTTATATTTAAAAAGATTTAAATTACTTTACACGTTTTAAGCGAAAATAAACGTACACCTCAAGTTAAAAAATTAAAGAAAAAACTTTTAGTATCACATTTGATTAAAACAAAATACTCAGCGCAAAACTTTACTTATTGGAAATAAAAGTATCCAGAGAAAATGGAAAATGTGTTCGGAGTGATGAAATAAAGTTTTAAGATTAGTTTTTGGTATCGAGCAGTGAAAGTTTGTGTCGAAGTCGATAAAATGTATGTTGTTGCATCGATGCAAAATACTAGGTAATTTTTTCAACTTTTATTTCAATGAAAATATAGGGTGGATTTGTTTCTATTTGTTTTTCTTCAAGTGTATAAAAAAATTATTTGAAAAGAACCTCTAACAAAGAAGAAAACGTTATACAATGCATACAATAATTCGTTACAACGACAATTTATGGTTATAATGGAATAAAATAACATAAATTCATAAAATTGTTCAGACATTTCCGGACAAGTGACACAAAAAGAGTAAAGTGAAATTTCCATAAAAAATTTAACAATTCAACTCATCACATGTACACACTGCTCAATTCAAATCAGATGATATTCAACGCGGAACTATAAAAACCATAAAGCAATAACGAAAAAAATAAACCCTAAAATAAAACAGTTGTGGAAAATGAGGTCATATTCATATGTAAATTTGAATGATAAATTTACTTACAAAAATGTTAAACACGAATGGTGTTTTTTGTGAGGGTTTCGTTGTGTGATATTTTTTTCTTATACCACACCAGAAACACATCCAACAATTATGTATGTATCCAACGGTTTGTTAATTTTACAAGTTTTGCTTATTTACGAAAGCAACCTTATAAAACATTTCGTATGAAATAGAAGCTATTGCTTAATATGTGAAATATACGGGGCTTATGCGAATTCGTATTCCATGGTCTTTGTAATCAGTCGAATTTGGACTCCGAATAGGGTTGTATCAATTATGTTTCAGAGATCCCAAATTTGCACTAAAAATTAGTTTGTCCGTCTTTCTATTTGGAGTGGGTTAAGAAGAGGATTAGGCGGAGGATTGGGAGGAGTTCAGGTATGGGATTGTAATTTAATGAAGGCATAATCAGTAACTAAAGGTTTTATAGCGAATCGTAATGCTTGACTTTTGTTTTAAGAGGATTTGGACTAGGTAAATTAGAATCTGCCAGATTTTTTATGCCTTGTTCAGTTGTCTATATGGGATCTAAGAACTTTGTGATACAAATTTCCTACTCTCGGACTGTAAACTACAATTTACAATATTTATTAAACCTCGACTATAGTGCCATGTGAACAGCCTCAATGCCAACACACACTCTTTTTTTTGAAGGGGGTCATACTTGATGGTATAGCCTCCGAAATGATTTCGTCTGTTTATGATAAAAGCTGGATAGTAACAGAGAAAATGCTCCGCTTAGATTGTGTGTTGTTTGCATTAAAGCTGCCTGGTGCCATGTGCTTCGGTTCTTCTTAAAATACTTCAATACACTTAGGTGCGGTGCACCTTCGCTCGCTTCGGCACGTCTTAACACACTTGGGTACATCTCGGAGCACAGTGGAAAAATTTAAACAATGCGTGTTTGTGCGATTTGCTTATTAATCAAATCTTTCTTACAAGGGTCCTATGCGTTTACTGCAAACAATTTTATTGTAACATTGTAACGGGAGTTAGTGAGATACATTTATTATCGTCGAGAGATGACGAATCAGCAAAAAAATGTCTGGTCTTCAGTCCATCTCCACTTTTTTTTCCAAATTGCTCAACCGATCACCCTAAAAGTTAACGTTGTGATTATAAAGCAGTATCATTGTCCTCACTGGAGAGTCCAATGAAATCAGATTTATATTGTTATAAAGTCCAACGCTTGCAAATACTGAAGTCTCACGATGGCAAATAGTTGAAGTCTCATGATGGAAAGAAATTTTCAGCTTCGAGATTATTACCTTTACCTACGTAAAAATGGTGGATGTTGAATCTCGAATGACTAGTGTTTGCACTCTAAAAAATATCATGGCCCACGGTAGTAAGGGGCCGTGACGCAAGTCTTACACGCAAAAAAAGTCACAAGAAATTGTTTCGTTAGAAAATCAAAGTGTTCCGAATAGTAAAATTAAATGAAATTTGGAAAAGTAGCCTAAAAGTTAGTATGAAATACAAGGCACTTGTAAGAAATAAAAACAGGATAAATACAACTCTCAAACGGGCAACACGCCCTAAATAAGTGTTTGTTCTCAAAAGTAGATTTACTGCAACATACGTGTTGGGAGAATATCTCACTAGTAAATTGGAATTTAGTGACCAGCAAAAGGTACAATAAGGAGTCTATACAATTGGCTGGTAGCTTTTTGTCCCTAGATTCAACAGACGTACTTCGGTAGGGTCTTTGGGTGATTTGTGCAATTTCTTCAAATTCTGATGGTCCCGAATTTTTTGCTCGTTGCAATATATTCTGATACGTACGGGTCTTTGCTTATGTTTTTTCTTTATAACAGCATATTTCTTATGTAGTAAAAGTGTCTTCTACAATCCACCAAAACGGTCACCCTTTTTCTTTACTCTAAAATACATTTGAAAACATTTTGACGACAAATACATTTTCTTTTCTTTTACACTAAATCAAAATAAAATAAACGAAAAATTCTATTGCATGTCTAGCACAATTCTCTTAATAGTTTTCGAAAGGATCCTTTCTCCAAATATTTCCATTCATAATAAATTATCAAGGCAATTTATCCGAAAAAGAAGAAAAAGTCCCTTGTCCATTTCCTCGCCTTAAAGGCACCTCATAAATATTAAAACCTCTATAAAATGAGAATCAAAATCATCCGAAAACCACCTTTTTTATTGAGAATATGAAATTTGCTTTCAACAAAAACTGCTTCATTGAATTGAATACCTATGTTTGATGTAAGTATATATAAAATGGAAAACCACATTTTTTAGTTGGGTTCAATATTGCCCAAAAGCCTTTTAAACCCTTAAGAAAAAATGAGAAAACGAAGTGGCTGATATGACTTATTTATATAAAATGATCCCTCATCACCTATAAAAAGTACACAATGCTTATACATCACATTTTCTACATTCTGCACCATACAGTACGATGTGTTTTGTGTCTTATAGTATGTCACCAGAGGATATTGCATTATTTTTCAAAATAAAAAAAAATTGTATCAACCCTATTTTAAATTCAAGTATAACAGTCGACACCTTCCCGGACACTTTCAAAGATAGTATCAAAATGAATGAAACGAAATGAAGAAAAAAGAAAATTTATTTATATTATGCGCATAACAATTTTCTTAAGAATTTTTCTAGACAAAAGAAATCAATTTAGGACTTTATCATAAGTAAATATTGTTTCTGTCGTTTATAAATTGTGTTGGACAATGGTGAAAGTTTTTCGAATAAAAATATTTTTCAGATAACGTTTTTGTTGTGAAAAATTCTTCGGCTTATCTGAATATGATAAGTCGTCTACGGGAAATTTTAATAGAAACTTTGAATAAAGACAGAATTGGAGGTGCTGTACTTGTAAAGAGAACGGAGAGATTAAAAGTTTTTTTTTGATTAATTATAGATTATGACTTTGTATTGAAGCTTTTATTGAAGATTACTTAATGGTATATCGAACTTCAGGTAAAGCCTAGGATTCAATAGAGGCGAAGAGGTATATATTTATAGACTAAAGTGTTCTCTAGTGCAAAATATATTTTATCAAATTTTTAAGTTGTTCTTAGAACGTTTTGAAAAGAGCGTATATTTACAAAATACTTCGGGAGTGATGAACTAATGCGTTCCCAAGACTAATTTTATCGAGCTTCAAAAGATTCAATCAACGATCTCCATTAAGGCAGATGCTATTCGCCGGCGCTGGCGGATAGACAAAATTTGATGTGCAAATGGCTGAGAGAGAATGCGGTATAACGACATTGTTGTTTACACAACTAGCTTATCGGAGGTAAAATTTGATGAGCAGTTCGGATGAATACACTAGAGGATTTTTTCTTCTGATTTATTATGAACAACTTCAAATTTCCTAAAAGAATAACAATTTCTTTTAGTACAATAAAGTAAACTAATGGTTACAATTCTTAATTTGTTACCTCTTGTAAGCGATTTGGAAATCTTAAACTAACGACCGGTGACCTAACCTAAATCAAGACTAAATACATGTTTCGTTAGTTTTGGTGTTTATCTCGGTGAACAACTAAACTACCTGGACACAATTATGCGCCTAACGACCTCGATGGTCTCGACTCAATCACTTGACTATTTTACAGGCTCAACTTTGAAATCTAATTTAATAAACGAATTGAAATTAGATGCAACGAGCTAAAATTAGTGGCGAATCAGATTTATGATAAGAACAACCTACGGTTCTAATATCTTTTGAAATCACTATTTTCACTACGATCGGTAAATATTTTCACTAAAATTCTTTTTCTAAACTAATAATTTTAACGATTGTTGACGATATTTGAGATTGGATTCCAGCATTAACATTTACGTTCAGCAATCCGTTTTGATCTTCGAATCTCACCCGGCTTCCGTTTGTCAGATCTGACAGATTCAGAGTTGACCGAAGTGACAGTGCTAGCGGCGTTGCCGTCGGTAGCATACATGACGAATCAACAAAAAAAATTCTGCAGGCGAATTCCATCTATTAGAAAATGACATTAGCCTTTTGAAAACTATTGGCGCAAACATTGTATATATAATAATATACAATAATAATACAATATATAAAAAGGAATAAAAATCCTTGACCACAAAAATTACTTTTTAAATGAGCAATAGTTTCACTAGCTACCGGCCACATTTCGCATTGAAATATGGCCGATTACTGGTGCTGACCGCAGACTGCTACATGGCTGATAACTGATGCATTTACCCTACTACACAGAAATTCTTCGTTTAAATTATGCAGAAGTTGTGAATCCAAACGAAGTGATCGAAGTTGATACCAATAAGAAAAAACTAAAATTTTTCTGGAAAAACAAAGAGGCAAGTTCTTATGAAGTTACTTCACAATTTTCAAACTGAACAATAAGCTGGCAAGGAAGTCTTTTTTGTGTTGTGTTACGTGAGTGGTGGATAGTCAGGAAACAACGGCCAAATTCTTTTGTGAATCAGATTTTATCAGTTTTTTCCCGTTGTTTTTAAAATTCCTCAGTACCACGACAATGTATCTACTGTATGGTTTTTAGAGTTGAGCCACCTAAATCCGGCTCAACCCGAAATTTCTTCGGAATTTCAATTTTGTGTTGAGTTTTTTTTTAATTTCATAATTTTAGTTGTAAATTTATTTGTAAATTTTTTAAAGTTTAACTTAGAATTTAAGAATATTAAGATTTAGATTTTGGAGATTCCGATGAATAATAAATTTGTTGGAGGGCGGGTTTTGAAATAAGAAATGTCGTGTTGGGCCGGACACGGGTGGATCGAGACATGGTCAGATTTTTGTTTTGGGCCGGGTCCGTGTGGGCTTTGAAAAACCCTCGACCCGCTCATCACTAATGGTTTAAATGCGTTAAATCTCAAACCAGTGAAAAATGTTTAAATTTAATAAAAAATCAGCTCTCTGCTCAACATTAAATCCCCAAAAAAAATGTTTCAATTTTTTTCCTTTTTTATTTTTTAAAAACCCTTGAAGTTTTGGATCATGGGAATTTATGTTCATAAACAATTTTAATAATTTTTTTTTTGAAGCAAGTAATCTGAATGTGTCTTTCAAGCGCAAATTCCTTCGTTTCGTTACCCACTTAGGTTTTGTGAAATTTCGTTAAAGCGAAAATTCACTAGTTTCGTTGGAGACTATCCGGCGCTATCCTTTCATACCGCTCATGTCTATCGATTTCCCGGTGGAAGTAAACTCGTTCCCGGTATCGGGGTTGTCAGCAAAAAATATTTCGGTATCTTACGTACAGATTTTTCAGAGTTTTAAATGTCACACTACATAAGATTTATGCGCACTGCGCACAAAAGAGACACAACGTGCACGTACGAACAATGTACCTCAATGTAAAAGGCATTTGACATTCAGAACTCTGACAAACCTAAAATTGTTCATAATAAACACACTGTATGACTTTTATCGACAACAAGACATAGAAACCCCGTTCTAAAATGTTTGTTTCTTGGAAATGAGACACAGTGAACAAATATAATATATTTTGATTGTAAATTTGCAATTTAGCACATATTTTCGGCTTCAGAGAAATTTCCATGAAACATTAAATAATAATATCGGCAAGAATACATTCATCCTAGAAGTGTTTCAGTTTAATACCAAACTCAAAATAACTCAATCGAATAATCTGCCCTGTACTCGCATCTCTCCCGCATCAGCATTATTTTGATATTGGATCTAAAAGCTCTTCTTCACAATTTCTATTTACATGTATGAACTACATGCTTTCATCCAGATGAAGGAAATATTAAACAAAGAATCGATTATTTTGATGCTGTTTATGCATTTATAAGTGCCGTGGTATAGATTGCTGCGAATCAGTCAGTTGTGATAAGCTTTATTGAATCGACTATAATTAAAATGAGTGTGTGAATTGTGTTAATATTATGCGATGCAAATAGAAAATTCAATTAACATTTATTCAAAGGTCGTGCGTATTGTGATACATAAATCGCAGTTTTTTTGAGAGGGTCTTATCACACAGTGATAATAGTGTTGCAATTGGGCAAAATCGGTTCAGAACTTTCGAAGTTACGATCGAAAAGGTGGTCAAAAACGTGGTTTTTCGAAGGTTCGTGAAGCTTTTTTACTTATATCTCTGCGAAATTAGATCGGAAATCAAGGTCTTGAATGAAAGATATGGACATCAGAAAATCACGAAAATGAAATTAATGAAAATCTGTTGAGTGGTTTGGGCTGTAGGGTCCATAGTGTGGGCCCAACTCACGCTACGCGACCCTGGACGTCATTTAGTGTTTTTTCATGAATATTCCTTTAATGATGAGGTTTCTTGTGCAGTATTGCAGATCAAAAATAGACGAACTTTTTTGTTCACGCAAGTAAGGGTCAGATGGCTCTCCTAAGGGCAATAGGTCGGTCCTAAGGTCGGCCTCACCTTTATTTGCACAATCACCTCTAATTTTTTTCCTATGTTGTGAAGTAAATTTTTTCCTCTCCTTAGTGCTTAGTGCCGGTTTTAAGATGTTTAAAATGTTTTATATTTTTTGAAATTTTTGAGGTTTCATGAATATTTTGATAGGTTTATACACCGTTGCTTCGGGCGGGTTTTTCAATATTGCCTTTTAGACACTCTCCAATCCAATGTAATGTGGACGTAATTGCAAATTAATGCAATTTTACTTTGATACGTTCGAGTCTTTTTGCAACATCAATTCTGTTTGACACATCTATTCTGATGCGTGGCTAAATTGCAGTTTAAGGAACAAGCCCGAATTCGAGTTTTTTGGGGTGAGGTAGGTAGGGGGAGCTCCCCATATGACAGTAAAACAAGAATTGGGGCGCAAAACTTCTTTCCATGGCGCCCAGTCTCCTCCGAAAACAATTTTTTTTTAATATATTTTCCTAGGAATTGGTACTTTATGTTACTTTTAGGTGTACATACGAAACGACGATGATCAACTTTAAACTTTAGATTAACTTCATTTTTCTTGTACGAAACCACGACGACTACAAAATTACGAAAATACACTTACTGGTCACTTTCACGGCACCCAAACTTTCGTAAGTCACCATTGGTAAAGACAAAGTACCGACGAACACTCGGTCAGCGATACCGACGACAACGAATACATTAAATGTAATTAAATTTCATTTATACATTGACTTTCCAAGCTACAGAAAAACACAAAAAAAGCACCTAAAAGTAACACAAAGGACCAATTCATATAAAAAAAAATCGGAGGGCTCTGGGCGCTCGGGTGCAGCCCACTACAACACATTAAGGGTCTTAGCCTTCTCCAACATGCAACTCGTAGGATTACGGCATTCGCCTTCGGTTCATGTAGCAACCTTTCTACGAGTCAAAACAACCAATTTGGAAGCACATAGTATTCCATAATGTACTATTTTCTCTTCTTTAATTTCGCGACGTGTCGCCATGCGAAAAAATTGTACGATGCATGATTTGTTGAGACAAAATATTTTGTGCAAAATAGCATGACAGCATTTTTATCGTTAAAAAACCAATTTTGTGTGGCAAGGGCATTACTTTATTTATTTCTGTTTTTATTCTTCGTATTTTGGCAATAGAAATTGACGCCATTCAACTTCAAAATTGTATACGCAAGTCAATATTTTCTTTAAAATTCCTTGCCGTTTATCAACATACAATAGCTTCTATTTCGTGTTAAATAATTCACATACAAAAAAGATAATCTGCGTGTGTGACAATATGTTTTCGTCGACAAAAAAGTTTAATAATTTATATAATTTTTGTGAGGCCTATTATGGTTGGGATAAATCATGATGAAAAACCAAAAATAATAAAGTCACAAAAATATAAATATCAACATCGTGGTAGGTATAAAAAAAGTCTTCTGCAAACAATAACGCTTCTTATGTGAAATACTGGATTATTGTATGTTTCATAATATTGTTATCATTTTGATGTGTTCATAACAGACTTAACAGCAAATAAAGGTCGGAATATATTTGTGATTATATTATCAAAACCCTTGAAAATATATTTCTTTAAGAATTCACATCTTTTCAGGCAAAAATATTTCTGTGGCAAGATATGGCAGATATAAGCTATGAAAACAAATAAAACGGAATTCAAAAGATGCATTTCGTTTACACATTAAATTTTTTGATATAAGACATTCCTCGAAACTCGCGATTACTGGAAAGGATTGAGTATCATCAGAAAGCAATGAGCGTACGCTCTTATAGAATTTAACGGTTATAGTTAGAAAATGACTATACGGACTATGACACTACTGGTAGAGAATTTTGAACTTGTCGATCACCTCGTCTACCACATTTACACTAACCATTTCAGCTTTGCTGCTCTTTGCTTTCGTTATCAGCTGACATGCGGTCCTTATAATAGAAAAGAGTTGGTTTTAACCGTTTTGCTTAAAATGGACCTAAGTAAAGACAGTAACCACGAAGGCGCGGTTAGGGAAATAGAATGTAAGTAAAACAAAAGTGCTAATGCTAATTCACGGGAATATCATAATATAATACAGCCATGTTATTACCTTGGGGATAAACATACATGTCATGCTCAACTTCTGGATGGTACAGCCAAAAAATAAATTACTCTACCATATATTATATACTCTATAAAAAGATGTCGTTTTGTATGGAAGACCCTATTTCTCTCACGTTTTACCGAATTTCGAATGGCGGCTAGAATCTACACATTTCGTGCTGACGAACGAGCCCTAACACGAGTTTAGTGTTTAAAGATGACGAATCAGCGAAAAAAATGTCCGTTTATCCGTTCCGTCATTTTTTTCTAAACGGCTGCACCTATCACCCTAAACTTTTTTTTTCCTGAAAGGTGCATAATATGTCGCATGATTCAAGTTCGAAGATGATGAAAATCAGTCAAGTGGCTCCGGAGATATGGTCGAAAAAGTGACCAAAAAATGGTTTTTCGAGGGTCGGTAAAACTTTTTCGCAAATATCTCAGCCAGTATAGAAATTTTGAAGAAAATACTTCTAGGAAATTCCAAAATTACAAGAAAATATAAATTTCCAGAAAAATTTCAAACTATCAACACAATAAAATTTTCATAAAAACGAAAATTTTCAAGAAAAATGTAATTTTCTAATAAAACCCAAGTTTTATAAGATATTCGAATCGCCGAAATGATCGAATTTTACGGAAAATTAGTCTTTTAGGAAAATTTAAACAAAACACTGCATTTCCAAGAAAATTCACATTATGGAATCAATTTGTAAATCCAAAATTAAATAAAAAATAATGCGTCGATCTATTCCGAAATTTCTTAACAAAATAGTCATAAAACAAATGTGCAAAAAATTTAAAACAGAAACGTTTGAATTTTACAAAAAAAATGCGCCAATTAACGAACTAAATGAAACTGCATATCGACTTACATTTTTGGCAAAAACCAAAAGCGGCAACACCAAAACTAATTGTACTCAGTGTGTGAGTTTTAGATCTCAAAGAACTCGCGGAACCCACAAGAACCCGTAAGAATTGTATACCTTTTCCATTAGATCGATTGTACTTGCAAAAAAAACATTTTCAACAATTTCCAATAGTTTATTCGACTTTTCGAAATTGTTGAAACCCAAAATAGTCAAATATTCGATTTTGCAATTCTCGATTGTTGTTTTGATTAAGACATGGTTATGATTATGATTAGAGTTTGGATTAGAGACGCAACACTACACTTGTGTAAGGCCGTAGATTGTAGCCCACCATTCGAAATTTGGAAATACATAAGAGAAAAAAAGAGCCTGCCATACAAAACAACATGTTTTTACACAAAGTAGTTTTGTGATGCTGATACGTGGCACCACAAAGCTTATGAGTGGCAGCATTTAATAGCACAGAACTCAGCACAGAATTCCTGCTAGTGAAAGGCGCAGCGCAAAAACCTGGTTGTGCCAACGACAAACACCTAAAGTAACTTACATTGCATGCTTGGAAATCATTCATTGATTCGGAGTTAACTTTGTAAACTCGCAAATCTCTCGAGTGTTTTCAAGTAACTCGATTTGAAAACTGTTATTTTGACGTGTGCAGTTGTATACCTAGACTTCAGCTCGAATTCACTGTAGTATACCATTTGTGCATTTGGTGAGAGTGTATTGCGGGGAGCACACTCTCGCCTGTTACAAAAAAATAACTTTCAATACACCCCAATCCACCCTCGATGTGTACTTTCGCTAGGACTTGGCATGCGTGCGTACACATCTCATGTGCATTGTGGTATATTTAAATTTACTATAGTTATCTATAATATAAAACCCAAAATACACTGCACCTCACCGCACCTTGGTGCACCTCATTACACCTTGGTGCACCTTACTGCACCTTGGTGCACCTCACTACACCTTGGTGCACCTTACTGCACCTTGGTGCACCTCATTGCACCTTACTACACCTTGGTGCACCTCACTGCACCTCACTGCACCTTGGTGCACCTCACTGCACCTTGGTGCACCTCACTACACCTTGGTGCACCTTGGAACGCCTCTCTGTACAATATGTCACTCAGCTCAACCGAGGCCCAAGGTCGGTGGAACGGTTGGTTGATGACGAGGCCGATGGCCAAATAATTAATTTTTGAAGTGTTTTAGACGACGTAGGGCGAAACACTTTTGCCCATTGAAGTGTGATTCCCAGGCCTCCAGGTCGACGCTATCGTCAGCCGAGGACCAAAAACTTAATTTTCAAATTGTTGTACAGGAAGTCGAGGGGAGCATTTTCCAACTTGGGCATCCAGATTGATCCTAGAGTCATTCAAGTATAAGAAAAATAATTTTGAAATCATTGTAGAGGATGTCGAGGAAACATTTTTGTCTATTCAAATGTCCCAGACGTCATCGTCATCTAAGGACCAACAAATTATTTTTGAAGTTTTGTAGAGGACTACGAGTGAAATATTTTTGTCAATGGTCCAGGTCTAACCCAGGGTCACCCGATGGCTGAAAAATAAATTATTGAAGTGTTTAAGAGGATGACAAATGGAACATTTTTACCCATACGAGTCTTGGTTCCAGGACTCATCACAGTAAATCTTCATATAAAAAGCTAATTCCTTTAAATACAGGTAAACAAAGTTTAGACAATCCGGCGAACACGGGCTCACGGGCATCACGAAAAGGCTGGTTGGTTGAGGTCCAAAATTTAATTTTTGATTTGCTGCAGTAGACGTCAGGGGGAACTCAATTTCTCATGAAACTATTGGTCCCAGAAACCAACTAAGATACTACGGTCGTCCGAGGACCTAAAAATGATTTTTGATAGATGGTAGAGGACTCTTTTGCGCAGCTTTTGGTTTTGTAAATTTCATGACACTTTGAGTATCGCCATTTCATTTTATTTACAACTGTAGGAAAATTTTGCCTTACAAATGTCTGAATAACTTATCCTTGCACAAAAATAACTTCACTTAAGGAAAGAAAGAAAATGGCTGTACCTTGAAAAATTACTTTTTTCATCTGTCTTCTTATTCACTTCAATCGCAAAGTCACGTTTGTTTTATGCGATTTGACTTTCAAAGACGAGTAAAATCTGACGATCGGACGGGCGGAGTTATATGAGAAAGGTGTTTCTTTGAGGGTAAAAAGTACACCACGCAAATTGTGAGGAAGATCTCAGTTTTCGGAAATTTGTTGAGTGTTTTCGGTAGGAGGGTCTATGTAGTTGACGTGGGCCTAACGATACGCATGTACGCATGATACGAAGCAAATTTTCAACTTTTTGCCGGGTCAGAGCTCAAAGTAGGATACTAAAGTATTTTATGTAATTTGAGGTTTCCTAGAAACTTTCAGCAAAGAACTGATTGTAGACGTAAAGGTTTAAAATCAAAAACATGTTTACTGGTAACCAATTTTCATAAATTACTGACACCATATCCCGGGCGAAGCCCGGGTAACCAAGCTAGTTCGATGATAATGCTACAAAATTTTTTTTTGAAAATGATGCACCCTAGAATATTCAAATCACATCGACTACAAAAC
>CM055403.1:80509140-80557056 GCA_029228625.1 Pseudolycoriella hygida | reverse complement strand
AACATTTTTGTCTATTCAAATGTCCCAGACGTCATCGTCATCTAAGGACCAACAAATTAATTTTGAAGTTTTGTAGAGGACTACGAGTGAAATATTTTTGTCAATCGTCCAGGTCTAACCCAGGGTCACCCGATGGCTGAAAAATCAATTATTGAAGTGTTTAAGAGGATGTCAAATGGAACATTTTTACCCATACGAGTCTTGGTTCCAGGACTCATCACAGTAAATCTTCATATAAAAAGCTAATTTCTTTAAATACAGGTAAAAAAAGTTTAGACAATCCGGCGAACACGGGCTCACGGGCATCACGAAAAGGCTGGTTGGTTGAGGTCCAAAATTTAATTTTTGATTTGCTGCAGTAGACGTCAGGGGGAACTCAATTTCTCATGAAACTATTGGTCCCAGAAACCAACTAAGATACTACGGTGGTCCGAGGGCCTTAAAAATGATTTTTGATAGATGGTTTTGTAAATTTCATGACACTTTGAGTATCGCCATTTCATTTTATTTATAACTGTAGGAGAATTTTGCCTTACAAATAGCTGAATAACTTATCCTTGCACAAAAATAACTTCACTTAAGGAATGAAAAATGGCTGTACCTTGAAAAATTACTTTTTTCATCTGTCTTCTTATTCACTTCAATCGCAAAGTCACGTTTGTTTTATTCGATTTGACTTTCAAAGACGAGCAAAATCTGGCGATCGGAAGGGCGGAGTTATATGAGAAAAGTGTTTCTTTGAGGGTAAAAAGTACACCACGCAAATTGTGAGGAAGATCTCAGTTTTCGGAAATCCGTTGAGTGTTTTCGGTAGGAGAGTCTATGTAGTTGACGTGGGCCTAACGATACGCATGTTCGCATGATACGAAGCAAATTTTCAACTTTTTGCCGTGTCAGAGCTCAAAGTAGGATACTAAAGTATTTTATGTAATTTGAGGTTTCCTAGAAACTTTCAGCAAAGAACTAATTGTAGACGTAAAGGTTTGAAATCAAAAACATATTTACTGGTAACCAATTTTCATAAATTACTGAAACCATATCCTGGGCGAAGCCCGGGTAACCAAGCTAGTATATATGTATATAGATAGGAAAAACTTTTTATTTATCTAGAGCAATCGGCTCGGGAAATAACCTCCAAATCGTCAAAATAGAGCATCCTGGACAGCGGTGCATAATGTACTATTAATTCTTTGTTCAAAAAATCAAAACTTTTTGTGGAATAACCGTGAACTCTTCAAAATCGACTTTTCTCAGACTACCTCCATTTATTGAGCTCGCAACATAAAATTATGTTGGACCAGAGAATGATGTTGTCGTCTCCGGTTCTTGTTTTGCCTACTTCTGCGACCAATTGTAGAAAAACCAATTTATTTATTTTCTACGCCTTGCACGGTTTTTCTAAAATTGGTTTTTTTACAATTGGTCGCAGAAGTAGGCAAAACAAGAACCGGAGACGACAACATCATTCTCTGGTCCAACAAATTTTCTGCATCCGACCGGCAGCACAGAACCGTTCGAACAAAAATAAAATTATGAAAAAATTAATTAAAAACAGACTAATTTCTTCACAAAATTTGGTATATATTTCGAGTACTGACAATCATACCCATCCTCAGCCAATAATTTCTGAGACTGATTAGCAAAAATTTTTAATAGTTCTTATGAGTTGGAATCTTTGATTAGAGTAAGTAGCTACGAAAACAATTTCTCACTTATCAAAACAAGACAAAAAATTAAAACAGTTATCTGCATACAAATTCACATTCTAATTTTTACGAAGAGGCCAATTGACGAAGTTTTTTATAATAAAAAAAATAAAAATGAACAAAAAGGAAGTACAAAATTCGAATGTTGCATGTGAAGCAGATGAAGTGATGTTCTACGTTGTTGATTGTTTTGTTGACGACATAGGTGGTAAACGCTTTAATTGTTGAAAGTGTTGAATGTGCTTATAAGGTGGCGAGTTTATCGGGCTTGGATCTGCGTTCATCAGTTTTGTCGGATGTTCATATTTTTGGATATATAAACTTTCCCAAGCATATAGTTTGAAGTTATCTCGCACTGGTTTAACGAGTTCCATCTCATAATCGTCCAATTTTAGATGCAGTTCCCTTAGAGCATGAGAAGCTACTGACGATTTTTCCGGTCTATTATATTTAATATGACTGATGTGTTCCTTGTATCGAATTATCACTCGCCGTCTACTTTGACCTATATATAAGTTCCCGCATGCTTTACAGGACCTGTAATTGTATTGAATCATTTAATCAGTGTATAAGTGTGGAAACACTACGATAGTCGGCAGAGTGGTCTGCTTGGTTTACTCTGTTCAATTCATTTTAGAACATCATTGCTAAACCTTATGTTACAATCAGTAGTAGAGTAGAGTGAAGTTGAGTTCATTATTAACATTCCTTTGAACAAGTTGGTTTTTTGTATTTTCTAGAATTTTGATTTTGATTAAATTTGTATTTCTAAATTTAATTCCGTATATCACTTACGATCGAGATACGCCAGATGAACCTACATAAGTAAGGGTATGAAATTAGATCTGAATTGAAAAAATCCACGGGCGCTCAATTGGTTAGAGTAGCACCTTAGCAATGTGAAAATTCTGGGTTCGGGTTGCAGTCGTGGTATTACTTATGATTTAATTTCATTCACTGGTAAATGAAAATTGAAAAAATAGTTCGATTTAACCATTTATAAGACGTTTCAGTAAAAAAACAAGTCTACTCCGACCAATTTGTTATTTATACATTTTAATAACTTTTACCAATTAATTACAACCAATTCACAATGAAACAGAGATAATCTACGGTCACATTTCTCGGATTCATTTTCATCAAATCTGCAGTGAAACCATCTGCCTCCATCGTTATAAACGTTTTTTAATCATTTTTTCCCCCCAAATATTTTTTCTATGTTTATTCCGCTGTTATTACCGAAATGGGACTTATCTGAACGTCAACAGAATAGAATAGAGAAGCCCTTCACATTTAAAAAAAAATTTCTTCAAATACCAGAGGCGTCAATTCAAAAATAATATTTTGAAAACACATTTTTGGAAATTAACTGTGATTATAAAAGATGGGAATTGATTGAGGAAATGTTAATGTAAATTTTCATCAAATTAAGTAACAAAGCACGTAATTTATGGAACTTTTTCCAATTAATATAAAACTTCATTGTAAACGACACCCTTGCCTATATCTATCGTAAACTTAAAGAAAGCTTATTGTTATTTGGAGTTTATTCATTTTTATATTATAACCAAAAAGCAATTTTTCCTTTTTTCATATCGTCGTCAATGCTTTTCCATTCCAACATTAAGGGTGGCATAAATTGTATAGGGAAACAAAAGCTTCTAGTCTCATAAAAAGTAAGATCAATGATTTCGGCCATCTATTACACATTAAAAATTTCTTGCAGAAAATTAGTTAAGCAGGGTTGAGCAAAGTTTAAACATATTTAGCTAATTAATTTCACTATTCATATATTTATGAAAATGAGCAACTTGATCAATTAAATCAAAGAGTCGGAGGAAGGAAGAGTTAGCAAACTAAAAACTACTTGGCGTCGAAATGTCATTGTCCGAAGCGAGGAATGTAAAATGTTTGTCCGTCACATTCATTATGTGCGATCCTCACAAACGTCCGAAAGAAACACTTGTTTACGGACGACCCCTATAGAACATTGTCCCACTTATATGCGTATTTTTATTTACGTTATGTATGGCTTGCATGATGATGTGGTACGTATACATGTTAACATTTAGCAAAAAAATGTACATAATAAAAAAATCTTTAATTTTTTCGTCATAGAGCATTATACAACATGGAATCATATATCTTGCTCAAAAGGATGATTTTATTTGAAAAGCTGTCGTTTTAAGGATTTGCAATTTTCTTATTGTCATAAAAGAAATTGGATTTTCTTATTATATAATTTTCTCAGAGTAAAATGTTTACATTGTGATAGTTATTGGATGCAATTTTTGTAGCTTTTATTTCATTCGTATAATTTTCTACATTTTTATTTTTATTGAAGGCGAAGTTAAGAAGACATTTACAATGGGGTTTTTCATTTACCCAATTTAAGAAGGTGTAAAGATTTACCTTGTGTTGCAGGGCATGTTTCTAGGATTGGCTGACCTCAAAATTATTGTCACACTTGTAAACAAGTACACTAGGTTTTTACTTTAGCTACAGTTTTCTTCATGCTCCACACGAACAGGCCAGTCTTCAGAGCCCTCCGGGCAAAACTTAAATGTGTGAATGTTTCGAAGTAAAATGAAGTACAACCGACGGACGAATACATTACGTACGTGCTTCCAAATTGGTTGTTTTGACTCGTAGGAAGTTTGCTGCATGAGCCGAAGGCGAATGGTGTAATCCTACGAGTTTGGAACTTTCACAGATGGTCCGAAAATTGCAAATTGCATTTTCACAATTTTCGGAGACTTTGTGCAAGTTCCAAACAGCATTTAATCAGGTTCTGTTGTTCTGGACAAGAGTTAAGTACTCCATAAAGAAGCGAAAAAAAGATTTGCGTGACGGTTTTGGTCAACTTTTTTTCTCGTGAATCGTACTAGTCCTCAAAAGCTAATTACACTTACGGGACTTTATGTCGATAGTAAAATTAGGATATGTGGCGAAATATGTTGTTCAGATAACTAAATACAAACGCATGAACGTTTCAATCAAAAGCTACATTATGCACCTGGATAAACCACAGAAAAATGCAAAAAAAAAATAAAAAAAAATAATAATCATCCCGATATTAAAAGCCGCTCAAAATCACATTTCACAATTTAACAATGTCGGATTTCCAATGAATATAAAGTACAAAGAAATAAACTACAACAATAAAGAAACTCTTTTCGCATTTTCGGTATCGGAATACAATTCGAAATGACCCTTCAGCAGCAGGTGATAGTGAAACGAAAATTGCAATCCTTTTTTTTCTTTCATGGGAAACATAAATTAAATAAAATTCGAGTGTTTGGGTTATTATTATCATCAACTTTATCGATTGGCATTTTCGGTGTTGCAGTACAAAATTGGAAGGTTTCATGCAGATGTGAATACATTTGGATGGACAGGTAAAATTATATACACGAAGTAGATTGTCTGCAATATTTATTTTTTAAAATCAAGTCTCTCACCAAAAATAATCCAAATCAACTATTGTTTGTGAGCAGTTGCAATTCACTCTTTATATGCTGAACTGGTTTCATGCAGAAATGTTTTAAATAAGAATCAGCAACGTCTCTAATCATACAGATAACACTTTATACTTTCATTATAGATACAATTTACAACACATTGTATTTATCACCACTTACCACATATATCTTCAATGACAGCATTTTGTTCAAGTCTTTCAACTAATCTGACAGACAGCAGCATTTCAAAATCAACAGCAATATACACGAGTTTTTATTAA
This sequence comes from Pseudolycoriella hygida, assembly GCA_029228625.1. Taxonomy (NCBI): domain Eukaryota; kingdom Metazoa; phylum Arthropoda; class Insecta; order Diptera; family Sciaridae; genus Pseudolycoriella; species Pseudolycoriella hygida. The sequence goes on along the minus strand of CM055403.1, from coordinate 80,551,608 downwards.
AATAATGAAATGCTGGTATTCTTAAAGTTCTTAAATAAATCTGATATCTACACTGCACCTGCCCCATAGCATAGGTTTTATAAATTGCACATATGCTAATGTTAAACGCAAAACCAGTTTCTTGTCGCCTAAGAGGTTGTTACACTGATCTAAGCATCTGAACAGTCACAATATTGTCTTTTGAGACCCGTACGAAGTACATGTCTATTGCGTTTACAACGAACGTCGAATTTCGACCCGGGAGTTTGTTAATTTTTCTTTTTCGGGTCTGCCTGTTATCTGGATAAGTCGGTTGACCGGTTTTCAAAATCAGTTTTCATGCCTCGGGGCCAAAATCCAAGGAAATTTTAAAAATTTCTCTCGATTTTGGACCTCTGCATGAAAAATTTTTTGTGTATCTGTTTTGGACGACTCATTTTAGGCACTTTCGCAGGTAGACCTCGCTTTGCTCGGTCTACAATACGCGAAATTGCCTAAAATCAGTCGTCAGAAACAGACACACAAATAACTATTTTAAACTGATAGGTTTGGGTGTCCGGAAAAAATCAAACAATAACATCGTCACGATTGTTGGAGGTTTTTCATGAATATTTCTTTAATGATGAGGTTTTTTGTACTATGTTGTAAACAAATCAAAGAAGAACATTTCTGCCCATGGAAGTATGGGCCCAAGTCCAAGAATCATAGATCTAGAAGCTCATGTAGAGCCCTGACCGGTCCTCGCGTCAGTCAGTCTCAATCAAAGGGTTTCAGCAAAAAAATGTGATTTTTTTTGACAATTTATAATTTTAAAAGAAATTTTTTCCTTGTCATCCTTTTTCAAATTTGATTTTTAGTTTCTTCTTTGAATCTTCTCTAGCCTTGCAGAATAGGTGTACAACAAATGTAATAAGATTATCGTCTCTGCATGAAAACGGGCTAAAAAACATCGAGTTTCCATTCAAAGACGATACGTATTTTTTGTTGTTGTAATACAGAGGATATGTCGAACATTAAACATAAATACTGATGGCCGAGCTAGTTAGTTCTACTTGTTTTGATATGCGCTGTCTGAGGTCAAATTTCTGATAGGCGACCATTTTTTTTTGCACATATATGGAAATAACAAAGAAATTCACTAGGAAATGTGGTGATATCAAAAAATAACGTTTTCAAGTAATTTTGCAACTATTTCCACTATATATATTCAAGTAAATATGTCCCACACCCACACCGAAATAAATGGTAATTGTCACCCAGGGAATTATCGCTCAGACAAATGGGAATTATCGATAATTCCCATTTGTCTGGGCGATAATTCCTGAGCGATAATTCCCTGGGTGATAATTCCCAATCCGGTGGAAATTCATGTCGCCGGTACAAGCACACAACAAATTACGATGCGAAGAATCACCTGCAAACATACGTACGTACATGGGTAGATACATTGGGAAATGTAAGTGGGAGTGACAAAATAAGGGGTCGTTCATAAATTACGTAACGCAAGAGGGGGATGGGGGTATTTGACCCTTTTTGCGTTCACATTAGCTGCAAGAATACGATGAACATTCGAAAATTATGTGGAGTAGTGGTTAGCACTGTTCCTTATCACGTGGGACGGACGTCCCGTGCTTGATACCCAGCCGATATTAACGTATCACTCAAAAAAATTGCGTTTGAATTATACTATAAAAAATAATAATATAATACAAAACTGTTCAGAAATTTTTTTTGAAATTTAGATCCAAGTCCTCTCCCAAGTTTTACTTCGAACGGGGTTTTCACTGTCGTCATTTAGGCAATTTTTAATGTAATGAGTAACTGGAATCCTTGCAACAAGAATTGACTGAACGAGTTTCGTACGGGTCCGCGAAGTATATGCTTTTTTTCATCATGTCGTTGAACATACAGATTTTACTTATTCAGCACCCAGCACCTGTTTACGTTTGAAAAAGAGTTGAATTCTTCAGCTCGCACTCTGAAAAACCTTGAATATTTTCATGTGAAAAGAGGGTATTACCTCTACCTTTTCAAGCTAATTTATCATGGATTTCGTTCTCTCAGCGTTACGTGTTGTCTAGTTCGTTGCCTCCAAGCTCCATTGACATGATTGTTTCATATACCAACATTACATTGCTACCTTAGAAACTATAAGGGCTAATCATAAATGAAAAATTTTAAGTCAACAATCCCCGAATGTAGTTTTTTTTTCAAAATATAGGGCGTTCACGCTTTTCTTCTAACCCCCTCACTCGCCCCATTAGGGTGGTACTTTGTGAATAGTTCCCAACTTTGTCAACGGGATGGAACCTCCAGACGATGTCGTTTTTTCATAAAATTTCATTCCATTTTTGTCAAACTGTAGATGCGATTAAAATAAAAGTTGCAATGTCGAGTTTTGAGCTCCAGGTTACGTGGTATACGAATCGCTGGTGATGCCGCACCTGCTTCTGCCATTACAGTGCGTCCAAAATGAAGCTGACACGAAACATCAAATCTTTTATTGAAAACATATATAAACGATACCTAGATTGTATTCCACTCAGAAATCAAACCTTCTCGTTGGTCTATCCCTAGGCCTAACACCAGGGACCTGTGTATTCAAGATCCTTTTGGGTAGCCTGTTATTACCCACTCTTGCCTCCTCTTTCACTGATGAAACCCCTAAATTTTCCCTAATGTCGTCGTTCCTAATATGATCATCCCACTGCTCCCTCCGATTGACTTTTGCTATGCTCCTCACAACCCTAAAACGAGAAACCTCCAGGTCATGCACGAGATATCTGCACACGCGACTTCAACTGACTAGCCATCACGTTTTTCATTTTCCTCTTTGCCTCAAATTTCCATACAGTAACGGAAAAGTGAAAACCGACAAATTTCTGATTTGTGTGGTCAATTCGTATGACAAATCAGAAACTTGTCGGTTCTCACTTTTCTGAAACTATAACTAACCAGGCCAGAATTTTCATTTCTGAAATCAGATAGATAGATAGATAGATATATACAGGACCTATTCATATGAAACTGGACAACCTACTACATCACGAAATCTTATATCTACACATAAATAAGAATTATTTGTAAAACAGAAAAAAATTTAATATAAGGGACTCCACTGTGTATGACACTTTGAAGGAGTTCTACCATTTTAACATTATTAAAAGACATCGTGAAATAAACAATGAAATCATTTTCAACAATAACTGAAATGTTTTATAGACCCAATAAAATTGATTCTTTTGATCACTTTTTCTATGAAATTCAATTGGTTTTTTTATTATTTATCTTCAATGAAATTATAACTTATGCACGCACTTAATCTTCAAGGGATACATTTTGGTTTAAGATGCATTATCAATGATCTGCCAAAATTGTTCGTATGTATTATGTCCATTATTCATTTTATATGAGAAACCCAGCTCGGTCCAACGTGTTCCTTTTGTTACGAATTCACTGCAGCACACAATAGTTCAATTTTTACAAAAAATTGAGAAAAAAACGAAATTTGCCATGAAATACATGTTGCATTGCTATAGCAAGCAAAATAATTAAATAGTTAATTGAGCACAGTTTTTTAAACCAACAAAAATGATTATAGCTAACTCATCACCAAGATTGAACTTGAAATTTATTAAATACTTATTTATAATCAAATAATGGATAAGAGTGATAAAGACAACGAGATTGACACGTCTGCTCATCTTGGTTGTCTGTACTGTACTGATCAAATCAAATATATAAAGTTACTATCATCGTCTTTTTCATTTATTTATTTATTTTCCATCAATGGCCGAAGCCCCCTGACTACAATTACAAACAACAGCAACAACTCGGCTTAGACAGCTTGACCCGCAGACGGATTAATTTAGCTGCGATGTTAGCTTTCGATGTACTTACTGGTCGTGTGGACTCACCCGAATTTCTCGGAATAGTCGAGATTAATGAACCGGCTAGAGATCTTTTAGGAATATCGAAGACTTAGTATTGGTGAGACATCGGATTATTCGAAGCAGCGAATAATTTGTCGGGAATTTTCAATTTGATTTTTCATCACAACGTGGTATCGCATGCTCGCAGTGCATTTCGGTCAGTAGTTCGAACGACTGTAGTGACAAACACACAGCTGAGTAGGCTGGGCTTAATATTTCGGCGGGATGAATCTTAATGGGGTATTTTTTATAATACACTACTTTAATTGATGACTTCTCATTTAATGTTTCATTTCCTTTTTTTTTCATGCTCTCATAGAAAAATTGAACTCGACAATATCGACGTATGGACGTTGTCGGCAAGAACGATTATCTACCGACTGACATAGCAAAGGGTGAATGAAAACTGGTGCCCATCACACCCCCCGTTTTGCTACGTAATCTCATTTAGTCATCCAAACAGCCAGTTAGCGAAAGCCGTTGGCTTATAGTAAAACAACAGCAAGAGATGTGATACATTATCTGTTGCTGGTTACTTTCTCAGTATACGTTAGTAATAACTACATTAGGCTTCAATGATCAATTTGTGGAAATAAATTCAAGTTTTCGCGGCCCATGAACGAACACATAACATGCACTGCATACCGTATTATACACCTTTCTTAGTTTATCCTTAAACTTATCGCAAATGCAACGAAAGAACTGTCGGGTTTGTTAAATAAATCATTGGTTTAATTTCTCTATCCTTACAAGGAAAAAGGCCGTACCATGCAAACGGAATCATATTTCATCATTCACATTTTATTATGTGCTGTGAAAAAATGCGGTTAAAGCGTTAATGAGGATACTCTTCATTTTTACTTTACTTCTTTCTTCGGCTGCTGTATGAAAAGACTTTGTTGAAAGACATATATTAAGTAGCTACAGTATACGTCTATATTGAAATTATTTTTTTTATCTTAATTTCAACAATATTGTTCATGTCACGTTATCCGATATACGCAGAGTGATCTCATGTTTCGATGAAATAGAATTCTTCACAAAAAATTATGTCGATTGGCGTTGAAAGGAGATTAGTCTTGTGATCTCTTATTACTCCCAAAAGTTTTATGTCATTTCTTGTTACATCTGGTGTATCAATTGAATTGAATTCACAGTTTTTCTCGGGTAAAGTTTGACCTGGGAATAGGAGTTCGGTGTGAGGAGTCGATTGAGGAAATTAATGTTCTTTAAGGGAAAGCGTAATCATTGACAGATATTAAATTGATCAATATACACCAACACCTGTCCCACCGGTGAAAATACCTTCCAGGAATATAATTGTCTCGTTTTCTTCTCACTTTCAAGCCACTGATAATTTTTCATTATATCACAAGGGTGAAAGACGAGGATATTGACCCTCGGAATTGTTAGTTTCGAGAGAAATGGCTTACTACTACAATGGTCTTGTTTGAAATTGAAGCAACCATTATATCTTTGAAGTTGGCTTAGAAAAGGACTGTACATATCAGACTGCTTCATGCTTCTGTATCAGAATACATTTATTGCAAAAGTTTTAAAATGGGCAAAACATTCAATGTTGTAAGTTTTTAGACCCGTACGACGAACGAAGGGGTCTTATGCGTTTACCACGACGTTTGTAACCACCCCAATTTCGACCCGGGAGTTGGTTACTTTTTCTTTTTGGGGTCTAAATAAGAGAAAAATACAATAAAAATCTTGTCCGTCCGTCCGTCCTTCCGTCTGTCACCCTAACTCGAGTAAAACATGACCGATTTTGAAAAACTTTTTTTTTCCCTGAAAGGTAATCAAGAAAGCTTTTATGGGATTGAATCTGGGCGCTGTCGGGCCGAGGACCGAGCTAGGGCCGTTTAAGTGGTTTTGGTCTTTTGTACATAACTCACGTAAATCTTATCCGATTTTGAAAAACTTTTTTTTGTTTGAAAGGCTAAGGCATATTAAGGAAGAACATTTTTCGATTTTGAGTCTGTTATTCTCGAGAATGGCAAAAGTTGAAAAACCAACGTGACAAAACGTACAAGAGAAAACCCAAGAACCAAATCACGGATGAATACGCAAATGCATTGAAGAATTTCAACGAACTGGATGAAAAGCTGCACAAAGAATACATCGATCGGATTCAAAACAAAATCATAGATGATCCATCTGAGTTTTGGACATACGCCAGATCGAAGAGTAAAACGTCGACGTATCCACGTGAAATACAAAATGGCGAATGTAAATGCGACAACCTGCAAGATGTAGTCGAAATGTTTGCTGACTTCTTTGAGAGTTTGTACCTGAAAGAAGTGGACCCGATAGATTTTGATGAAGTCTATGGAGAGGAACCTGTTATTGACCCTTGGGATGTGAGGTTGACGATGTTGGACATTGAAGAGGGAATTCATTCATTGGATGTGAAAAGCAGTGCTGGTCCAGACAACATCTCGCCGATCGTTGTTAAGAATTGTGCTGATGCATTCGTATGGCCGTTGTGGATATTGCATGAGAAATCGATGGAATTAGGGAAAATTGCATCGAAGTTGAAATTATCCAGAGTCGTTCCAGTCTACAAGAAGAAGGGGAAAAAGACGGACATCAGGAATTACCGAATAACCGCTATCAGCTCAGTCATCATGCGAGTATACGAAAGTGCAATGCAAGTGAAGCTACTAGACCATGTTGAACCACAGCTATCGAACTCGCAGCATGGATTTCGGCCACGGCGTTCAATTACAACGAATTTGTCCATCATAGCGCGCGAAGCAATGTCAGGAGGACATCAACTTGACGTCTACTATGGTGACTTCGAGAACGCATTTGATAAACTTTGGCATCGGACGTTAATCTCGGCAATGAAATCGTTCAGAATCGGCAGGAAGACAGCAAAATGGTTATTTGAATTTGTGGATGGTAGAAAGTTCTTCGTCAAGATCGGTATCTTTGTGTCTAGGACATATGGGTCTACGTCAGGTGTACCGGCAGGAAGTATACTGGGGCCAACTTTGTTTGTAATCACCATTAACAACATCGTCGAATGTGTGGTGAATTCGCTTGTCCTACTGTTCGCGGATGATATAAAACTAGCGTTGCCTGTAAGGTCGATAGCTGACTCGAAAAGTTTGCAAAGCGACATCAATGCTGTTCAACAATGGAGTGAGACGAATAAGTTGCCGTTTAATTTGAAAAAATGCGAGATTCTGACGATATCAAAACGTAATCATCCATATCATGCAACGTACCGGATAGGTGAGCATGTCATTGAACGAAAATTCGAAGTCCGAGATCTTGGCATTCCGATGAATTCACAATTTACATTCAACGTGCACATCGAACGATGTATAGTTAAAGCGAGACAATCATTGGGATACATCAAAATGATTTCGAAAGGACGGTTCAACACTAGAACGCTGACGGTCCTGTACACGTCATACGTTCGATCGAGACTGGAATTCGGTTCTGTCATTTGGGATCCATACCAAACAACATACAGCGACGACATCGAATCAGTTCAAAAACAATTTGTGATGTATGCACTTGGCGACACTAACCGTATTCCACCGTACCCGCTTCCACCGTACAATGCGAGATGTCTACGTTTGGGTTTAGACAGTCTGTCGATGCGAAGGAAGCAAGCAAATTATATGATGGCTTTCGACTTGTACACTCGGCGCATTCATGATGTCAACATTCAGTCAAAGTTCGTCAGAAGAGAGCCCATGTATTCGTTTAGAAGCGTGAAAGTGTTGAAGGAAATTCGAAGTGCGAACGATTATTCTTACAGTCAGCCGATTGCTAAGATTATAAGAATTGTAAATGAGTGTGAGGAACTATTTTCCTTCAATAGAGCTAAGTTTAGGTTAGAGGTTAGGAAGTTGTTGAGTTTAGAAGTTGAAGATGTAAGTGACCAATGGTAATTCTTTACGATTGTGATATTAATGTGATTTAGTCTGTTGTTTGTGAAACTATCTTTATTTGTAAATATGTTGTATTCAGCTAATTTCTTGGCGGTGAAATAAATAAATAAATAAATAACTCGAGTAAAACATGACCGATTTTGAAAAACTTTTTTTTTCCCTGAAAGGTAATCAAGAAAGCTTTTATGGGATTGAATCTGGGCGCTGTCGGGCCGAGGACCGAGCTAGGGCCGTTTAAGTGGTTTTGGTCTTTTGTACATAACTCACGTAAATCTTATCCGATTTTGAAAAACTTTTTTTTGTTTGAAAGGCTAAGGCATATTAAGGAAGAACATTTTTCGATTTTGAGTCTGTTAACTCAGCCACGACCCTAAAACTGAGTTTCTACTAGGGCCAAACGTGTTTTTTCTTCATAAATCGGGTAAAACTGATCCGATTTTCAAAATCATTTTTTTTTTCCTGAAAGATAATTGAAAAAATAATTACGGATTTGAATTTGGGGCAGAATCGGTTGACAACTCTCGAACCTATAGTCAAAAAAGTGATTTTTTGAAGGTCGGTGAAACTTTTTGCCTTATATCTCTGCGAAATTATGACGGAAATCGCTATTGAAGATTTTAAGTAAAAGATATGAAAATTAATAAGTTGATTTGGTGAAAATCTGTTGAGTGGCTCGGGCTGTAGAGCCTTTAGGGTGGGCCCAATTCACGTTACCTGACCCTATGAGATTTTAGTGATTTTTGGTGAATATTCCTTTAACTTTTCTGTTCATGGAAGTATGGATCAGAGACCTCTCCTAAGTGCTCCAGGTAGGTTCTTAGATCTGCCTTAGCGCATTTTTTTTTTTAATTTTTAGATTTGTTCAGAGGCAATTTTACTGAAATACGATCAAGTTTTTTTGCAACATCTATTCTGTTTGCCACATCTATTCTGTTGCGTACGGGTATGTTTGCGTATGTTTTTACATGTTTCTGGTCGGTAAATGCGTCGCAAGCATCAACATGTAAAACATTGTAGGTAAATGATTCCAAATATTAATTTTCACTCGTAGGATTACAGCATTCGCCATCGGCTCATGCAGTAAACTTCCTACTAGTCGAAACAACTAATTAGGAAGCACGTACGTAATGTATGTACTATTAACAGTATAAGAACTTGAACAATCCACAGAAGTTACCCAAGGTAATGTAGATGTCGCATAGAGTCCTCGTGAGATTACGAATTACGTACATGTAAGAAACGTTTTTAGCGGTTTAGCGCGATATTTTTCATTTAAAACTGGAAGCCGAAGCGAAAGAATTACTTTCAAAGTCAAAAACTGCTCTATAAATATTACCTTGTGTTATTCAAACGAACATGGCAAGGAATAAAGACAAGGTCTTTTAAAATATACATATCTTAAAGTCTTATTTTATTGCGCCATAAATTTTCAAGTGAGACACGTGTAAGTTGTCATTTAATTTTTTATTTTAAACCAAACTTTCTTCGGAGTTGTTCTTCTATGTTTAGATTAAAGAGTATTACAAGATCTTATAAAATAAAATCTGTTCTTAACATAAAATTCACATTAATTCTTTTTGTAAACAATATGGGTTAAGGATACACAGTTTTCGTGGAATAAGTTAAATGTTTGTTATTGTCAAAATATTGTAATAAAATTCTACTTTGTTCTTATGCTTACTTTTATTTATGGATGCAGAATATATTTTAAGTATAGAATTGGAGTTTTTGAGATTACAGAGGATGTCAATTTCTAAGGAATGATTTGAGCTGCTCGGACATCTGTTGGAATATGAATTTCCGCACAGGAATAGAACAAAAGTCGACCATCTGTAATGAACGTACAAACAAAAAGGAACATTTATTGACATTGATTCTTACGTCTATGTGGACAAAGATGTACTGAACTAGGACATACATATGAACAGTGAAATATGAATTATACAATTCAACATTGGATGCTGAAATTTAGAACACTGAAAATTGTATTCGGTTCCAAATACAAAGGCGCTGTTGATTCCGAGTGAAATTGTCAAAATTCCTTAAAAGTGTTGTAAACCTGATAAGACCCGTGCGCCGAGAGCGTTTTTGTGTTACGTCGGTGTAGTTTCGTTTAATGAATTTATTGCGTCGCAAATTTGCATAAAAAGACAACCTCGGCGCACAGCTCTAAATGTCATATCCCCGCGATGTAAAAGTGTTGGTGCTGAATGAGCGTTTTAAAGATTTAAGAGTCATAAGGAATGTATTTTCGCAGGATAGTTATATAAAGGAGGCTCGTAATAAACTTAAGATATTAAATTCGAAAACGCAGATAAAAAATTTAAAAACACAGATAAAAAATTATAAAACACAGATAAAACAAAAATGTTTTGGAGATAAAATGATTAAAAGTGAAGACAAAGTATTCAGAAATGGAGATAAAATATTTCAAAACGAAGATATTTTGATTAAATTCGGAGTTATAGTATCTCCATTTCTTAATTATTTATCTCCGATAGCAATTTAATTTATCTCCGTTTTAATAGAATTGGTATCTCCAATTTCGAATATTTTAACTCTTTAACGAAATTTTATTATCTGCACTTTTTGAATTTGTTATCTTCATTTCTATTTTTTTTTTTTACCTGCGATCTTATAACTTCCTATTTCCTTAATCAATTTATTTATCTCCAAAATAACTTTAATTATCGCTTTAAAATAATTTTTTATCTGAGCTTATTAACATATTTTATCTTCATTTTTCAGAAATTTATCTGCCAAATTATCTCCGCTCTCGAATTTTCAAATTTTTTGTTCTGAAAAGTTTGTCATCACTGATAGTAATATTCCTTTCTGCATTTCCTCTAATTTGTGCGACTACCAGGTCAATACATTTTGTATAAAGCTACTTTGTTACTGAGTTATGGCTTTAACAGTAAGATCTTCGTTACAGAATTGGGGTAGGGTTATAGCTGTGTAGCTGTTACTGTCCTTGACAACAATGGAACATCTGTAAACATCTTGCCTTTTATTTTCCAATTGATAAAACTTTGGCTCTTGGATCGTATTAAACTTGAGATATAAAATTTGAAAACGGAGATAGGAATTAGAAAACGGAGATATAAAATTAGAAAACGGAGATATAAAATTGGAAAACGGAGATATAAACTTAGAAAACGGAGATAACAAATTAGAAAACGGAGATATAAAATTAGAAAACGGAGATATAAAATTGGAAAACGGAGATATAAAATTAGAAAACGGAGACATAAAATTGGAAAACGGAGATATAAAATTAGAAAACGGAGATGTAAAATTAGAAAACGGAGATATAAAATTAGAAAACGGAGATAACAAATTAGAAAACGGAGATATAAAATTAGAAAACGGACATAAAATGTTCAGAAATGGAGATGAATGAAAAATGAAATGGTTGTCTCCGGAGTTATATAATCTCCATTTTCAAGATTTTTATCTGCGTTTCAATTTTATTTTATTTCCGTTTCCATTAACTTCATGTCTCCTTTTTCTAATTTTTAATTTTTCTTTCGATTTTCTATTACTTTCAATAATTGAATTATTTATCTGCGTTTTAATTTTTTATTATGTCCTCTCGGATGATTTTTTATTTCCGTAATTGATTTAGTTATTTCAAAAACAAATTTTTCTATCTCCAAAAATGATTTTTTTATCTCAACTTTTTTGTCATTTTTATCTCCGTTTTAATTTAATTTATCTTCACTCTTCAATAATTTATCTGCCGAGTTATCTCCGTTTTCGAATTTTTGTTTTCCGGTTTTAATATAATCCGTTATATAAAACCAGTATAATTTTTATACAACCCTTTGCGCGCGACACAAGCGTCATTTTTGCATCACTTGCACATAATAAATAATGAAATTGGAATGAAAAGGTAAAGTTTTACTGATGAGGTTTGCCCAGGTTTACTGTCCGAGGCAGCTCCTTCGGGCCTAGGTTGGTCCTGATGTCGGCTCTAGCCAAAAAATTCGTTTTTGCTATGTAGTAGAGAAAATTAAGGGAAATATTTCATTATGTCCCACAGTTCGGCAATTCGCTAATATGTAATCAGTAAGTGATTTAATATACGAGGATCCTTGCAACAAGAATCGATGAAACGGGTTTCGTACGAGTCCGCGAAGCATACGTACTATTATAATTTTGTCATTTTGTAACGGGCTCGATTCCGTTTCAATTCAACAGAGCTTTTTCCATGTTTACATCGGGTGAATAAATACTTCATACACGTCTCTTGGCATTGCATCAATTGTGTTATTCTCAAGACCTACTCAAAATTAAAATTGATCAGCGTTCCACATATGCTTTGTCTCTTCATGCATTCGTGAAACTCTTTTGAGAGCTTAATATAACAAACATTATGTTGTTGTGTCTCATGCATTTATAAGTATATCCTAACATCTAACTTTCCAAACATTAAAACGATGTTTCGCTTCCTTAGATGTGGCATCTTGTAACAATGATACTACAACTACATTGTCACAAATCCGTGTTGAGTTTTCTTTACGCATGAGATACATCGCTCGAGTATTCGATAAACATGCATTGTTGTACTGTTTACATTTCGTAACACAAAATTTGCAACGAATTGATAATTTGATCTATGAGATTTGCACTATTACTCTATATTTATGCATATTACAAGATCAAGTACCTACATACAAACATACCCGACATACCCATTCATCCTAATTTAATTTAATGAATGAATACATGGCCTCGTATTCAATTACCTCACAGGTCAGTGATATGTTATGCACCTACTTTGTTTGCTTAATGGAATGGTAAATGGTTGATAATGTAATGTTGTTTATGCATTTGTTCAGCGCAATACACAATATTAACCGCTGCTGGTAAGTGATGAATAAATTGAAAGCTTTCGTACTAAATTCCTCAATTACAATTTTTTTTAAAAAGAATGATTCAGTATGTTCTTTTTTAAAGGCATATCCACTTATATGGTGTGTTAACGATTTTTCATTAATCGGATTATCGTTCTATAGTCACTCGGCAAAGTAAAGCTGTTCCTCATCGATTTCTAATTCCAAAATAATGATCTTCGACGACGCGACGGCCGTTCACTCGTGAGCGGCTGTTAAGTCACTTTTTTTCTATGAATTTTTATTCATAAATAAGAAAAGGATAACGTATAGAGAAAAGGTCAAAGTTTGTTTCTGAAAAATTTTATTCTCAAGGATTTTTTTCAGAAAAATCAGCGCAACGTCATACTTTCGGTTTCACCTCTCATCCATGCTGCCAAAGAAAAAAATGCGAATTTCTTTTCAAATCCTATCCATTATGTGAGGGAATGCGTCACTGCATAAATGCTTTCATTAATTAAGTAAAAGCGACCTTCATTGTGATTCGAAAATTACATGTAATAAATTCTCACTAAGAAACGCAGAAGATTTGTGTATGTGAAAAACGTACATCTGCCTGTCTATTTGCTAGTTAATTAGGCGATTATTCACCAATCATCACAAACGAAACATAAATACATTTCTAGCTCTCAGTAAAATTTATTAGAATCTTTTGCAAATTCATTGGTTATTTAGTTCAGAGCCCATTTCGTTCAAATGACACTAATTTAACTTCATCATAAATAGTAATAAAACCTTTCAACGACATTGTGTGTTGTAGTTTACGATTTCCAAAATTACAAATTTTGTGTTATAAAGTACCCATTCGTATGACTGAAATATTGCTTCTAATATATCCCAAGAAGGAAGCAATAAATCTACACACAAACATATTACAACTTAATGCGCACATAATTATTACTTCTTTTATTTTCCAGCACAATAAACATAATGGCAATAATTTAAGATTCCCATTTGAATTTTTATCATTACATACCAATCGTTTTACACCTCAAAAACTGTTTCTTCACTTCTATTTGGATATATGTGGTTAGCTAAAGTTTTTATAACAGCTATAGACAAAAAAATCCACTTAATTTATTCACAAAAAAAAATCGTGTGCTATTATTAAAGACAATAAAATGTTAAGAAAACACATTGAAACGACACAAAAATATTATTTGAAAATTTTCTCATAGACTTGATTATTATCTGAACGAAGAAACTTAATGAAAAAAATCTGCATTTTATCTGATAACATGAAATATTTCTTAACGCAGTTTAGTGAAATTTATGTTAAGTTTCAAATCTCGTAGATGGCTTAATCTGAATCACTAACATAACATTCTTGTTCACTAACATAAGAAGAAGGCTAACATATGAGAGCTAAATTATTTTGTGTAAAAAAAATCATATTGTGATGGAAATTTTAACATATTTCTGCATTCAATGCACACTTCCAATATACACAAAAGGTTATATGTGACGCAGTTACATTGTACGTCACTTATTACGGAAACTCAAGGAAGTTTGACCTGTCTGTGTCTATTCCGTTTGCCACGACGCGACGTTTGTAACCAGTCGATTTGAGGGAGGAGAGTAGGAAAGAGCGCCGAACATGGTCCTTAAATGACGAATTTGCAAAAAAAATTTTGTCCGTCTGTTCATCAACACGATAACTCGAGTAAAACTCAACCGATTTTCAAAAACTTTTTTCCGCTGAAAGGTAATCCAAAAATCTTTTAAGGATTGAATGTGAGCACTGTCTGCCCAAGGGCCGCCGAGCTGGCGCCGTTTAAGTGGTTTTTGGTCTTTTGTAAATAACTCGAGTAAATTTTTTTCCGATTTTCATAATTTTTTTTTTGTTTGAAAGGTCTGGGCATGCCCGATAATTTATGGAAGAATTTTTTTTGATTTTGATTTTGAGCCCTTGTACTTAGCTAAGGCACTAAGAACGAGTCTCTGCTAGGGCCCTACGTGTTTTTTGTATGTAACTCGAGTAACTCCGATTTCAAAAATATATACTTAATCGACAAACCTAACAATTTATGAAAGAAACTTTTTTGAGTTTGATTTGGACCCCTGAACTAAGCTAGGGCATTATTAACGAGTCTCTGCTAGTGTCCTACGTGCTTTTGTACATAATTCAAGTAAATCTCTTCAGATTTTCAAAGTTTTTTTAATCGAAAGGTCTAGAAATGTCTCACATTTTATGGAAGACAATTTTTTTATTAGAAGCCCTTCGACTCAGCCAAGACCCTAAAACTGAGTCTCTACTAGGGCCCAACCTATTTTTTTACATAAAGCGGGTAAATCCTAACCGATTTTATTTATTCTTTTTCTATTTGAGAGGTAATCGAGTACCGAATTATATTTTAACTTGTTTGACTTCTGTCTGAGCTGCTTGACCAATTTTATTATTATTGGATTAAAATCCTAAAAAATTATATTTAAAAAAAAAATTGGGCCTGGTGCCTGTGCTTCATGCTCAAGTGAACCTCAGGGTTTTTTTACACAGCCGCTTCGCACGATCATGGGCGCGCGGTGGCATTGCGCACGTGACGCAAGTCCCCATACGATAAAAAAAAACCGAACTTTTTTTTTCGTAGACTGCCGAACCATATATGCTCATAAAAATCGGTCCAGTGGATCCGAAGATATGACCTTTACAAAATCGTCATTTTCCATACTAAATGCGCTGCTCCATAGAAGGCAAAGAAAATGAATTATATCCTACGTTATTTAGTTAGTTAGTTAGTTAGTAGTTGTATGAAAAACGACTTTCTTGGCGATTTCTCGAAAACTGGCGGTCAGATCTTCTTTAAATTTTGCAGGGACCTTCGGATGGGCATTCTACGCCATCTAATATTTAAAAAAAAATGGGGTCACCGGCTTCGTTTGGGCCTAGGGCTCCTGGAAGCTCCCATACAAATCCCATATAAAATAATGTGTGTGGTGAGTGTGGTGTGGTGAGGTATTCAACTTCCATTGGAGTTTTTGATATTTTTCGGTTATTCTCAACATGAGTCGGGTCATGCAATGGAGCTTCCTAGGTTTAAGGGATTATTAATGATTTTTGTGGATTTCTCTAGCACTTTTCAACTTCCATCAAGTTTTTTGATATTTTTCTGTTATTCTCGACATGAGACAGGTCATGCAATGGAGCTTCCTAAGTTTAAGGGACTGTTAAGGATTTTTGTGGATTTCTCTAGCACTTTTCAGCTTCCATCAGGTTTTCTGATATTTTTCGGTTATTCTCGACATGAGTCAGGTCATGCAATGGAGCTTCCTATGTTTAAGGGATTATTAATGATTTTTGTGGATTTCTCCAGCACTTTTCAACTTCCATCAGGTTTTCTGATTTTTTTCGGTTAATCGGTTTCAATTGCTTCCAAAACAACTGATATCACAACAAAACCCTTTTAAAAGGGAAATGTGACGCAAGTCCTTGTCACTTCTTCCAAAACAACTGATATCAATTTGGGCGACGATTAACACTTCGAAACGCAAAAAAAACTTTCAAAATAATTTCACATTTGATTAAAAAATTGTGTCACAAATGCCGGACCCACCAGTGTTACAGTTTTTCTGTTCTTTCAGCTTTCACACCGCAAAAATTTGACTTGTGTTTGACGCGTTTTTTTAGTCAAATTTGAAAATATCTTGAAAGTTTTTTTTGCGTTTCGAAGCGTTAAGCGTCACCCAAATTGATATCAGTTGTTTTGGAAGAAGGGACAAGGACTTGCGTCACATTTTTCTTTTAAAAGGGTTTTTGTTGTGATTTGTCAATATTGCCCTTTCGGCAATTTCCAACACAATTAATTGTGGACGCAATTTCATACTTAAGAGTTAAGCGAGGGGTGGATAAAAAAACGAGTTCTTTTTGTTTGAAAAAAAAAAATGGAAAACAAAAAACACCAAAATAGTAGCGTGTTTTTTTTTTTGTTTTTAAAAACAAACAAACACAAAAAAGTGTATAGAAAACAAGGTCCGAATGGAATCAACGTTTATCCACTCCTCGGACTTAAGACAATATTTACATACGCTCGAGTTTTTTCACACAAGTTTAAACAGATTTAAATAAGTGCTGTGCTCGTTAGGATTGTAAATCAATCTAACATATTTCAAGAAAGTTCATGCTTTTCTCAATTTTTTGTGATAAAATTGAACATTTTTTACTGTCGGCATGGTTGGCATACGAAACTCCAACAATGAAACCCGTTATGTATTGAAGCTGTTGGTTGTTACATATAAATTCAGTGTACGAACGTAGTATATTTCAAGATTTTAATTTGGCAAATTGGCAACTTATTAATTTATGCAGTATTATCGTCATAATCGCGCACTCTATCTAGAGTAATTAATATGCCAATCAAATATTCCTAACCTACGAACATCAAAGAATTTCATCGTGTGCATACATTCAACTATTCGCCTCATTACAATCGAATTTATTGTACGATTTCTATGCTGACCAAATGCGGATGATAACAACAATGGCAATTCATTTACTCGTCACATGGTAAAGATGAAGCAAACAAAAGAACCGACATTGCAAATCTACGCATCCATACATCCATATTTCAAGGTCATCAATTTATTTCAAGATGTTTTCAATCATAACTATTTCATTCAAAAATGCACAATTGGTTAACACTTCTTCAAAGTGACTTTCACAGTGAAGTGCCAATTTTTAATCAAAATATTGTATTTCAAGATGTAGAAATAAAGTTTCTTTCATTCATCCTCTATACAAATTTAGTAATATATTTGGGTACTTATTCACACGGTCCTTCTACTCCTACTCAAAAAACTTAAACCCTAGAGCATACAACACTCCAAAGAAGGAGAGATACTCTACCTGACACAGTTTCTGTCTGGTCACGGATGCTTCAGGAAGTACCTGCACAGGTTTGGATTCACGGAGTCACCTTTCTGCACGACATGCGATAGGCAGGAAGAGACTGCGGAGCACGTGTTATTCGTCTGCCCCCGCTTCGAACAAGAACGCGGAGAGCTGTTGACTGTGAGTAGGCCAGATGTAAGTGCCGAAAACATAATATCGGAGATGTGCCGCGATGAGGAGGTGTGGATAGTGGCGGATAATGTAGTTGCGAAAATAATGACGAAGCTGCAAATTGCATGGAGAGACGATCAACGAAGACTGGCAGTTGATCTAAGAGAGTAGGTGCGAAAGCACAGCTCCTCCCCGAAGTAATGCTGTGAGGCGGTTCCGGGGAGAAGAGAGCACGAAGACTAAGGAAGGAGGTTTTAGTTGGTAGGTCATTAAAATTAATGGAATCCAACACTACCTTGGTTCAGAAAGACCGGGTGTCTATGAAGATGATACTCTACAGTTGATATGAGCGTGCAGAAAAGTGAATTTAGGTGTATAATGTGTATAAACTTGATGACCTGTTCTACATAGAATTTAGTTAGAATAATTCGATTTCACCGTGTTACTTGTTAGATGCAATATGTAAATATCTCGTAACATGAGTAAATGTAAAGAACTTGATGAAGTTCCTATTACATTAAGCTGTCATTTTGAAAATGTTTTTAGGTAAAAAATTATCACGATGCAGTCAACATTACAGTTTATTAGAATGTTTTGGCTACTTCGTAGTCTATTTAATTCATATTTTTTGGAAATTGTTGTAACAGAATCTTTGGTTTTAAATTTTTTGGACTTGCGTCGCGGCGCATAACAGTCGAATCATGGTTTTAATTTATTTTTCTGAAGAAATCCATTCATTCGCAGTAAATGTGTTATGATATGATAATATTATAAGTTCGTAGTGTTAATTAAGTTGTAGCTGTTTTTAAAACTTCAAACACAGTGAATATCAGATGCATATTAATTTAAAACTAAGAAGTGAATTATAAATCGGAAATAATAAACCCTTTCATTATGTTTTTTCGAAAGAAAAACAATCCATTTCTGTCTCATTGTTTATTTGTGCATGTTCTTAAAAATATTTCTAGAATCTTTCGTAAAAAGACCATTATTGGACCCGTACGAAGAACAAAGGTTCCATAGGTTTACTAAAAGCACTTTGTTGTAACATGGGTTAGATCGAGCGGGAGTTAGGGGTACACATTTATTATCGTCTTAACTTTTTTCCTGAAAGGACACATATTGACTCAAGCTCAAAGATGAGCAAAATCGGTTAAGTTCGGGAGATATGGTCGAAGGAGTGGTGTTTTGTAATTTTTTTTTCTGTTTTTAATTTTTTTTAATTCAGTGCCTGATGATGGTCCAAACCAAAGGACCGAAATATATCGTGAAACCGATTTAAATATTTTAATTTTCTCAACGCCGCGCCGCATTGAACCGATAAACAGAAACCACCATTGAATTAGAAACGGCGAATAATCAAATCCCACCATGGTCGAAGAAGTGTCCAAAAACGTGAATTTTTGAACGAAACGCAAATATCTCGGCGAGTACAGCAAGGAAATTGTCTATTTTGGTGCCAAATGAAAGCTTTTGATCCTACAGAACTAAGAAAAATTTTGAATGAACGAAATTCAGTTTCTCGGCCATATGCGATAGGAGATTTACTTTCAAAGGCAAAGTTGTAGAGAATTAGAGAACATGTGTTTCAGGGTTTTAGGGAAAAATGACCAAATCCCGAGATAGAACCACTTCTAGAATTTGGAGGGATGACTCATATCTATAGAACTGTGGCAGTTAGAAAGTTGCTTACAAAGCTGTAGAGAATAAAATTTAAAATAAGTCTCAGATGTCATAAAACGTACTTCGGTGATTTTTACATGTCGTTAAAATTCTTTTAGTCCTAAAATAAAATGTAACATTTAATTTTGTGATCATTTTTTTCCATATTTGACTGATTCGTACATTAAACGTTTCTGTATGTAAACTCTAAGTCATACGTTAGTTGTATTTCCAGCCGTGTCTGGATTATTATTTAAATCATTCGTCGAGGGTAAATTTTATAATTCCTCATTTATAAAGAAAAAAACGATGTCATGGTGTCACCTAAAATACTACGATTAGAAATCGAATCGTTAGAAGTAACCTTGGCGAAAATACGTACGTCTTTACTTTATTTTAAACACATAAATGTGTAGGTGCGTGTATCTCATGTTTTGATTTTGTTTAGAACATAAATAATAAAAATAATGAAATTTTGCCTGAACGGATTCAGCACAGAAATTCTTTTCTCAATCGGACCAATATCTGTCGAACAATAAGTCCTCGAAAACGTGGTGTGATCAATGTGTAAATACCATTCAAGAGAATTATTTGACAACAACTGTACTAATATGAAGTTGGTTTGCGATTGGTGTGGTAATTTTCGTCTGACTCCATCTGATTGTCGCTGCTGGCAGTAACACTAATTTCTTAGCAGCGTCTTTCAAATTTTTATATGAAAAAACGATGTACGGAGGCTTAGGAATAAAAAAAATGAAAAACATTTTATCTAAAAAAATTTCGGCCATTAGAATTTGAACCTCAACTTATGGGAAAATATAACTTTTCAATACCGAATACTAGCTGATAATATTATAGTAGAATATATATATATATATATATTATATGGGTAGTTCCATTGGGAAATGTTACGCAGGGAACACTTGGACAACTTTCTAGAAGATTGTAAGGCTGTATCTCATTCAGGAAACAGTGATATGAGCGTTACTACGTTACATTTTATCCAAATACACCGTGGAACTACCAATGTACAGAAACGTCGAACTGAGTCCAAATGATCTAGTTAAAGTAGAAACCATAAAGGATTTAGTGGTCGTATTTGATTGCAAGCATTCTTTTAAGCACATCTATGTAATAAGAAAATGTTGTCAAATGATGGGTCTTATGTTTCGATCTACAAAGCACTTCACAAATTATAAAAGCATCATTAGACCACATAATATCTACATCCGAAGCCGTCTAGAATATTGCTGTACAGTGCGGAACCCACAATATGATAAATATAAAGCTCAACTTAATATAAAACTGTAAATTCTCAACTTAATTATTTTTTTCTGATTCGTTTATTCGTAAATTCTGTATGAGGCCTAAACGATTGTTGCCCAATGCCCACGCTACCTTTTGGATCTTTGTTTTTGTATTTTAGAGACTCCACTGTTACTTTTTATAGCCAATAACAAGTGTTGTCTGGACCATCGGCTTAATGTAGCGTCTTATTCACTTACTCCAAGAATTGTTAAGGCTTAGATATTTCGTAAGCAGATTTATCGTATGTGGGTCATGTCATTCGATTCATTCAATGTGTACGTCATTATGGGCACCAAACACACCACAACTACCCAACTTTTGAAGGACGTTATTAATGTACGTGTAGAATTTTTCCGACGCGGGATTTGAACCCCGATCGTTTTGGTGGAAGGCCAGTACGCTAACCACTGTGCCAACCCGTCCTTGCATACTTTTCACTCACACGCAACAATCATAATGAAATGAGACAAAAACTATTGTTGCCCACGATTCAACACAGTCAACAGGTAAAATACATGGGTATGAGTGTTATGAGAATATGCAATAATTATTAGAGTGAAAGAGAAAGAAAATTCTCTGTTGCTGTGTTTTGAGCCACGTAATGATTGATATGTCGTTGCCTGTTTATTAATCAATGAATATGTGCTTTAGTCAGATATGAAAAATTAACTATAGTATATTCTTTGGAAGATATTGTAAGTTTCACTTAAAATGAAACTTTTTAACCATCTTACGTTCTCTCAGAAAGAGCAAATAAATTCAAGCGCAGCATACAATTTGCATAACCCTGAACATGATAAGAGTGCGCTTGAATGCTGCGACTGAAAATATTCGATTTTCAAATAAAACACTTTGTTCCATTTTACTTCGCACTCACAATATAAGTCTCGATTCACTTCATATGTAAATTGTATAAACACGCGTTCGCTACGCTCACTTGTTATATACAGTATACATCACTTTCAAACAATAATCTACTATTGCCATATCTATTGTGATACGTACGGGTCTTTGCTTATGTTTTCTTGTTAATAATTCTGATTTCCCTGTATTTATTTTTTGTTTCAACGCGTATCAACTCAATACGAAAGCTTGTATGCAATAAATAACATAACAAAACTAAGAAATTTTATCTTTTGCGAAAATTCTGAACAAATAAGAATGAATATGTCTTATTGCTTACTTAATTCAAATGCATGTTTTTTATGTAGCCCCTAATAATTTGAAAAGTATAGCAAAACTGAATTTTGTTAGTGGGTGATGTACAAATTCATAATTACGCGCGAGGGTCAATTTGTATGACATGCATTGTATTTCTCGAAGTTTATAAAAAATGAAATCAAATATTTCAATACTTTTCAGGAGATGAATTACATTGTTAAATGATCATTAGGGTGGATGCCAATTTTAACCTTATATTCAAAAGTTCCGTATGGCATAACGTCATTCTTGGGAAACGATACAGACATTTTCGGCTAGCTCAATTTTGTTGTGCGAATCCACGGAATCATAGAGTCATTCCAAAATTAAAAATATTTCCTTTCACCGCATGCCGTAACGTTTATAATAAAAACGTCTTTACAACAAAATAAAAAATCCTTTTTATAATATGGTATAGAAGCCGTCTTTATGTCTCATAACAAGAAAATAAATATTTGAGCCACATATACCATAGTTCCGTTCATAAAAGAATCTAATTTTGTATTCAAATATAATAAAATACTTATATGCATTTTTGTTATCCGTTTCGTTCCCTTATTATACGTTCCCAACGAATCTACCTGCACATTTCCACGAATTACTTTTCATAAAAAAACTGCTACATTTAGCACATCATAAACAGGAATAAATATGAGGTGTGACGAAAATGCCATCATTTATTTATATGCTGTAATATAACTTTTAACAGTCCACTGTTATTTTGATGAAGTTCAAGAAAACCACGGTTTTTGTTTCTTTTACAAATATAAGAACAGACCCGTACGGTCTTGCCTTTTTTCGAATTCTTCTCAAGTTCAGCTGTAGCGAGTAATTTATATTGTTACGGACGCGATTCAATCTAGTTCACTGATCATTGTCATATGCAAATTTATAGCGAAATTCATTAATGTATGTCAGAGACAGTACCGTAAGGACAGAATTGTGTTGGAAGCTGTACGGAGCAGAAGCGAAAAACGATTCATCTCGAAGAAGATTTGTTGAATTCCGTCCCATCCTAAGACATTTCAATTAATTCTTAAATAGCATAGTTGATGTGTGGTTAATTTAAAGGAAAGCCATGTTGATAAGATAATTTTAAATCGAATTTACACAAACAAATTATACAACGAAAACATAGTTTACAGGCGTTCGAGAGAATACTATTTGTAAGTTTTGTTGGATCTGCCGTAAATCCAGAGAATTTTTAGTTTTAATTCTTTCTGTTCTCCCAACTTTAGAATGTTAAAGCTCTCAGTTGATTTAGAGATTCAATAAACCATTGACATTGGTATAGAAAAGTAGCGATAGTGTATTGTTGAAGAATTAACCGAAACAATATCTATGACGTCATAACTTTTGGTTATATTTGTGATGTCATTTTTGTGGCGTCGTATTTGTCACGTCATATGTGTGACATCATTTTTGTGACGTCATAATCGTGACGGTGTATAGACTGACGGACAAGAATGGTGAAAACAAAAGTAGCTATCGCTACTTAAGGACCATTCAAATACTGCGCACGCATCTAAGGGGGGAGGGGGGTTTTCGAAAAGTGTGCCGGGGGAGGGGGGTTTCATCCGAAAACTTGCGCACTCTTGTGATATTTGATCTGTTTGCGTTTTCTACAGAAATTGTCTTTGTAGTTTTCGCTCTGAAAACGTATATGGTGTGGATTGTGAGTATAAATGTCGTGCGTACTTTAGGGGGGGGAGGGGGTCTTTCGAAAAGCGTGCACAGGGGGGAGGGGGGTCAAAAAAGGCACATTTTCCGCGTGCGCACTATTTGAGATGTCATTTTTGTGATGTCGTTATTGTGACGTCATTTTTATTACGTCATTTTTATGGCGTCATTTGTGTGACATCATTTTTGTGACGTCATTTTTTTGAAGCTATTTTTGTGACGGTGCATAGACGAACGGACGGACAGTAAGAGTGAAAACAAAAAGTAGCTACCGCTACTTAATAAAAGAATGTATAAAATCAACGAATCGTTTCGCTACTGTCAGCTGTGCTATTAGAAGTTTGGTTACAAACGCCCTGTCGTAACGCTATATTACCTGGATAAAATTACGTGGCACCGATAAACATTCTAGACCCGCTCGTAATTCTAAATATGAAGGTTATACGTTTACCACGATGGACGCGAAGCGAAGCTTTTAATCAATCGAATATCGATCGGAATACGGCGAGGAATACGCAAAGGCAAAGAAGTGATAAAAAATTCCTCCAGCTGTAGAGATAGAGATAGAGAGAGAGATTTACGTGGAATGAAATTTGACATATTTCGTTACGCTGCAAAAAACGCTACAAAGAAAAAGTAAAATTAAGCGAAAATTTTCCTTAAACTTCATCTAAAGATAGTATGATTTCGATGGTAAGATTTCGAATACAGGAAAGAGAAAAAATTTGAAAAAATTAGAAAGAAAAGCGATAAAAATCTTCACGAAAAAGCGCTTCAAGTGGCAAAATCAGCGAACATTTTTTCAATTTTCATCTAAATCTGGTTCAATTTTAACAAATGAGGACTAATTTTGATGGTCCCATCGTTACCTAACAAGCAGTAGGAATAATGAAATAATTGAGTTAAAATGAACGAATACATTTACAAAATAGAGCATGAAATAGTCAATACTATACCTTAACAGAAGGATTTCGTCAAAGCGAAGCAAAAAAAAATTAGTTGTTGCTTTTTGATAACTTCATGTTGAACATTCGCTATTTTCTTCGAATATAAATATAATAAAGGAATAAAAATAAAATTACTTTAACACCACTTTAGGGGCCATCCATAAATGACGTCCAGTTTTTTCAGTGCTACCAGCACATTTAAATCATTAATAATTCGATAAATATCCATTCTGGCGAGTCAAATGTGTGTTCTACCCCCTAAATGCCTCCTCTAATTGGGGGGGTAGGACACATGTTTGACTCGTCAGAATGGATATTTATCGAATTATTAACAATTTAAATGTGCTGGCAGCACTGAAAAAACTGGACGTCATTTATGGATGGCCCCTTACAGACATTAACTGGAAGGGGTGGCTTACTTAGTAGTTTCCACCAAAATGATCCGGGTTCGATTCTCATAACAGATAATTTTTCATTGAATGTTTCTAGTGACGAATTTCAATTGCCGCGTAAGATTTGGTGCAGGCTTAATAGATTACGAACAGGGCATGAGAACTGCAATGAGATGCTCTTTAAATGACGATACAAAGATAGTGCAAGTTACGATTGTATTGTGTGATTGTACTAATACCTACATCTCACAAATGGCACTGGGTTTGTCGCTCAGGTTTCTACTGGCACAGTAAAAACTTTCCGATAATGAAAGGATCTCAAAAAATAGAACCTCAAAGCAGCGGAACTAGTAAATAATGATCTAGCCCCTAACCCTTCACGGGTTGTTGAGGCAAATTATTTTATTATTTTTGGCTACGCACCTAACTTTCTCAGAGAGAATTTGCATTAGGGAATGTGAAACCGGCCCGGTTTTCGCTAACCGATTTTTGGTTTTCAAATCGAATAACCGGTTTTTCGGTTTCAATAGATTTCATTGAATTTTCAATAGATAAAAGTTCGACCTGAGAACTGAATGGAAGAAAAACAGAATACCAGAATAGGAGAAAAACAAGTATGCTAGCTCATTTTCAATCATTTCATCGGAGTTCATCTTAAATATTTCGTTCATTTTATGGGAGTGCGTTGCATTTTTACGCTTGAGTTCTCTCTCTGCTGTGCGTCCATATTTACCGATTGGTCCGATCAAAGTCCGTACATGCCGTTCGAAGTAAATTCAATTTTTTTATATTTGGTTTCACTTGTTCAAGAGCACATTTCTTAAATTTTATTTAAATTTACTTCGAACGACATTCGATGGTTTTGATTAGATCTTTATCTTTTAAATCTTAATCTTCTTTTTTTTTAAATCTAGCATCTCCGCGGAGTCCTTACTCACTTGATTTAATTGCCTTAGTGTCCATTGTTCTTCTTCTACTATAATTAAATTACTATTTTGTATTTTTCACTTTTTCATTCATTTTCCATTTTTCTTTCTTTATTTTTTTTTTCTTCTCATTAAGAATAGTGAAATTAAGAAACATATCTATGTAACTTTGAGGTAGCATATTATTGGGCCTCGGCCTGTTTGTTAGCCGTATATAACCAAATAAATAAATAAATAAAGAGATGGGTAAATGTGGTCGTACAGCAGAAAGTCTCACGTCCCACAAAATTGGAAAGTGTATAATTTTTCTTCATTGTCTGGAATCGTTCCGAGGATAGATGCTGCGCTTCCTCGTTGTATCGCTAGACTGATTTCTTGTATCAAGTATGCTTCCCTTCATCTACCTAAGTGCCATACGTCCCAATAGCTATGAAGCAAAAACGAGTCTCCAAACATGATTAATTTGACGTTTAGACTTTTCTCTGCATTTCGAAGCACCACGAGCACGCTTACGTGTAGATTTCTTGCATGTTTTGCTGACAGTATAACCACATCTAAAGTCTCATACAAGAGGTTCACTGCGCTTCCAAGGAACGATTGTTAGACCATCTGGTTTTCTGATAGTTGGGATGTCGCATGAAGTTGAAGCTCGTTTTATGAGATCATTAAGAATTACGTACCCTGCTTTTCTACCAGCACTTCACTTACTGGGAAATCCGTGGAGTCCGAATTTGCCTAAAGCTTCTCTGTCTAAGAGCAATCACGATTCTAAAAGCCTGGTCGTCTAAAAGAGTTCCAGAAGGTGCCGTCGGGAATGCATTTACTTTGTGAAAGAACGAAAACTTATGAGAAACTTATTAAGAGAAATTCGAAAGGCATATATTCGTTGAAGATAGTCTCTCACAAAAAATCTCTCAGAAATATTTAATAATTCGATGAAATATCCTTGGCAATTGAAAAAACATTTATTTTGAAAACAGTGAAACCCGCTTTTGGAAATTGAGTTAAGGCATCATTTAAATGTTCCAATAAAAACTCAAATGTTCCAAAATAAAATGTTTTTGTTACGTTATTTATTGGTTTTGTTCCAAAAAATAATCTTTTTGTTCTAATCTTGAACACCGGATTTTCCAATGAATAATACAAATGTTCCAAAAGAAATTGATTTTGTTCCACAAAAAAATGGTTTTGTTCCAAAATTCGTAAAAGGGTGAAATTCCAATTGTGGAACAAAATCAATTTCTTTTGGAACATTTGTATTATTTGTTGGAATATTTCTATTATTTATTGGAACATTCAGTGGTCAACATTGGAACGAAACAATTTTTTTTTGGAACAAAAAGTTTTTTTTTGTAACGAAAGTTTTATTTTTTATAACCAAAAAATATATTCCATTGAGTTAACCGGTTTCCGGTTTTGGAATAACCGGTTATCAAAACCGGTTTTACATTCCCTAATTTGCATACTTCAAGGCGTGGTTTCGGAAGTTATGTTGAGCTGGTGAACTGAACTGAACTTGTTTTTGGCCGTATAAGTTTGTTAGTGAGGCCTCAAAACAAAACAAACAAACAAAACAATTGCGATGAAATTGCGAGAATACTCAAAGAACGTAGTCGAAAATCAATCATTTCCCGCATCTATCTGTTCTAATATCTTGTGATGTACTATTTCGAGTTACAATCGGTTAAATAGACGGTTGTGCACGTTTGTTCTGGGCATGCATGCGACTGTTTGAGATGCATGAGATGTTTGAATATCTATCATTCAACCAAAACGAATCTGCGCAATCGTTTATTAAACCGAATTTATTTTAGAAACGTATTCAAATTCAAAAATCTAAAAACGTATTAGTAAGCCCCTTGAACGTCGAATAGGTCTAACTAGCGCATCAACTTCCGTTACGTTTTTTTTCATTCAAGGTACAGAACAAGCTATGCTCCGATATGCACATTTTACCTCCACTATATTTATAGTTCGAAAACCAAGAATGAAATTCAAAGTTTACAACGAAATGATAACATTCATAAGTTTATAGCATGACGTAGACGTAATAAAACTTTATGAGTTAATTACACAGGACTTGATTTTGAAGAAAACATCTACAAATTTGAGGAAGGAAACGTTGAGCAACGAGTGGTTATAAAAATCCACGGAATACGTGTTAAGTCATATCCAAGACATGGAATAAGAATAAAAATTCAAATTGAACAAAACCGACAGTTTTCAACGCTCATTTTTTTGATACCTGAAGCACTTAACATAAATTCAATGTACTATAAAATAATGAATTTCCGATTGAAAAGTAAGAATAAAAAAGGTAAAGGTAATACAATGATAAATGGTTCTTTATCACCGCATATCACAACATGCATGAACGGACACTCTACTTTTTTCACGCGATCATAAATTTCACTTCAATCAATTATCGTTGCGGAGCCTTTGTTCTACATAAAACCATAAAAATTCATTTAGTTCCATTCAAAGTCTGTATTAAAACATCGTTAAATGGTTAAAGACCTGCATATTGAGTAGATGAAAATGTTTTTTGTTCTTAAACGCGGGTAATTAAATTAGAAAAAGAGAATAGGAAAAATAATGAAAAAGGCGATTAAATAATTAATTCGTTGAAATTCATTTTCATAAAAAAATAAATTATCACAAATGTCCAAAATAATTATGTTGTCGTCCATTCTTACATCGGATTTCCAGCTCATGTGTGTTGCAGATGTGTAACTGCATTTACAACAGTAGGCAATCAATATACATTCCAATTCAATATCACAATTACAAAATGGAAATAAAAGTATAGGGGACGCAGTAATAGGGTTGCCATATTTTCGTCTCGTTCCTCATGTACCGTTTTTTACTTTCAAGTGTTACTTTTATCCTTTTTCACTAGAAAAATACTCGTCTAATGTTTAAATTTTTTTTTTTTTGATTTTTGGTATCAATTCAATGCTCAAAGATAAATAATAAATATTGGACCTAAAATACTGAAATTTTTCATGAATTTCAACGAAAGTGATATTAAGTGGTCTAAAAAATGAGGCACAACGAGGCAAGCAGGAGGGTTGTTTTAAAAATATCGGGCGTCTGGAAGGCGTTCGCTTTTCTTCTTTAAATTTCATCTTAGATATTTAAACTTTACTACAGATATACTACAAGGAAAATATATTTTCTGTATAAGTGAGAGTGTAAACTCAAAACACAATTTTGTAATGCATAACGATGTTTTTTGATGATAATTGTTAATTTTTTTAATTGTCACAAACACGATAAAGATATTATTTTTTCGTAACTTAGTTTGTATGAAACAGTGCGAGAAAGCATTTCCATAACTCACTAGTGCGAGAAAGTAAATGACGAAACCGTTTCGTAACGAAAAACTTTGTTCGATACACGTATCTTACGATGTTATTTTATCGCACTCGATGTCTGTCGACCTCGGCTTCGCCTCGGATCGACATCTGACGTCTCTGACATACGACACTTGCATCGAAAATTACTATTGTATTCAAAAAAGTGAAATGATAAAGGGATCGTTTAAAAGCCGATGGAGTATGTGATTTCGCTGAACGAAAATAACGATGTTGATGTCGAATGCACAGATGAGGAGGGCATTGGGCCAGATAAGAGTGCATACAAATTTATCAGGAACAAAATAAGTCATACACCATGAGGGTCCTTTTGAACGTTTGAACTGTCGTCCGTCGGTGGCAATATGTCTAACTTTTTCTTATGTTCAGTAAATAATGTTTTCAACTAAAAAGACGACATTGTTTTTTAAACGTCAAAATCTTTCAAGGCGGTGGTGTAAAAAAAGAGCCGTCCACAGAAGGAGGTTGTAAAGCAACGGGCAATACCGGGCAAGGGCACATTTAAAAGACTGGTGGACGTCTCTTATGGATGATACCTAGTTTTAACGCTGACATAAGATATCCCAATGCTCTATTCTAATGCATGATAGTAAGTACACAGATTTTTTTTAAGAAATTGTACATGTAGATCCTATTGTCTCTTTCATACGTAAACATTGTGCAGTCTCTTAAATGGATACACAACGTAACCACTATATATTGCAACATCTGAAATGAATGTCCAATGTTACCTGGAAATTGTACAACATGGATGCGCAATGTAATATATACACTGTGCTACCTCTAAAATAGATGCACAATGTAACCCGTACATGGTGCAGGCTCTAAAGAGGATGTTCAGTGTAACCAGTACATTGTGCAACTTCTAAGCTTGATGCACAATGTAACCAGTACATTATGCAATATCTAAAATGGATGCACAGTGTAACCTGTACATGGTGCAACTTCTAAACTGGATGCACAGTGTAACCAGTACATTATGCAACCTCTAAAACGGATGGACAATATGACCTGTACATTGTGCAACTGGCAAAATGGATGCACAGTGTAATCTGTAAATATGTATTTTATTGTCCGTAAGTACTTTCATATGAAACTGGAGACCTTTTACGATGCTCTCAATCATTCAATGAAAGTGTGAAAGTGACCAACATAGTTTTTATTTTCACAAGTTCCGTCATTAGATCCTAAAAAAACAAATTGAAGACATGTTTGTAGCATTGTTTGTATCTTTACACATAAGTGGCAAATACGGTATTAACGTTTTGAACTACCACTAATGATAATAATCCTAATATACTGAAGTGTGACGAAGAAATGAGGACAAAATAGGGACATTTTTTAAGGTAAAAATTGAGAAAACTCTCGTTTTGGTACAATTGAACCCATAGAAGTAATACTTTACTATGTCTGCTGTACCTTCCGCAGATTAAAGTCCACCCGCTTGAATCAACAATTAAAAGCCACTCCTACTTCCAATTGTTTAACAAAAATCGAAAAACTAAAAGTGCTGATTTCGTCGTTTACGACTCATCAGTACACCTTGTCTTAAGACCAAATGACATTTTTTAGGTATAATCAGTTTTCACAATATATTCGTCATTCACAGTTTTCGCGCTTCTGAGCTTTTATCGTTTTTGGCACACTCAAATTTCCCAACTGCCTGGATAGGCATTTTTAATTGAATTGACATAAAGGACATATTGAGGACATTTAATTTAGATATTTAAAATGAAAATCGATGACATCGACTTGCATTTTTTAACAGCATCAAAACGCCAGTCCAATCTTAATATATCATGGAAAAACTTGCATCGGGTTTCAAAAGAAAAAATGTTTCAACTATGTTCAGTTCAGTTATTGCCAATTCATGTTAGAGATGAAACAACACTGAAATACGTACCAATCTCTTGAGAGTCTTCTGGCAACCCTGGTAACAGAGGAGTAAAGTGCACAATAAATTTAATTCAACATATTGTCGATAGCAATATTTCATTTCCAGATATCATGACAATATCTCTCCACTTCAGCACATTAATTTTGATAATAAATTATCGGTTTTGAAGAACCCTTAAAATATTTCAAAATGTAAGTATCTTACGGTTTCAGTACAACGAGAATAACAGCAATACGCTACTCGGCGGTAGTTGTTCAATAAATTCTTCTCATACACAAAACTACGCTTGGAAACTTTGTCGTTTATAAAAGTCGACATGTTGGTCTCATTAAGGGATCATGGTTTATGCTCATTCATATTCATATATTAATTAATAACCATAATGACAAGACAATATTTCTAACAAGATTTATAGTTTTGTTCGAAAAAACAACAAGCTGTTTAATAAGCTGAATAACAAATGAGATTTTACATTATGCTTGTGCGATGAAAAGAAAAAAAAAACTGCCTGTAAATTGTATCATGTAAGTCTGCTTATAACAAAAAATGAAAAACAAACTTATCTAAATAATGACTTTACTTAACTAGCCATTTCATTCAAAATATTAAGAGTCATCGCAATGTGACTATTTCACTGTATTGTTGTGTATAGTGTACATACATACCTATGCAATCTACAGATTAAAAGTCTATAATAAATTAAAACTCCATAATACAAAAAATTTACATGGAAATGAAAACATAGAAACTCTAACGTAAATTCCTTTTTGCTCTTCGGTTTGATGTTACAAGATCGAACTGCCGTTTTTGTTTTTATGTTCAGTAAATGTAGTAGCATCTTTGAGGCTTACAGGTTTCGCAATTCAAGCAAAATTTACGTTTTCATTTTAGAACAACCGAATCAGCTTTATGTTGAATGTAATTCCTGTAAAATTTTTTGCATTTCGGGCTGATAATAAAACAAACATACTTTCGAATGATAATCCATAAATGATGTTTGCTTTTAGGAGGAGGGGTGTCTGAGGAAACAGACGAAACATGACAGGGGGAGTGGGTGTTGGCTCTATGCAGACGTCAGGTATGAATTTAGATAATCTAAATAAAATAATAATGATACTTAACACTTAACCTAGCCTAGAAAAAACAAAAAATAGCATAATATAGAAAGCCAAGAAATATAGGTATGTGGATTGGATAATGAAATATGTTGTAAGGTTTCCAATGATGATGATGTCGCACAAAGTAGTGACTTATACTCCTACAGTCAAGTTTCAGTGTCACACTGCATTTATAAGAGACTCAATCCATACAAATATCCTAACCGACGATTTTGGAGCCATGGACAGCAAGGTCATTTCGTTTATTCAGCAATTCATTAACGAAATTCACTTGCATTCCACGGAACAAGAAACAACTATCCCGGATATTGCCTTTCTGAGATCCATTCCCTCAGCACCTATTACTAAATAAATTGCGCGATAAGTTCTTCTTCAGATTTTTTAACAGAGGAATGATAAGATGTGACGTTATGCTGACTCCACACATAGAATGGTCATGCAGCATTTTTCATAGAACTTGAGGAATGTCAAATTTTGTGAAGATTTCTGTTAACATTAAGTGATCACATACGCCAATTCATAAGAAACGGCATGCAATTCTTGGATCACTGGAGCGGGGTTTCTGGAAAGCGTTACACTATGTAACAGGGAGGAATGGAGGCTAGGACAGAAGCGTTACGTAACGCAACAGATTTTAAGAGGGGTTCCTGGAAAAACGATGTTTTTATTTTATTTTAAAACTATAGCTTTTTGATAAAAATGTGTAATTTTCAAAAAACTAACTAAATGGCCGTTTACACTCATCTTTTATTAATCTAGTAGTTGAGCTACTTTTTTGCGATTGCTTAGTTTTTTTAACAAATCTTTCGCTAGAAGAAAGTTCTGCATTTCAGACTGGGCAGTCTGGTGCCGAAAAAGTGTCTATAACAACGTTGGATGGTGTAATAAGAACACAACTATGCACTAGTTTTGAACTTGGCACCAGGCTGCGTACTTGATAATTTTGATTGAAAATTTAGAAGGCAGCCTAGTGCCGAAAACCGTTCAATGTCATCGTAACGGCAATAATGAACACCATACGTCGTATAACTTTCAAGTCGGCACTAGGCTGCGTACTTAAACTTTTGTTTTATGGATGTAGATGGCAGCAGCAGCCTGGTGCCAAATTGAAACTTATATGGCATACAAAATTTACTCCTGAAACACGAATTTCGATGAAATTTTTGAAAACCATTTTTTCGTTCAACCAATTTTTTCGACTTTTTCACACTTAAGACAGCACATAAGTATCTAACCAATGCACATATATGGCCAACCATACACGCGTTTGAAAGCTCTAGTCAGCCCTAACAAAACAAGATATAACACAATATTTTTTCTCACTATTCATAGGATCGACAGGCCTTCAAAGTCTGAAAATTTACTAAAAAGTCAGCGTCGGCAATATTTCTTGATAGTTATCGGCAGGAAGGTCGATGTATTTGGAACAGCTTCGAACGCTAATTTGCGGCCACGTATCTCAGGAGTAATTATCGTAAAAATACACTGACTTCTAATGTAGCCGTAGGAGTCGTACTATGGTGACAAGTACCAAAAACTCACAAAAATAGCGTGCGCATGGGAAGGTCGACGAGTAAAAAAAAACTTCGACTTGTAAAACAATCAGTGGATAATTCTGGATCATTCATACCCCCAGGCCTCAAAAAATAAAATATTTTTTCAAAAACGCTACACCCTAGTAAAGCCGTTAAGTGTTCTCACTAAAAAAATATCTTCTTGTACAATAAAACTACAACAATTGAGCCACCTCATTGCATTACAATTATTTTGTGCAGACAAAATTTGTTCGAAAGTTCATCAATTGTATTTTCATACTACAATTTACTGTCCAAGGCTAGAGCGTTAGACTTGATTAAATCGAAAGAATTATTTGGTTTGTGAGGACCAGTGAGGACCACTGAGTAAGTGATTACTAAAAATAATGTTTGGTTTATATGGATTGTTTACTCACATATACGCATATTTACGTTAATTTATAACCAGAATATTACGTATGGTCGTGGAGCGTGGAATTGCATCAAATCCTTTAAGGGCGAGCCGCAGTCAGGTACACTAAGATGCATTGAGGCGCACCAAAGTGTTTGAATGTAAATGTTCTTTTGTAAATTTATTTATTTCTAGAATGTTAAATATGTTACAATTTTTTTTTATAGTAATGTAGGGTTGGGATAAATTTACAGCCAACGTGAGAGCCTTACCAAATTTATATGACGAACTTTCTTTGTGTATGCCGTAGTGAGCCTGACAGTTCGCATTTTTTTTATTGTTAGATAAAATTGGAAATTTCATTGGAGATGCAAAGATTCCCCTTTTGGGTTGTAAAAAAGTTTGAAAAAGCAACCAATCTTCTTATTTTTTAAAAAACTTAACCCTAACTTAAAGTGAAAAATATGTTCGCATTGTCATGAAAAGTCGAACAATCACGACGTACGGGTCTAAAAATTCAGGAGTCAATAGATGATCACTAAGTCGGTCAGATAATTAAATTTATGTAGACGTCTAAATGGATAATAACTTGGAATCACGACTCCACACGCAAAGAAAAGATATGATTGCGGCATTTATAACGACACTCCAATATAATTTGTAATCGTACGAAATGTAGAATTGAAAATCATATTCGCAGTGAATATAGAATTGAAACGTCTGTCATATTGACTGCAATTATAAATTATATTGGGTGGAATTATAATTGTGATCACCGTGAATATAATTCTCCTTTTTCATGTTAGTGGTGAATAAGTGAGGAATATGCTTGTTTCTTACCAATACAAGTTTCACTCTTATACTATCCACCAGTGTAAAATTTTGCATTATAATTGCTTCGAGTATAACCTAATCACTGTGAATATAATAATGAAGTTTTATTCACTGCAATTATAATTATAATTGATAACCCTTACTTACGATTTTATTCCCCGCAAATATAAGTACGTTACGCTCAAGTATAAATAAAAACATTAAAAATGCCGTAATTAGATCTTTTCTTTGCGTGCAGAACAAGTGATGAGGAGGTTTTGGATATTTGAAGCACGTTCATTTGCGGTACTACCGAGGCCACTAATGATCATGTTCTTTTAAAGTCAATTGCCATGTGGAGGCACTTTTTTCGAAGATTTTCATTTTTCTAATCAAGTACTTTGGGATATCATGCCACACTGCCACTACGTACGTTAATACTGGCCTAAGTATGGTCGCATATGCCTTGACTCTTACTACTTGAGATATCCCGTTGTTTACCCTGAGAATCGGATAAAGTCTGTGAAGGCCAACATGTGACTTCAGCAGCATTCTTTTGACATGCTCATTATGTTTCAAATTTGGTTGAATATAGTGCACCAAAGTGTAGTCAGGTTAAACATAAAATGCTACTAGTCAGGTTCACCAAGGTGTAGGTGCATCAACGTGCAGTCAGGCGAACCAAAGTGCAGTCAGGTGCGCTAAGGTGCGGTGAGGTGCACCAATGTACAGTGAGAAGTACTGAGGTTTAGCAACGTGCATCAAGCTGCATCGAGGTGCAGCAAGGTGCGGAAGAAACAGTAAGGTGCGGTGCAGCATGTTGCGGTGTGTTTGGGTTTTATTTTATAGAAAACATATGGGAGGGACCCCTACGCATCAGAATAGATGTGGCCAAAAAGAATAGATGTTGCAAAAGGACTCGAACGTATCGAAATTAATATTGCATCGATTTTTGAGTATATGAAATTACGTCGACATTAAATTGTATTGGAAATTGCCGTAAGGGCAATATTGAAAAATCCGTCCGAAGAAACGATGTAAAAACCTCTCCACATCCACACAGAGAAAGTAGTTCCAGGATTTTTTGGAGAAACTACGTCGGTTCTATTTGTGATATGGTGCAGGGTTGAACATTTCGGTCAACGAAATCAATGGTATCAGATGTCATAAGACGTACTTCGGTAGGATAATAATAGGACAATTTATGTGGACCTTTTAAATTCTTATAGTTCTAAAAGAACATAAAAAACTGAATTACTTGCTCATTTTTATTTGGATAGTTCGAGTCTTTTTGCAACATCTATTCTCATACGTATGAGCCTTTGGCTATGTTTTCAAAATAAATTTGGTCATCAAAATTAATTGATCGTTAAAATTTTTTTTGTGATCAACTTCCAATTTCTTGGATTATTAAATTGAACATCAAATGATGTCATAGCGTAGGGAAATTAACTTTTGACCTTGCAAAAATTAGGACAAAAGCAAACTAAGCGGGATTCGGTAGGCCTTAGGTAGCTGAATGACGTCCAAAAAGTACCCCTGGATATTTTGCGAGTAGGTCGAGAAAATCGAAAAAATCCGAAAAAAGTGAGGTCAAGTGTAACGTTTTCTTCGTTGTTCAACGAAATTTTAATTTTTTCACTTTTTTCACAAAAATGTATTTTTCCCTTATTCCACACATCCCAACGTTTGAACGATGTATCCTCCGGTGAACCCATAGACTCATACTAAACATAACGACATGGGTACAAAGGAAACATGGAGAGGTTAACTTCCAACTTACACAGTTTCTGTCGGGCCACGGATGCTTTAGGAAGTACCTGCACAGGGTCGGATTCGCAGAATCACCTTTCTGCCCGACATACGAGAGGGAGGAAGAGACTGCGGAGCACGTATTATTTGTCTGCCTCCACTTCGAGCAAGAGCGAGGTGAGCTGATGACGGTGACTAGGTCAAAGGTGAATGCCAAAAACATAATATGGGAGATGTGCCGCGATGAGTAGGTGTGGAAAGTAGTGGATAATGTAGTTGCAAAAATAATGGGGAAGCTGCAAATTGCATGAAGAGACGATCAAAGAAGACTGCCAGTTGACCTGAGAGAGTAAGTGCGAAAGCACAGCCCCTCCCCGAAGTAATGCTGTGAGGCGGTTCCGGGGAAAAGAGAGCATGGAGTGTAAGGAAGGAGGTTTCAGTTGGTAGGTCATTGAAGCATGAAATCCAACCCTACCTTGGTCCAGGAGGACCGGGTGTCTATGAAGATTTCCTCACACTTATAAAAAAACCTCTCTCTCTCTCACCAGAGGAACTTAGCCAAAGATCACTGAGCGATATCCTATCCTTAACTACAAATAGCGGATTGTTAGAGTCATGACTACCCTCAATGTGTAGCACAACGAGTATGGCCTAGGTGCTTCATTGAATCTACAGTTACCTACAGTCGCTGAGAAAGTCCACACTTAGCTACGGATTCCTTTCGGATAGCTTTTAAGCTGAAAATAGAAAAATATGAATTGTTGCTGTACTGGCCTCAATATAGAAACCAAAACCAACGAACCAACTAGCTCATTCCTTCCAGCTTAGAATAGATTTTCGAAACCACACTTGCAAGCTAGACATGGAAAAATTAGAAGTTTAATAGCGACCCCAATTCTCACCATGACTTGAGATTGGATAACTTCGAAGTCGAATTTCATAGGATGCATTGAGGCGATTCTCGCAAGTAAGCTAGACTAGTTAGATGGCTAGCCAGTAAGATCAACCCTGTAAAATTTACAGATGGCTCGAAAACCATAGATGAGAGAAGGGATAGAGTTTAAGCTCCAGATACGGACACTTTTACCTGGTTTAATCTGGGAAGCTAACAGTCATATTCCATGAAGAAATATTCGCAGTACTGGTGATGCCCCCACAGACAATAGGGACCACATTTATGGGCATCACCTCATCCACTAGACAACAACAAACAACTTTGTTCTTCACACCGACACAATCTCCTTGATCCTTTACGAAAAAAATCAAATTTTCATTGAAAAAGCGATGGTGGCGCCACCATAGCCAAATTCAGCCAATTTTTTGATCACCCTGACATCAATCAGACAACGAGAAACCATTTTGCTGAATAAATAATTAATTTAAGACGAATTTGTTTAATAAAACATCGAATATTTTGCATATAAATTTTGGTCTCGTTGACATTTTTCACCGTGCAAGGAAATTTTCGACATTCCAGAAAAATTTTTCTATGAGGTGGAAAGTTATAACATACTTCTTAGGAAGTGTTCAGCATAGTCCAAAGATGTTTTTAAGTTACTAACATCAAAAATTTAGAGATACCTATTTTAGGAATGGCGGTTTTAAGTCAAAACAAGTTTTCGCAGAGGTCAAATTTTACATGAAATTTTGACTTTGAAAATTCATATTTCGGGTAAAAAACAACCAAAATTTTATTTTGATACATCGTTGAAAACGTTGGGATGTGTGGAATAAGGAAAAAATACATTTTTGTGAAAAAAGTGAAAAAACAAGTTAAACAAGTTAAGAAAAAACGTTACACTTGACCTCACTTTTTTCGGATTTTTCCGATTTTCTCGAGTCACTCGCAAAATATCCAGGTGGACTTTTTGGACGTCGCTCAGCTACCTAAGGCCTACCGAATCCCGCTTAGTTTGCTTTTTTCCTAATTTTTGCAAGCTCTTCCATATAAATTTTTTTAATTTCCCTACACTACCAGTAACACATTGCCACCGACTTTTTAGCTTTCTTTGTCATCTTTATCCAAACTTTTGGAACTGCAGCTATGCTGTTGTCCTTTAAAAATTCAACCAGTTGCCAAGACATTGTTAAAAAACGTTCTCTTCTCAAAAGTATTTTTTTAACTGACACTTTCACAAAAAGAAAAGGCTGTCGAACTATAATTTTTGTGATTTTAATTGGTTTCGTGATTAAGAAAATGTTGCAGAAAGGCTAGCCGACATAGACCCTTGGCGGCGGCTGGTGGCGGCTAGCCATGTCTAGCCGACCAAAACCCCCAGCCCCCATTTTTCGGCGGCTAACTTCTGGCGGCTGTCATGTCTGATTTCGAATACTTTAGTTAAATTCGGTGAGACACAAACTCCACGATAATTGGTCATGTTTGATTTTTTGCCAGATTTAAAAATTGGCGTTAAATTGCCAGTTTTCCATAATTTAGGGTAGTATAAGTCAGTTAATGAATTCGAATAAATTGTTGATAGGGGAGAATTCAACAGATCAGCACATTCTCGAAGAAATAATGGTGACATTCTGTCAGGACCAGCTCCTTTGTTGATAGCGCCTTAAAGACAATGTCTGGTGTTACTTGAAATGTCGAAAAACCTTCATCTTTCCTTGAAGCTACGTAAGTTAGAAATTCATTGTCTTCTTTCTGTTCATCCTCACTCACAGTGTATACTGACGAAAAGAATTTAGCGAACAAATTAGCCTTATCGATGTCTCTAGTAGCTTGCTCATTTTCGTATGTCATTTTTCCAGGTAGCGAACTTTCCTTAAATTTAGAGTTAATGTAATTCCAGAATTTTTTCGGAATATTCTTATAGTTGGACGCAAGATCGACTATGAAAGTGTTAAAGAGTTCATTTTGATACGATTCGAATTCTTCATTCGATGACTTGAAATTTATTTCACGGCTCATTTTGTATTGCTCGGAAGATTCAGAAACTTTCTAAATGCCCGATTTCTTATGTTTTTGAGGTTAATAAGTTTTGCATCAAACCAGATTGGATGGTTTGTGAAACGGAGAGATGCTTTAGGAATATTTTGATTGAATATTTCGTAGCAACGACTGTACAGCAGTTCGAGCATTTCATCCAAATTTTTATTGTCAAACATGGCACCAAAGTCTGTGTTTGCAAGATCTTCTCGAATCACGTTGAAACAATAAACGGCTTCAGGAGATGAAGTATTTGAATAGGCAGATTTTCCGGTCCAAATATGGCGATTAAAAAACAGCAAAATTAGACGTTTCGCAGCTTTATTTCTGCAAAATTAGTTGTAGAAAGTACTGAAAATATGACTACAACTTACGGAATAACAAGCTTTGAATTACAAAATTCTGCATCAAACATAATTTCAAATTTTACGATATTGTCGAAACTAAATGTAAACAAAATGCAAAAACCATGATTGAACTAAGACTAGCTTTGTTTAGTTGCATAACGGTTATGCAACGGTCGCGCAATTATGGGTATGCAGCAAAGCTACGTAGGTGTAGTAAGGTGCGTCAAGGTGTAGTAAGGTGTAGTAAGGTGTAGTGAGGTGTAGTGATGTGTACCAAGGTGCAGTGAGGTACCGTGAAATGCAGTGAGGTGCAGTAAGGTGTAGTGCAGTGAAGTGCAGTGAGGTGAAGTGAGGTGTAGTGAGGTGCATAGAGGTGTAGTGTAGTGAGGTGCACCAAGGTGCAGTGAAGTGCAACGAGTGCAGTGAGGTGTAGTGTAGTGAGGTGCAGCAAGGTGTAGTGAGGTGAGTGACATTTTGGATATGTTTTTAAAAACTAATAATAACTGTTTGGTTACTTGTACCATTATTTTTGTAATTTTCAAACAGTTACCTATGTAATCAATTTTTAAGCATATTTCAAGAATTGATCAGAAAATTTAAACTTGCTGGAAATTTGTCAAAACTATGTCTTATAGCTTAAAAGAGCCACAGACAGACCTATTCTGAGTTCTGACCCATAATTATTTACCAATATTTTTTGTCGTAGAGCCGACCTATAGACCAACCCAGAGCGCTCGGTTGGAGCCATCTATACTTATGTAGGCAAGAATGCTCCGTTGAGTTTGCTTAAAAACAAAGCAAAAACATATTTTTGAGGGTCGAGCTTTAGGCTAGGGACAGGCATTGGATCGATACATCCAAGACAACAAAATTTTTCTTTTCAATACAACACAAAAATCTCATCATTAAAGAAATATCCTTGAAAAACCACCAAGTCACGCAGCGCGAGTTAAGCCCATACAGTGGTCCCTACCAGCCAGAACTGCTAATCCGATTTTCGCCAATTTTTTTATTTTCCTTAAAGATAAAGAGAAGAGAGATTTCTGTGATAATTTCATTTCATGGAGATGTAAGCGAAAAAGTTTCATAAACTTTCCGAAAACATCGTTTTCTGAAATTGTAGTGGTTATTTTTGTAGCAAATGGTGTGTACTTGCATTCCTTTTTAGACTTCTTGGAGTGTCGTAAGTTTCGATTGTTTAATTTTGTTTTATAATCGTTCTTGAAGATATTTCTGTTTAAATATCTGTTGAAACATAATGAAACGAATTTTTTAGTTAAATTCGGACGACCCTAGAACCAGCCTTGGAACTAAAGAGATGGATGACACCCATACTACAGTGTAAGATGTTTCCTTCAATATTTTCATCAATACAACAAAACGAACTTGCAAGTATATTTCATAAAACAACCAATTATCCCATACCGTCTTGTAGCAAGATAAAGATGCAATATGTGAAAGACGCATCCATCTGCACCTCACTACACATTACTGCACATTGGTGCATCTCACTACACTACACCTTACTGCACCTTGGTGCACCCGACTGCACTACACCTTAGTGTATCTTACTGCACCCTATTACACTTCACTCCCTTTCTTTGTACCTTGATGCACCGAACTACACCTTATTTTATCTTGGTGGAGTTGACGCCACCTTGGTGCATCTTACTAAAGTAAGGTGCACTAAGATGCTGTAAGGTGCACAAAAGTGCAGTAAGTTGCTTTAAATTGCACCAAGGTGTATCAGGGTGCATTAAGGTGCAGTAAGATGCATCAAGGTGCAGTAAGATGCATCAAGGTGCATCAAGGTGCAGTAAGATGCATCAAGGTGCATCAAGGTGCAGTAAGGTGCATCAAGCAGCAGTAAGGTGCACAAAGGTGCAGTAAGGTGTAGTGAGGTGTACCAAGGTGCATTGGGGTACAGTGAAATTCAGTGAGGTGTACCAAGGTGCATTGAGGTACAGTGAAATTCAGTAAGGTGCAGTAAGATGTAGCGAGGTGCAGTGAGATGTAGTGCAGTGAGGTGCAGTGAGATGTTTTTTTTTTATAAGGGTGAGGAAATCTTCTTAGACACCCGGTCTTTCTGAACCAAGGTAGTGTTGGATTCCATTCTTTAATGACCTACCAACTAAAACCTCCTTCCTTAGTCTTCGTGCTCTCTTCTCCCCGGAACCGCCTCACAGCATTACTTCGGGGAGGAGCTGTGCTTTCGCACCTACTCTCTTAGATCAACTGCCAGTCTTCTTTGCTCGTCTCTCCATGCAATTTGCAGCTTCGTCATTATTTTCGCAACTACATTATCCGCCACTATCCACACCTCCTCATCGCGGCACATCTCCGATATTATGTTTTCGGCACTTACATCTGGCCTACTCACCGTCAACAGCTCTCCTCGTTCTTGTTCGAAGCGGGGGCAGACGAATAACACGTGCTCCGCAGTCTCTTCCTGCCTATCGCCTGTCG
>CM055403.1:80489270-80508640 GCA_029228625.1 Pseudolycoriella hygida | reverse complement strand
CTATTTTGGGAATGGCGGTTTAAAGTCAAAACAAGTTTTCGCAGAGGTCAAATTTTACATGAAATTTTGACTTTGAAAATTCATATTTCGGGTAAAAAACAACCAAAATTTTATTTTGATACATCGTTGAACAACGAAAAAAACGTTACACTTGACCTCACTTTTTTCGGATTTTTCCGATTTTCTCGAGTCACTCGCAAAATATCCAGGGGGACTTTTTGGACGTCACTCAGCTACCTAAGGCCTACCGAATCCCGCTTAGTTTGCTTTTTTCCTAATTTTTTTAATTTCCCTACACTATCAGGCAAAATCAAGTTTTACGATATCAAATACCTAATTAAAGAATGACATTTTTATTGTTGATTTGATGGATATTCGCAAAACGTTTTTTCCTGTTCAAAGATCCCAATTCGTAATGTCTAAAACGCATAAGCTCAGTATAGATACTTCGTGCGGTGCCATTATTTTTCCCAGATAATGAAGAGTTTTCTTAATTTTTTTACCGTAAATTGATGTAATTGAACAATGACTTTTAATTAAAATTGGCTCGTTGTTTTATAAAGGAAACTAATCATCATTTTTTGCGATAAGTCAACAATCTCGTCAACATTGTCCATTGGAACGTCACAAGCAAATAAACAACGTTGAAAAGAAATTTGTTTTTCTTCTACAAATTGAGTGTTTTCTATGTTTTTATTGAGAATCACAAAAATAATAATTTAATAAGCAAAAGAACATAATGGCAAGATAGATACGTTTCAAAGTCGTGAGAACCATAATTTATTGATAATGTTAAAAAAAATTAAACAAATAACTAAAGTTCAATATTTTATTGTTCAAAATTTATTCCCTTTGCATGAATAATATTCTTAATCATTAAAATATCATAGTTCTTTTGAACATGATTCATATAAACAAAAAATTACAGGGAATTTCATATGAAAAGAAAACACTCAGTACTTAATAGGAATAAAAAATCTCTATGAAAGAATCTTAGAGGTAAAAAATATATTTGATTTTGAAACGGATAAAAATTTGAATCGATCAATATTAAAAAGAATCTTTCTGAGTTGAGAGTTTGTCTTACAATAAAAATATACTAATGAGAAGGCATTTTTACGAATAACGCGATTGTTATTTTTTACTTTTCTACGTTTGTGTGTAAACTGGCAAGTAAGAGACACACAGACAACTACTTTTTCCATATTTCTTATTTGTGACTCTCGTTTGGATTTGAAAAGATTTTTTTCGATATCAAGATTTGAAGATTACCACAATAGATTCTTTTGTGGCGACCGCCCGTAAAACAGATAAAGCTTGAACGAATATAAAAGATTTATTCGTGGTTATTGTTGTAAAAAGTTTTTGTTGATTAGTTTTAAATGATCATGTCAAATCTCAGAATTGGAGGGATTTTTTTCCTTCTAGTAGATGGTTAGACTGGTATGTGTTTATTGAGGTAAGTTATTGTTGATTATTTTGTAATTTAGATGTAATTTTTTGATTAATTTTCTATGTTTGTGCATCTAATAGCTTTGAATATTATGATCATTATCACAAATATAGCTGTTAGTACGTCAATTAAACTCGCTATAGCTGTGATGTTATTCAGTTTTAAGCCGACAGAAGTACTTATTGGACATGAACGTATTTACTTAGATTTGTCAAGATCACATTTTGCAGGTGTACTCTCCTCTCAGCAGTTTGATGATTTTCATTTTTGTTATTTTTGCTCAGAGTACAATATTCATCCTTTTAGTCGAGGGGGAAACGATTCCGGGGGATCCTGTCACAAGGCAAATGGAATCACTCATTCATCCGGGAAATCCCGAATTCATTTAAAAAATCATTAAAATCCTGAGAATCACGGAAAACTAGAACTCATTGAAAGAAAATTCGGTTGCAAATTGCCATTATACCTGCAAAAATTGTCCAGTCAAGTATTTGATAATTTTCTTTCGATACATGGAATTGACGAAGATTATATAAAGTTCATAGGAGAATTTTCGTGTAAGGGGCTGTTCATAAATGACGTTCTACAAAAACCGGACGTAACTGAACGGGGAGACTAAAAAGTTATTGAATAATGTTTGCATGTCTCTGTCTCATAGAACTGTTCTGTGTGATTCACTTAGTTACAACGTCAAACTTGATACACTCTCTAATAAAATATTCGAAAGAAGGATTTGTAAGTAAATCTTTCACAAGAAATCAAACAGAAAATAATATATTTTGTAGATCTCATATTGAAAGTAAGTGATTCAGTGTTGTTCCAGGATGTTTGTGTTTTCGTTTTGTGTCGTAAACTTTTTTACGTAAAATTTTAAAAAAATTTCAAAGAGAGAAGTAGTAAAATCGTACATCATTTTTGGTGGGATGTATACAAAGTGCGTAATATTGGACGAGGCTGAGGGGGTCAAGAAACATCGAAAATAAAAAACGTCA
Organism: Pseudolycoriella hygida; assembly: GCA_029228625.1. Lineage (NCBI taxonomy): Eukaryota > Metazoa > Arthropoda > Insecta > Diptera > Sciaridae > Pseudolycoriella > Pseudolycoriella hygida. The sequence continues at coordinate 80,506,195 of CM055403.1, read as the reverse complement.
CTTATGAACAGCCGCTTTGAGGGGTGGGAGCTACGGCTCGGTATTTATTATATTTGCAGCTTTTGAGCTTCCACACATCTTATACGCTCACCCCTACTACCAATGCGTAGCCCCATATGGGATGTTCTACTTACTTTTTGTAAACATACGAACGACTACCTATCCCAGATAGTACAGACCACACTTTTTAATGTGGTAGCGCACTGAATATACATTAAATGTATGAAGTTCAATGTTTTCGAGAATTTGTACAAAAAATGTGCCTGTGAACTGGTATATTTTTCGATGCAAATAAAAAGCAGATTTCTTGTGCAATTATTATTGCAATTAGATGTGCTGGATTGTGCTTGAAAAAATGTACGCTATTACAATCAAAATGTGCTTGTGATGAAGCACTCTTTCCTGTGTGAATAAAAGGCACATCTTTTGTGCTCGAAGTTATTGCACCAGATCTGGGATACATTTCTCGGGCATTTAATGTACTTGAAAAAATGTTTTACTTCCTTTTTTGAAAACTGTTTATTTTTAGTTATAAAAATGTCCGTGAAATTAACGTTTAACAGCAACACTAAACACGATCAACGTCATCGAGTAATTCATCTATTGTCTCGCACAAAATCATTATCCTGGGGCAGACAATGACTATTTAAGTGAACTTTCTACTTCTCCCAGGTAACACAAAACCCAGTTTTTCATGTGATATCCATTGAATGTGCTGCCGGTCGTTAATAAATGTATTTGTATACAGAAGGTAATTACATATACAAAAAGAGCTATGGCTTAAACATAAGACTCCTCCAAAGACGAATCTGATGCACATCAATAATCTATGTACATCGAGTCACGGGAATAGTAAAAATCCCTAAGATATAAATCACCAGATTTCATCTGCATCTGGGAATTCCCGAATGATTTCACAATCATGAGAATCATTAGGAACCACGTGAATCCTGTCACAGGCTTTTTAGGAGTCGTTACCCCCTCGCTTTCAATATGAAATGCATCGTTTGGGACTGACTCCATAAAAAATCGCTAAGCGACCATTTAAAAGTGCGCACGAGGAAAAAGACGGATTTTGGACCCCACTTCCCCCCTTGCACGCTAAAATACATGGAAAAAAATTCAGAATGTATGGAGTGCACGCTTTTCTCAAACCCCACCTCTCCCCAAAAATGCGTACGCACTATTTGAAATGCCCCTAATACCATCATCTCTAACTTCAATTTTTTAATTTCGAAATTCTTAAAGATGATCTCAAATTTTTATCAATTTTCAATTTTTTTGAATTTTCAAAAATTTCTGATGTAGTTTTAGGCCGTCTCCGGCGGACCTCTCTCGCTACAATGTCAACCACAATCCTATTGCAGAGATCAACGCCTGCAGCCTAAGCTCATTCTCCCTCATTTCGAAAAAATTATCGAAATATCAATGAAAGTAATTTTGATCTTACGCGGATCCTTTGTAGTCATGTCGTAAATTCCTTAATTTTCTTGCAGCAAACTCATATTGTTTTGGTTACACACGTTACACCACACTTTGTTAACATCAACTAGCTTAAGTTTCACATAAAAAAACACTTTTCACATACTTTGCAAAGTATCAAAATATCTCCAGAAAGTAAAAATAAATACCACTCGGTTGAAAAAGAAAAACAAAAGGCTACGCAGACTCGTACGATTCATTCTCTAATGCATGTCAAAACACTATGCGAGGGACCCGTACGCTAGGATGTGGAGATTTCCTTGAACCCCACTGGCAAAAAGCGCCATCTAGTGGTAAAAAATTATCAGCAATCCGTTTCTTTGTAAACTTAATATAAGTCGCGAGTTCTACTGTATTGCTCATTACTGAGCTTAGTTAAGGCTAGGATATCATCATTTTTGAATCGTTTATACACTTAAATTGTTGCACTAGGTCTATTTTAACATAAAACATAAGCAAAGACCCGTAACGATCAGAATAGACGTGGCAAACAGGATAGATGTCGCAAAAAGACTCAAACGTATCTAAATGTAGGATTTCCAATATTTTATGTTCCAATACATCTTCGTCCACTTCTTCCACCATATCTTCCGAATTACTTGTCCAATTTTGCTCATATTCGAACTTGAATCATCGGATGCATGTACCTTTCAGGGAAGAAAAAGTTTGGGGAAACGGGGGGGAGACTGGACGATCGCTGGACGATAATAAATGTATCCCCCCACCTCCCACCTCGATCTACACCATGTCACGATAAAGTTGTTTGTACGGGTCCGAAAACACATACACAAGAAATGGGAACAAATTTGATGTTTTGATAAAACAAACGGTTTCGCCGGGGTGGATTTTTCCTTCGTGTTTTGGGCCTTGGCTACACTCAGTATTGAGCAACGCAACACGCACTTTTTCAGTAAAACTCATATCATACATCATGTTTAAAAAACTGATTGCTGTTAATTCTTTACCACTAGAAAGCGCTTTTAGACAGTTGGGTTCAAGTACACGGAACCATAAAAGTTGAAAATCATAACACCCTACCCACAAAAAAAATGTTCAAAAAATGTAGAACAGTCCAAGAACACTTAGGCCAGGCCTGGGACCCATGCTAACATGGACAAAAAAGCTCCCTTAGTTTGCTACACAACATAACAAATAGAAATTTTTGGGCTGGGGCAGACCTCAGGACCAAACTAGGGCTCTAAGGAGAGGCCTCGGACCGTTACCTAATTTCGTTTCAATATTTTTATGAACTTTTTACTTCTGCGCAGGTTTTTGCGGTGTTAATAATCTGCGCAGAAATAAAAAGTTCATAAAAATGTTGAAACGAGTTTACATATACAAAAAAGTTCGGCATTTTTTTCTCTACAGCATTCCACAAAAACTTCATCATTAGAGAAATATACATAAAAAACCACCAGCCACCGTGTAGGGTCGCGTAGCGTGAATTGGGCCAAAACAGAGGACCCTACAGCCCGAATTACTCAACAGATTTTAACTAACTTTTTTTCGTGATTTCTTGCCCTGACTGAGTTCAACATCTAAGACTCAAAAAATTTAATTCCATAAACTGTTGGTATTTCTAGACTTTTCGATTAAAAAAAAAATTGAAAATCGGAAAATATTTCCTCTAGTTTGTACAAAAGACCTGAATCCACTTAGGCAAGCCTACAGCTGAGAGAATATAAACCACTACACTCTCCTGTATTTTGTGGGTTTCGTGTGGAGTATTTTTTTGTATGATTTTTTACATTGAAAATATGGGTTCCACACGAAACGAACGAAAACGTCAAAGTGTAGTTTTACATTTTCTCTTAGCTGTAGCTCGGCGGCCTTGGCCCGACAGTTTCTAGATTCAACCCCATAAAAGTTTTTCAAAGTCGGTCAAGTTTTACTCGAGTTATCGTGTCAACGGGCGGACGGACAATTTTTTTTGCCTATTTCTATTATTTAGACCCTTAAACGAAAGGCCTAAAAAGTCCCGCGTCCCGATCTAACTGGTTGCAAACTTCGTGGTAAGCGCTATTTTCGAAGAAGTCTGTTTCTTAGTACGTGGTAAATGAAAAATGTAAGGACACGGGGACTCCCTTGTTGCGTAATAAACTTACAACTCGAGAATTCCCCATGAGCACTAGTATAGTGAAAATTGATTAATAAATTTGGAAAAGCCTACTAGCTGGAAATTTAGGAGTTGATTGCTGATAACGTTTCAACCAAAAAAAAGGTCAGGTACCTTAAAATGTTTTTATATGAAATAATAGGTTGGTTCATATTTAGTTCCATTAAGAAATGTAACGTAGGGAACACCCGGATCTCATTAAGTGTACACCGCGATTTTTATGACGTTAACATTTTTTCCCACTAAATCGCATATGGCAAACAACTTTCTAGAAGATTGTGAGGCTGTATCTCATTGAGAAAACAGTGATATGAGCGTTCCTACGTTACATTTTATCCAACTACACCGTGGAACTACTCTCATATAATTCATTTAGAACCTGGAAAAGAAATTACTGTGCACACTCCACGGTAGTTCTAAGTCGATTTTGCTCTCTTGATCTCTATTTTTCGATTATATTAAGAGAACAATTTTGAAAATCGGTCAAGATTTTCTCAAACTGACAGAGAGAAGGAAGTTTTTCGATTCGGATGGTTACAAACGTAAATGTAAAATTTATATTCCTCACTTCGTATGGGTCTAGACAATGTTTCGTTCAAATACGAATTGCATCAAGAAACCATCAAACTGGAATTGAAATTATCAGACAGAAGTAACATAATATTTTGAAATGTCTGTTGTTGTTGTATGCATTTTTCCCGTCGTTTATTTCGTGATGGCAGGAAAATAAGAACTAACGTCAACAATGTGTTAATGCCAAAATATTTTCTTTTAGAATTTAGTTTAAGATAACAGATTTTTATTGTTTACGTCGTTATTTCATCGTTCTTTCGAATTTTAATTGGAGGAATTAAATGTTGTCTGGTGAGCTAAATATAGTGGTCAGCAAAAATAATTCGATAACGTAGTTGTTAACACGTCTGGTTGCTACTATGAGATTGAGTTTCCAGAGTGCGTTGGGTCGAAACTGAACCGCAGACGGATAGGTCAGTTCAAAACTTGTATGTTTTGCCACCTGTCAGAAATGGTTCAATGGAAGCGCTGGAAGTATGTCTATGACGAACTTTGCGAGAAATCCGCAATACACACTCGTGAGTTCGACTTGTATCACAACTATGATCCTCATGTAATGAATTACTTTCACCGCATCCAATGTACTATTGTATGTTTTTGTTTTTCCTAGTACGGAAAGTGGCAAATAATAACAAAGTTGATGAAGATTGGACTTTCGCTTTTCTTTAATGTTGATGTAATTTAGAGATGAGCGGGCACCACTTTTTTGCTGCCCGTGCCCGCCCTACAAATCTACAAAATTTCGGACAAGTGGGAGCCCTGGTATAGGTGAGTCATTACAGGAGACCTTGAAACCATTCATTGTGGTACTCCTTTTTGATGCCAAATTATGATAAAACAGACTGTTACTTCAAATAACTTGTTGATACCCCACGGATTTCTTTGCAAAAATTACATAAACTTTGTCCTGACGAACAACCAATAATCAAACGTGGAGTGAGTTTAAATTATTTCGATTGACTAAGAGAGGTTATCTGTTATTCTGGCTAGGATTTCCACAACAAATTCAAAAAGAGAGTACCGATCGTTCCTCATACAAAAATCGCTCTTCAATTACTTATACGTAAACAATAACATGCCTACTGCGAAGGACTCGTTCCTCGACCTGCATCTGAGGTTTGGCTGGCAAAAAAGCGAAGGCAGCCAAAATCGAACACAAAAAGTGTAGAACAAAATTGTTTCCTAAGAATACGACGAAAGTTTGTTTGCCTGTCTGTCTATTTATTTGTCTATAAGAATTTATGGGGCTCCACACAATTTATATTTTGAGTGAATGACGGTGATTATAACCTAGGTGATGATGTAACATGGCATCATGATACGCAGACTGGTGAATACAGTGCTATGAACATCAAAAGTTCCATTGCAAATGAATTGGTTGATACATTGTCACTTTGCAACTGAAGCCAATTTAATGTGACTCGAAACATTTAAACTTGTCTTCATTCAAATACCTAGCAGAGAAAAGGTCTCCTTAGGTGAATTTTTATAGGGCTAACTACATTCGACTTGCACTTGATGAGGAACTCGGAGAAATCGATTGGAATCGGGAATTATATGGCTTTATTCCATTTCAAATTCTCCACTTTTCTAATTCTGAAAAATATTTTTTCTCTAGTCGCCGAGTTAGCCGAACATATATCTAGACGTCGGCTTACGTGGCGTCCGCCAAGTTTCAGCCGAACAAAACGCTCGGTGGTGACGGAGACAATTTTAGCCATTAGCCGCCGTTTTTGACGGCTCTCATGACTGTCCACAGTCTCTTAGATTTGTATGTACGTTGTTTGAATTGCGAAGCTTCTGGAGAATGCAATCTACTGAAACCTACACGTTTCCTAGTTTTTTATAAATACAATGAGTTCATTTCATTTAGAAACATTTTTTTGAGAGTTACTTTTTTCAAAAAACTAAATTCTTTGAACAATAAATAAAATAGTCCATCAAAATTTTTTCTGAACAAAATCGCCTCCAATGTCACCAACGAGATTCTCTGAAACAATTTACACTGAATTTTCTGAACGAATTTGGGAAGCTAAATTAAAAACTGTAATTGGATATAAAGCTTTAATTTCCCTTAATCATTGTCTATTTATACAAATCATCACTTTCTTACGTTTATAACAGTCTAATACACAGAGACGGAAACATATGCAACGATTTAAATTATCGAGCAGACAAGTGTGAAATTGCTTGTTTAGGATATGAAATAATAAAATGACTCGTCTGACGTGTATTTAATTTGGTATTTGATTCTCTTTCGCTATATGTCATATCTACTTGGCTTTAAAATGATTAAAAATAAATATTTTCAAGTTTTAAGTAGTTACGAATGGTTGTAAGGAATAAAGTGCATATCTACAAAACACCCTCTTCGTATAAATAGATTTAAACGGTCTGATTAACTGTTCCAAAATTAAAGACAAATTACTAAAATTGTTCTTGAAGACATCGTATTTGTGCATTATAATACGTTCGCCAACTGGGAAACATGGCTATACGATGCCTTAGTTGTCCCAAAGGGCCGATAAAATTGTTCCAGTACCACGTTAACAGTATCTTTACAAGAGCAACACGGGGTTAAACATATTTTAAAATATAACATTCCAAAATTAGAGAACGAATTGATACCCTCGCATGTAAGAATAAGGTTAAATAATTGGGTTTACAGCAAATTACTAAGAGCACATTCGAATCGTAGAAATTTTGGTGTTCTGCAATTTTCGGATCCTTTTTAATCCTCGATATTTTTCAATGTTTTAAAATTGCTTCGAGTGTAAGGATTTTATGTCAGTCATGTGCTACTTGCGATATAATTTGAATTAGACGGAACATGTATTACTAAACCTTTTTGGGATATTTAAATTTATTGGAGCCAAGACAAATTGGTAAAAAGAAACCAAAATAGGATTTATAGAATAAATTTTACTCTATGTAAGTAAGCTTGATAGCAATATCGCATAATACGCATTATTCGGCTAATCTGATAAATGGGTTTAACGTTAATGTTCAGGATTTGGGTACCAATTTTGAACAAGATATGTAGTGTCACCTAAAATATCATTGTTGTTTCCTTTGCAAGATATAAATTCTTGATGGACTGACATGCATAGTGCGAAAAAAATTCATCATCGTGCTTTATGCCGTTCGGTATGGGTGGGGTGTTTTTGATCATTTAATGATACTACGGTTTACACGCAACTCTATCGCTCGACGAAGAGGTGGTTTGACAGTCCATATAAAATTCTTTCCGTGTTAGGGGATGATGAGCTCGGTAATTTTCCCTTTTCTTGGATTTTAGCACTCCATAGCGGCAATTGAAGTAGCACGTACTCACCGAGTTTTGGAGGGGGGGGGGGGGTGCTAGATAAAAGAGTACGCACTGCACCAAAAAAATTTTAAAATTTTTGGGAAAACTTAGTTATTCAACTTCCGTCCAAATCGGAGTCATAATTTTGTCTATAGTATGGTGATGGTTCTCTGTTTCCGTCGGCTCAACAAATACGCCATCGAAAGTGAGATCTAGATCGTACACCCACTCAATGTCTTACTCGTTGTATTATTGAATTTCTACCAATTTTTCGTGTTGTCTTTGTCCTACCACTTTCAGTGGTTTTACTAGATACTGTTTTCTTGCATGACATGTTTCCTTTCAAATGGCTCCTGATTGATGCTACAGTAAATAACAAACAAGCGTAGGTTGTACCCTCAATTTTTCTTTGCGTGAACGGGCAAAACGAATCGTAGACAATTCCTTTGGTTGACTCTGACGGGCATTTCGAGGTTGTCATGTTCTCCAAAAGTTAGGGAAACAAACAAAGTGGCGTACTTGTCGATTTCCTTTACGTCTACCATTTTCAGCCCATCATTCGTTTGTTGTATATGAATAGGTGGTGGTAAACTATTCTTTTTCATTTTCTACCGTAACGTTGAATTTCTCACTTGTAAGGAATCTTGCCAAAGGCTACATATTACTGTTACAATAAATTGGAGGTCTATGGAGTCTCCTAATGATCGTGAAAGCGGCTTTTCATAGTGTCCGAGCTTGCAACCAATTCATATAGTCCAGAGGCTTCTTTTAAACTTACTCTTTGCGTTTTTCTACACATTTATTAAGCGTTGAGGTCTTTCACAAAATTGCGATTTTACTATAATTGCAATATCAAGAAATCAACCTTTGTGTTTCCATTGTTCAGATAACAAAAAAACTCGAAATTGTAAATCTTATAAAAACATCTGGTCCTGAACATCACCTGAACCGTTTCTAATGCTTGGAGCGTTGCCACGTTGAATCACAAGTGATATCCTTAAGAGAAAAAGTTCAAAGACTTCGACTCGCCGGTATTCCTTTTCATTAGCTTTTCCAACGTTTTAAAAACAATTCAGTTTCTGGATAAGTCGGATCCAATCGATGTATTGGTTGTGCTCTAAACGTTCCGCCTCTTGTAGCTCAAAACGGAAATATTGCAGGCTTCTATGATGCTGTTACGTTAAGTAAAAATCAATTTTTTTACTCCGATCTACTCATTTTTTTACGGAGAGCTATAGTAAATTTTCAAAATCAATTAACTATATTCGGAAAAATTACTCAATGTTTCACTATTTTCAAGAAAAAAATCACATTAATTTTGGCTTCATGTGTCAGCACATTTTTTACTAAAGGTCATATCTCCGGATCCACTGGACTGATTTTAGTGAGTGAAAGGTCGGGCGCATTGCTACCGCGCGCCAATGATACCGGCAGTGCTGATAGCCATACAGACGAACTCGTTGGTTTCGATTTACCATTTATCAGGCACAAGTTTTAATATAAAAACTTATTTGAAGTAGAAAAAGAATTCAACAAACAGCGTTAATTCGAATTTCCAACATCTAATCTAAATTCAATTTCTGAACTCAACTTAAACTCCGCAATTACAAAAGATTAAACAAAAACCTAAGACCTCATTCTATTATCTATGTAATTGGAAGTTCTTTAATGCAGCCCTCATGAATGTACATTCATTTCTTCGTTCCTTCCATTGAATTGCATTGGCATCAGATGGTAGTCTACCGTTGAATATAAAATATATTATCCGGCTTTCTATATTTATGTGCGATGATAGAATGTATACACAGACATCGTCTAATAATTGCTTTCTGCCAACAGAAAGATAATAATCGCCCATATCCACACATTGCTTCGACTTTTAGTAAAGTGTGAAGGGTGCTATTTTTGGGTTGGGTTATGTTATAATAATAATTCCATGTGGGAACATGTTATATGATACTTAAGTATGGCCATTCATTGCGATTATACATAGATTATTGCCACTTTTGATTTATCAGACTTTTTCATACATTTGTTCGGTTTGGTCGTCGGAACACATTTTTCGATGTACTTCCCAATGTATTTTGATATATAAATATGTGGAATATTTGCGAATGCTGGGTTGAGTTTGGTACCACATAATAGTTATTGACCATCTGGGACTTTAATGGCTTTGTATAATAGTTCAATTGGTAGCCCGTAATATTTTAATAAAATTACGGGAGTCAGAAAAATTAAGGGGTTCGCAAAATTGAATAATTGAGCGCCAATTTCGAAAACAAGAAATTCAAAAGTAAAAAATTGCATTCAAGTTGCAGACCAAACGTACCGATGATGTTATATTTCATTTGCAGGTGGTAGAATTTTGTTAGAAACTATTACAACAGAACCCAAAAGTAACCATTGTCAGTATGAAAAAGTTATGCAATGCATCTTATTCGTCACACCAATCGTCACGCTAAAATTGTACCGGTCAGAATACTTTTAAGCTGTTCACGACTATGTAAAGAATTTGTTACAATAGAGTGGCGCTGCGGTACGGCTTTGTGTTGTAAAATGTTAACCGAACTGAATATTTGCAATAATCACAAAGAGCATATTTTTCCTGTAAACGTAAAAGGTAGGTTAAATTACATAGAAAACTAAAACCCTAATTTTGATGGACAGATGTTTTATACTCAATTTATAGAGTCGACACAACACAAAGGAATGTAATGTTGCACAATGCGAAACATAGAATAATTGGTTAAGAATTAGAAGGTAATTGTTGTTTGACTTAACAATAAACAAGAACAACAATAACCTTTTGCCTAAAATGTTCATGGTTGTTTATTCTATTTGTTACCATAATCTTTTAAAAATACAAGATTAACACGCCCTGGCATAATATAATTCTTGTTTATAAGTCATTTGTATTGATGCTCGGCAGTTATTTCGTCTCACAACACAAGAACAGTTTCTTCGATGTTTTCATGATGCAAAAATATTTCTTGAGACCGTTCTCACAAAACATTCGGCCAAATAGCCAATTTTTTTGTAAACTAAGTGATCAACAAAAAGGAATAATTTAAAAGATCTTTTTCGACTGACACGCTATAAAAGGAGGGGAAGCTTGACCCATCTAACATTTTTTCTTTGCTTCACTTATTTAAATCGTATCTCTTTCGAAAATGTGTGAAAAGTGAATTTTTTTTTGTTTTGTGTGCGCTCGCTGTAGCGCCTTATAGTGTTTTGTTTTGCAACGATTACAATAGTGGGAGTTATCGGAAATAAAATGTCTTAGCGACCCTGTCTTTTACCCTATCGCACACACAAAAGTCATTGTAAAATTGTTGGAGCGTTTTGTAAAATTTAATTTTGCGGAAACAATTTTACAAAAATATGCCCTGTCTGATAAAACAACACTGAACATTGGACGTTTTTCATGGCAAAAATCGAGATAACGTTTTTTGCCTTGAGTAGTACATTACCATCTCCATAAAACAAAACTTTCCTAATGAATTCATTAACAAAGAAAAAATTTAAATTAAATGATGGAGTTGATTCAAACAATACAAAGAACGTAAGATGCACAGACCCGTACGATTTCCTATCAAGACCTCGTCCGTCGACTGACCTGGGAACAGAGGATGATACTTGGGCCACAAATTTTTTCTTGAATACATTTATGCTTTCGATTATCTCTCAAATACTAAAAGAGCCAACAAGAAAATCAGATAGAATTTACCCGATTTATACATTTCAGGGGTTCAGCTAAGTGCGAGCGCCTAAACCTAAAATGTTTTCTTCCATAAATTGTTGGACCTCTAAAAAAGGATTAAGGAAAATGGGACAAGATTTACTCGAGATACCAAAAATCCAAAACCACTTTATTGTCCATACCTCAACCACCGTTTGCTCAAAAAATAGCCATCTTCTAACTCGACTCTAACTTTCTGTAAAATTGAATTTTTAAACAGCCATTTCAAAGATCTTTCAAAAAGCTTGAACTTTTTACTAAATTTTAATGAAGGTAATGAGATGGTACACTCATTCGACAAAAATGACGTAGCGAATTATATTAGGTATTAAAAAAGGCGAACAAAATGTTCGATTTTTCGACCCTTTTCTAAATATTTTCAGCCCATTTTTAGCGTTTGAGGAAAATGTAACAAAAAGTTTGAGTTTTTGAAAAGTCAAAAATCCCAGCTCAGTTTTGACAAATTTCTATATACCAGACGTCAAAATGTGAGGGCTCAAAAATGAAATTACTTCCACATTAAATTTTATTAGAAAAACCCTGCCGAAGCAACGGCCTTCTAAAACTTCAAAACCTTCTAAAACCCCGTAATTTACCACCAAATAGACAAAAATATACACGTAAATTTTCTCTACGACATAGCAAAAAGCAATTTTTTGGGCTAGTGCCGGTCTTAGTATCGACCTAGGGCCCCTAGGATCCTAAGGAGAGGCATCGGACAAATACTTCCATAGACGAAAATATTTCCATCGACTTTCTCCACAAAATAGCGAAAAACCATTTTTTTGTCTAGGGCCCGGCCCACCCAGAACACTCCATACTCTCATGGACAAAAAAATTTCGCTCTTTTTTCTCGACAACGTTGCATACAAAACTTTATCATTAGAGGAACATGCATGAAAAACCACCAAATATCGTGTAGTGTCGTGTAGTACTAGCGCGAATTGGGCAAACACTAAGAACCCTACAGCCCGTATGACTCAACCAATTTTCACTAATTTTTTTTCGTGAAGTCCATACCTTGAAGAGCGATTTCCGTGCTAATTTCCCAGAGACATAAGTCAAGAAGATTTACCAACCTTCAAAAAACCTAGTTTTTGACCACTTTTCAGCTGTAACTTCGAAACCTTTCGACCGATTTTGCTCAAATTCAATCCAGTAAATAATTTTTCGATTATCTTTCACGAAAAAAAAAGATTTCGAAAATCAGATAAGGTTTACTCGATTTATGTAAAAAAACGCATTGGAACCCAGTAGAGACTCAGTTTTACGGATGGGCTGAGTCCAAAAAGATTCTTCCATAATTTGTCAGGCATGTCCAGACCTTTCAAACAAAATTATTTCTGAAAAATGGAAAAGATTTACCCGAGTTGTGTGCAAAAGACCAAAAACCACTTAAACGGCCCTAGCTCGGCGTTCCTTGGCCCGACAGTGCCCAGATTAGAGATGAGCTGGTTGCCCGAAATTTCTAAAAACCCGACCGGAACCCGAACCCGAATTGTTTTTTTCAGGTTCATGGGTTTCGGGTTTCGAAAATTTTAATCTGGTCGGGTTCGGTCCGGGTCGGGTTGCTGTATCATTTTATTCGGGTCCCGATCCTTTATTGACTTCTTATATTTTACAAAACTCGTCTAAATTTTATCAACGTCTGGCCTTGAAATAATTTTTGTTTCGAAGTAATTTGGGTTGTGAGTTTCGAAAAACTTGAGTGTCTTGTTCGGTCCGGGTCGGGTTTAGAAACAATTCGGGTTTCGGGTTTCGAAAAATTTTATCGGGTCGGGTTCGGTCTGGGTCGGGTTTCGAAAAATGGTCGACCCGCTCTTCTCTAGCCCAGATTCAATCCCACAAAAGATATATTCAGGGACTTTTACGAAAAAAAAAAACATTAATAAAAATCGGTTAAGTTTTACTCGAGTTATCGTGTTGACGGACAGACAGACAATTTTTTTTTGCAGATTCGGCATCTTATAACCGTGGCAAACGTAATTGACCCATTTTCGAGCAATACGTTCTTCGTATATAATAATAATCCGCCGTTACAACCCGTCCGGGTCAGAGGTTAGATCATTTTATTTACTAGTTCCGCAATTTTTTGTGAGTTTTTTCCTCACATGGATTCTCTTAGAGATGAGTAGAGTGGAGCTGCAGCATTTCTTCTGATTTTCGCGATTTTTTTACTATTTTGCTCTTGAGCACCACCTAAATCACTTCAGGTCAAGTCGGCTTCAAAGACACTTTTTGTCAGGGACACATTTAGAATCGTTTAAACGCTTTTAAACCTTACATTTTTTTGGACCACCCTAATGCACAAGGACAAAATATAAAAAAAAATTAGGTGATACTTATATGAAATATTGAATACTATGATTTGTAGTAATATATGAAATATTGGAATAGAAAATATAAAAATAGATGTAAGTTTTTATGTACATACACAAATCATACGCCTAAAAAATAAAAAAGTACTTTGCACTACTTCGTACCTCGTAAGGGTCTAAAAATAATAATACAATAAAAGATTTGTTGAAGCATAGAAATATTTTTGTTGAAAACCGTAACGAATGTTAAGTATTAAACATTGATGAAAGGAATATAAAAGAAAGACCATACTTTAATGAATCTGATTATGAACTGGAAGAAAAGTCGCTTCCGGACATGGTTTTATGAATCTTCTAAGAGTGTATGCATCCGCCAGATTGTTTTCATCTCAAAATTGTTGAGAAATGAAATAAAATCTTTTTCAGTTACTTATTCATGTAATATAAAAAAAAAATCACAATATGACGACCTATTCTGAAAATGTCCTTCCGAACAATGAATGTAAATATAAAAAGGTATGAGTTTCCAGGAAAAAAAAAGGAAAATTGTCATTAAAATTCACGCTACCGGCTATTGTCATATGGGACGAACTAACGCCGTGTATACAGTTGTAATTATAGAAGTGCGGTGAATCTCTTGTTCTACATTAAACCTCTTTATGACTCGCTGTCACCGCAAACACAATCATTATGCATTCAGCGGATAGACACTCACAATATGGCTTTAGAATTAAAATTAATGAGGATGAGGAACAGTGAATCGTTATTATGCTAGCACAACCTAAAGACAATTCATTTTTCAAACATAAAAACCATTGTCATTATCCCTTCAAGTTGAATAGTTTAATTAATTATTAACATGAATACGGAGATGTGCCGCTTTTGTGTAGTCACGTATTGCTGTGACTTAAAATGTAAACCACACTAAACCATCATTTTGTAGAAAATTTCTTTCTTACACGATTTACTTTTCAAATAATTTGTTTTTCCGATTTCATTAGTTTCGTTAATTTATTTAGGATCATTTCGAACAGAACTGACTAAAAAATGCTGCAAGTACTTAGTCGATCATTAATCTTTTGTGGAAATTCGGTTCTTCTGTTTCTGTCAGTTTCGTTCTTCGTACGTAAAGTACAGTTGTAATTTCATTTCATTTTTCATGTATACGCTGAACGAATGGCTTGGTTAAAATAAAAACCTTAGTATTTTCTATTCATTAACTAAGCTCTTATTTGGCAATCGAAATCATATTCCGTATGTGCATCTACGCTCAGCAAAAACTTGGCGCTGTTAGACGGGGGGAGAGTTATCAGAAATGGTTCAAGCGCTAGTATTCACATTGAACATTAAATTTTTATAGGCCCTTACGAAGAACTGAGTTTTTCGAAAATTAATATTGGTAACTAGTCGAAGTATAAAAAACATTAGCAAAAAAAAAATCCGCCCGTCTGTCCGATAACTCGAGTAAAACTTAACCGATTTTCCAAATCTTTCTTTTCCTTTGCAGGTATTGTCAAAATCTCCAACTTTGACCGATTTTGTATAGTTTTTTAGTGAGTCGAAAGAGTATTGCAACATGAGGATGTGTGTTTGTCGAGGGAAGTCGAGGGAACCGAATTGCCAAATTACCGAGAGGGCAATATTGAAAAACCCGTCCGAAGAAACGGCGTAAAAAAGGCTTTCCGAAAGTACAAAATTGACCTTCAAATATACAAAAATGTTCATCTCAATTTTTTCAACAACATAGCAAAAAACAATTTTTTTTGTCTAGGGCCGACCTAGGGTCTTCAGGAGAGGCCTCAGACAAATACTTACATAGACAAAAATATTTCCTTCCGTTTTCTTACAACATATTGAAAAACCATTTTTTTGTCTAGAGCAGACCTTAGGACCGACCTAGGGCCATAAGGATATGCCTCAAAATGTTTCAATCAATTTGCTCAGCAGCACAGCAAAAAAAAAAATTTTTTTGGTTAGGGCCGACCTTAGGACAGACCTGAAGCCTACTTCAGCCCTACGCGCAGGCACCGGGTCCAAATTTGTTTTGAATATAATTCGGTACTCGATTACCTCTCAAGTAGAAAAAGAATCAACAAAAGCAGTTAGAATTTATCCAACTTATGTAAGCGAACACGTTGGGCCCTAAGAGAAACTCAGTTTTAGGGTCCTGACTGAGTCCAAGGATCAAAAAATTTTCTTCCAGACCATTCTAGACCATTCGATAAAAAAAATTTGAAAATTGGAATCGGCCTATTCTCAAAAAAGTTTCTTCTACTAATTGTTGGGCTTTCATAGACATGTCGATTAAAAAAACAATTACGAAAATTGGAAAAGATTTACTCGAGTTTTGTACAAAAAAACACGTATGGCCCTAGCAGAAACTTGGTTCTAGTGCCTTAGCTAAGTCCAAGGACTCAAATTTAAAAAAGTTTCTTCCATAAATTGTCGGCCATGCCCAGATATTTCAAACAAAAAAACAATTTTGAAAATTTGGAAAGATTTACTCGAGTTATGTACAAAAAACACGTACGGACCTAGCATATACTCGGTTTTAGTGCACTAGCTAAGTCCAAGGACTCAAATATGAAAATCTTTCTTCCATAAATTGTCGGCGAAGGGTGCCATTACAAATGTGTAGTCGTCGACTCAAATTTTTATTTCACCTACCCAAATAATTTGTCCTCAATTTGTCCTATGCGTCCGACACAAAAAAAAAAAATTTGTCCTACCTTGGGGTCCGAGATATAGAGGTGTACTAAAACGCAAAAAAGCTCAAAATCGCTTTTTTGAAAACTATAAAGGATTGAGAAAAATTGGTGATGCCATTAATTTGTCCTCAATTTGTCCTAAATTCTTGACACTTTCAAATTAGTGTACTGACACTTCCGTAGTGTAAAATTGGATTACTAGATTTTAAAGTGTTTTGTACTAAAAACTTTAGTACAGTAAAAATTTGTCCTCAATTTGTCCTTTCAGAATATATATTCACAATTTTCAAAACATTTCCTCAAAGAATACTATAAAGGATTATTTTCTTGGAGTTGTACTAAAAGCACTATTTAAATATGGCCGTAGAAACGTTCAAACTCTTGAATTTTCTAATTAAAAAATTTGTCCTCAATTTTTCCTTTGCGTATGTGAAATCAGATAATTACGTAATGGCGTAGATAACCAGAAAATAGAGTGTACTAAAAAAATAATAAAAGCTCTTCAAAAGCTCCCAAACTAGAAAATCCTAAAAACAAAACTTATTAACAAACAAACTATTACAAAAATATGTTATTAGGAAAGGACAAAATGAGGACATATTTTTGGTACAGATTAAATTTTCAGATTAGAGAAGGACTAAAAATATTAAACAAGACATATGAGAAAGTTCACTTATGTTCC
>CM055403.1:80445967-80477926 GCA_029228625.1 Pseudolycoriella hygida | reverse complement strand
GGAGTTGCGGGAAACGCGAACAATTGATGGACATCAGTCGATTCGAATAGTCAGCACTGACATCTGTAAAATTGTTTGACACATTCGTTTATTACATAAATATGAAGTAGCTACGAAACATTTGTCATCTTGAAAGCGTTTTGAAGTAAAATACCGTGGTTTGAACTTGTTTCTTTTTAACTTCTGAAGTTCCTTCCTTATAATTTTTACAGTAAAAAAAACTCACCGCAATATTAAGTAATTTTATTTTCTGGTGCATTGCCTGGAGCTGACATGCGTGCGATGCGAAGTGACTCTTAAAAATTGTTATGTTTTTCAAAAAATAATTTTCATATGTTACATAGAACAGAATTAAGAAAATCATAGATCTGCATCGTTTTAAGGGAAGAATACAATTTTCATATTTATCCATTTTTGTGTCAGTTTTCGATCCGTGGATGCTTTCAGTTGCTGAGATGTGACCTAATTTTTGGTTTGTATTACTTTTTGCATGTGTAAAAACATTTCAAACACAAAAAATCGAAAATGTGAATTTCACATTTCACATTTTTTTCACAGATGTGGTCACATTTATGTGAAAATATGTGAGTAAAATGTGAAACACATAATT
Organism: Pseudolycoriella hygida; assembly: GCA_029228625.1. Classification (NCBI taxonomy): domain Eukaryota; kingdom Metazoa; phylum Arthropoda; class Insecta; order Diptera; family Sciaridae; genus Pseudolycoriella; species Pseudolycoriella hygida. The sequence goes on along the minus strand of CM055403.1, from coordinate 80,477,316 downwards.
TTCAAACGGCAAATTTGTCGTCAGCTAAAGATTTTTTATGGATATTTTTGCACATCTGAAAAGTTTATGGTAGAATGTGCCGAGATGTGGCCTAAAGCCCCACAATGAAGTACTTTATATATGGAAATGTGACGTTCACATCTGGCAAATGTGACGAAAAAAGTCAAATTTAGGCACTTTCACCACTCACATTTCCATATGCAAACTACTTTATTGTGTTACTTCAGGTCACATCTCGGTACATTCTACCATAAAGATTTGAGATGTGCAATAATATAGACGAAAAGTTCAATGCCGACGACAAATGTGCCATTTGAAAATTATGTGACTTTTTCACATATTTGAAATGTGAAATGTGAAAATCGAATTTCACATATCGGATTTTTTGTGTTTAAAATGTTTTTAAAGTGAAACAAACAAAAAATCAGGTCACATCTCAGCAACTAGTCATATACAGAGCCCAAAAAAGCGTAAAAAACAACGAATTCTTCAAAATCCCTAACTTAAATCATTTCTAAGCAACAACTGAGTTACCTTCTATTGAAACGAAACTGAAAGTAAGGAAACATTGTTGTTTACAATGAGTTTGACATTAGACAATATTATATGCCCGTACATTTTACTGTGTTAGACGCGACCAATATGGCTACTATGAAAAACATTTAAACAAAAATTTTAATTCTTGAAAAGATGTATGCGAGCGAAACCATAAAGAAAGTGTTGTGGTAAGTTGCATGTCATCTGAATTAGACAATATTGCAAATCTCATTCTAAATGAAAATATGGATTTATGATGACAAAAAACTTGGAACTGCACACATTTTAAAAGCTTATGTTAATTTTGCTTCCAAATATTCGAATTTGCTTATGTCTATTACTTTCTCACTTTTCCCGCAACTCCCTTCAATATTTCAAATTTTCATGTCAGATAACTTTCGTTCACTGGATATTTTTTGCAAAAGACACCTAAATGTAAAGAATGTGCGTAAGGTTCAACCAATTTGAATACCTTCTTTAAAATGCTTCGTGGTAAGTGACTCTTTTTTTTTATTTTTTATTTCGCAAATTTTTTTATTTCATTACAATAATTTCTATTCTATTACATTTTTTTTTAAAGGAACTGCTTTTTTTAAATTACTCAAAAACTAATTTTACAAAATATCACAAAAAGAAATCACATGAAGAAATTAAATTCGCTACCATCGTTGTACGTGTCCCGAATGCAGATCGCATTTCCTCTCTGGATCGCAATAGATACCCTCTGCAGCAAATAATCCAGTGATCGTGCTTCGCCCGTGTTCTTTTTCATCAACTTACCCAATTTCTTAAGGAATAAAGTTGTCTCCGGACCGATGGAGCCGAACGTTTCGAAGGCGAGTGGCGTAAAATTGTAAGTGGTTTTGAGGTCGATGTAATGGTTATGTTTATGCCGCTCTGCTTCATCTGCCGCTGCCCCACTGTTTTGCGAAGAGGCGTTTAAGCAACTGGCAGCGATTGAGTTTACCACTGTCACGTCCCAAAGCAAAGATCGACCCCGACTCCATGGGTAGCTGGTTACTCCATCAGGGCGTTTGCCGTCCCGTCGTGAAAGCCCATAAGGCTCGAGATTGTTTGGAAATCCGGTGGAACTGAACGCCATCGAGAAAATTTTGTTATTCTCGCCGTGGCGCGGGTATTTACCTTTGCTTTTGAAGCACGATAACCCGTGGTGGCCCTTCGGGTCTACCATTACACCGCACATGCACTGATGTGGCACGCAAACTTTATTGCCCAACCGTAGCGCCACCGCAACCCTGGCTGAATCGTTGTCCAAAAGGAGTCCTAATTGGTGGGATGGAACTGCCTGGAGCCACTTAGATGCTGGTTTAGTGGATGACGCCAGTAGTCGTGCCCGGTCAGTTAGACCACTTGATGACAACAATTCTTCGAAAATTAACTTGGAACGCAAGTTGTCCCATGAGTTCTGGACCTTCTTCAGTGGGGTAATCATGGTCAAGAAGTTTGGATCGATAATTTGTAACCCAGTCCTGGCTAGAATCTGATTTGATAGATCTTGCGATTGAAAAACGAAAGAAAAGTAAGCAGGCTGGGCCAAGTCCACCGTTTTTCTTATTCCAAGTCCGGCCAAAGACATCGGGAGAGTCGCTTGAGTCCACGACGTGTCGCTGAAATTGTTGTTCGTGATAGTCTCCAGGGTGTGGCGGTAGTATTCATCGATCTCGGACAATTGAGTGGTGTGGGAAAAAGCCGGAGTCGTACGTAGTAAGTATTGGAATCTTGGTGACGACAAAGAGCTATGTAGCAAAGTGACTCCTGTGGCAGCAGTGGTAGTTTGTTGAATTTGTGAAAATCGCCTATAGTATATTTCAATATACGTCATACAAACAAGATGTGTACGTACTAGCGTGCGAAGCACAAGCGAAAGTGCACATCGAGTGTGGAATGGGGTACGATTGAAAGATATGTTTCTGTATGTGCGAAAGTATGTTGGTGCGCATACCGCGAAAGTAATTATTCACTCACAAGTGATGTAAAAATCACCATACGCTCTTATATATGCAAAAAACATAATTTTTTATTTGGAAAGCTTGTTGAAAGTTGGATGCATAAAAATTTCACATTATCGAGAGATTCGAAACAATTAAATTGGACAAAATACAATTTCGGAATTGAGAACCAATATTTACCACAAAAAATGTCTATTATTGTTGATTTAGGCCATAGAATAATTTTACGACACTCAATTACTAAATCAGAATTTAATTCAAATAGAAAATAATGTAAAAAAGAAATAAAATCTTTTCAACTTTTCACATTTTATATAAGCATTCGCTCCGGTGTGTCTGGTAGGATTATAGCGCTGTATTAAATTACAAAATGAAAATAACAATTAAAATGCAACGATTCGAGAAATTAAACCTATTCATTTTCCTCCCCTTATACTTCGACCAAAAGGATTACTATAAATTTTCCAAAGTCACGCCAGCACTGGTATATGATGGCTTCGTTTATGATTGCATTTTGTTTTATGGAATTGCTTGTAAATGAAAATAAATCGTTCTGATTTTGCATGTATTTTACAGTTAAAAAACGTTATAGTTGGTTGTTTGCTGAAATTTTCCAATAAAATAGAATATTGGAAAATGTGCAAACGATTTATCATGGATGTTGTTAAGATAAACCCAACCTTACAATTCATAGGAACGGATAACAAGCAATTATTTTTGGTTACTAGAGACTCTAACAGGAAAGAAATAAATAATAGACACTAAGGTATCCATAAGCGTAGAACCCAAAGATAAATCTGGCTGAGCAATTTAGACTCTAGAATATTTTGTGTCTCAACGTTAATGCGGTGCTGAGTGGTATTCGCGATGCTAGACATTTCACTGAAAATTGTTCATTGCAACTTTTTGTATTTACCCCTTTTCCAATCATCAATTTATCAAGCAATAATTTGTTCCTTGAGTTGTATCGCTTTCTACTAGCTTCACTGCCGACGTCTTTCAGAAAAACTTTTACCTAAGCAGTTTTTCAAAAAATTTGATATCCTGTCAGCATCAACAATATTAGGGTCTTACACTTACTGTGATAATAGTTGTATGAATGACAATATCTAATCTTTGTTCTAATGCTGACCAATAAATCAATCAGTATTCAAAAACAATATGCGAGGGTTCATAAATGACGTCTGCGTTTGGGGCGAGGAGGGGGAACATTGCAGACATGGGGGCCAAAAACCCGGAGAAATGTAGACGTCATATATGAACGCTGGTGCGCAAATGAATTAATTATAGATAGGTGCTATTGGCACTGGTTGGGGGTAGCCATATATATCACGATAATTACTATTTGCACACAGTGCAAATTCTTTTATATAATTTGAATAATGATTTTAGTTAATAGTGACTGAAGTTAACGAAAATTCGAGAGTTTTTGAAAGCGAAATTATGGGAAATTATGTTATTGAATGAAAAATTATAGTTTAGAGTTATGAGAAGAAAACAGACTTTGCTGCTAGGGAACCACGCCTGTGGCTAGCTTTGTTTTTATGCTTTACTGGTTCTGCATAAAACACAAATTCCGCTCTTTCGACCATTGATTTCGGAGCTATAATTTTACTACAAAAGGGCAAACTTACTGTGCTTTTTAGACTGCTAGTCACCTAGTCTTAACGTGCCTCAGTCGATGCGAATGGTGATATACATGACTAAACGCAGCCGTTTTGGGTAGCGATATGACATATGACTTCATGCACCTCGTCGAATAGTCACTTCGTTTTCTTAACATTAACAACACCGATAGGTAAAGCGTACATAAAGGTGTGACAAGTATAATGTGATATGTTTATCTGTGTACTGCACGTGCACCATGTAATGTATCGGCGTAATATAGCTCGTCGCAGACGAAATAAAGCCCGCCGCAGGCGCAGAGGTAAGCGTAAGGGGGCCGGGGCAGAGCCTCCAACATGAGAAACGTGTTTCATGTGCACTTATTCCCTCTCGTGTTATTTTTTCCGGGGTTGTTTTGTCCGGTGTTATTAAGTCCACTTTTCATTGTAGATATTTTTGTTCGGGTTATTTTGTTCAGAGGAATTTTGTCCTAGAACCATTGTGTGTTGAATGTGTGAGGACACTGAGAAATTTTTTTCTTTTATCTTATTTTTCATTTTTCATTTGTAAAAAAAGGTCAAGAAAGTTCGGAAGGAGAGATTTGTAGATTAATTGGATCAAACTTTGGATTAAATGGATTAAACTTTGGATTAAATGGACTAAAAAATGAATTATAATGCGTCACCCCCTCTGATTTCAGAACTTTTGTAACTGGAAGAAAATAGTTTTACCTTAGATGATTAATGCGTCACACTTTTCTGATTTCACAGCTTTTGTAAGCAGACATAAAGACTTGCGTCACACCTCCTCTGTAAGAGGTTTTTTTTTGCGAATATCAGTACTTTTGTAAGTTTGTAAGCAACTTTTTAGATGCCATAGTTCTAGAGGTATGAATCATCCCTCTGGAATCTGGAAGTGGCGTTATCGCGGGAATAGGCCATATTTTCCCAAAACCATGAAACACGTGTTCGCTTAAATTTAAATCTCTACAACTTCGCCTTTGGAACCAACTTTCTAGCTCCCATAGTTCTGGAGATTTGGTTCATCCTGCCTAATTATGGAAGTGGCCATATACCAGGATTGGGCCATATTTCCCCAAAACCCTGAAACACGTATTCGCTTAAATTTAATTCTCTACAACTCCGCCTTTGGAACCAACTTTCTAACTCTCATAGTTCAGGAGATCTGGGTCATCCTGCCAAAAATTGCCACAAAGAAAGAAAGAAAGAAAAGTTTACCAAATTGACTAGTTAAAAATATTCGATTTGAGTCCATTTCCATACAAAATAGCAAAATTGTTTAATTCATATAAATAAATAAATATCTCCGGAACGACTGAACCGATTTTAATGAGTGAAAAGGCACTTCGGCCTAACATTTTCCGTAGAATCCGGGAAAAATATTTTCCGGGGGTACGTACGTCGGGGGGGAAGTCAAAAAGTTCCTGTATATATGTTCCTTAGTCTACGAAAAAATTTCTTGTGAATTTTTTGGCGTGTAAGACTTGCGTCACGGCCCCTTACTACCGTGGGGCCATGATACAATGTCAAACAGAATTTTGATTATCCTTACAGATACATCTAGGCAAATCTCTCTTATATGTTCTGATTGTTCACATAAAGTGCGAATGCCACATTTCGTTATCTCTTACTGAATTACTCTTAGTGCATAACAAAAACAAAACGATATAGAAAACAATTTCAAACAATGGCCAGAATTACCCTCTCAAAACCGATATACATTTCATAACAGTGCAGATAAATCGAAAATAGCGGGAGATAATAATTTCCCTCAACTTTTAATACATAATATTGAATAGAATGTCGGAGTTTCGTGTCCAAATGTTTTGGCCGACATCCATACATTACTTAAATTGCATTAAATACTGCACGAATCGACGACATATTTGACAACGTCGTTTGCTAGCCGATATCGTATAAAATAATGTGAACAGTGAACAATAAATTAATCTCATTGAGCATGGAGATGATAAAACTTTACTGAAATTTGTCACAGACAATTGAAAATAAATTGCTGTATGTAGAATAAATAAGAAACAAGAGTGGATTTATTGAAATAACTACTGCTTTGCTATCGATGCTTGAGTTGAATAGAAAAAGAGGAACAATACTGTTGTATCCTCTCTGTCGCTAGTCACTGCACAACCTTTTATTTTGTTTCGGATAAATAGATATTGTTCCAAGCCATAAAATGTCAAGGGTACTTTGGAAAAACAAAATCAATTGTACAATGTGTCGACTGCAAACACAATGTTGCATTCAATGCTGTTAAGTTGTATTTATATTGCTGAATAAATTCTTTTTTTTTTGTAGACCTGTATGCAACGTTTTGTATAAAAAAGAAAGAGGCTAAAATAATTTGTTTGAATAAACTTTTAGATAGAAAGATGCGATGCCAGTTGGAATTAGACTATTCCATCTTCCGAAAGTACGTACTTAAATTTGCACAAATTATTAGTGTAGTTTCTTTTACCCGATCCGCTTTTGCCACATAATTGTGAAAAGCGTAATTCATAACTTGCAGAGAAGGCGAAAATACAGATTTTGCCGCGGCCACAGAAAACATTGCTACCACTAAAGAATTTTAATACATGAACCGGTAAGTTGTGTTATATGTAGACTACGGTGGTCCAAAAATGTATGGGAAAATAAAGCTGTCGAAAAGTGTGGGGCACCAGCGTTTAAAAAAATTTAAATGGGTCCTTGATAAAAAATGTCTATGGAGGCAACTCAATCTGGAGTGATTTAAGGGGTGCCGCAAAATCAAAATAGTAAAAAAAACCAAAAACAGTGAAAAACGTAGATATATATGAAATTACATGAAACTAGTACAAGGGCAGGAGTCATGTTCAAGCAAGTTTAGTGAAATCCGTTCAGAATAGTCCTTAGAGAACGCTGTTTTGAATGATTTCGAGTTTCCGCACGGTATCCGAGTCATGGGAGCACATTGAAGAACAAAATGTACCCACCTTTTCCTAGCGGAGTTTCCTGCGACGACGACATCAGGTAGTGGCAAACTAAATTCAGGAAAATGTTAGGAATGAATAGTATGTTTAATATTGAAAATAACATTTGCGTTCAATTTATAAAGTTGAAGTGAAACTGCAGCAATGACCTGAAAAGTGGTAAAAGTCGGTGTTTTTTGAGGTTAGCTGAAAGTTTTTCGCAAATATCTCTACGAAATAAGCATGGTAATTGCTTTCCAGGAAAGCAACCAATTAAATTTAGTGGAAATGAGTTGAGAGGTTTTAGTTGTAGAATAAATAGAGTGAGCCAAACTCGGGCTACTCGACAGTACCTTGAAAAGCAATTACCATGCTTATTTCGTTATCAATGGCAACATCGGGTATATGTTCATCAATCGACGTTACTAACGCCAAATCATTGTTACGTCCCGAACACAGAGTTCGGTAGGACTATTGTCGTCGTCATTTTCTATGACACCTGATTGATAAATGGAAACTAAAATTATTGATCGATCGTATCCTATCTCGTAACGCAAGAATCAACCTTTTATCGAATTCACGCAATCTATTGTCACTCCCGTGACATCACTTTGGATTGACGAATTCTTTTCACAATTCGATTCATTCGATTTCATAAACAAATTAGAAACTTTCAACTGACCCGCTTGTAACGCAATTTTCTTTACCATACGATCGTGATTTACTCTTCTTTTTTGAGCACCACTTTTTTTCAAATATTTCGACATTTTTATGTACGAGCACTCATAATACTTTTTTACAGCCAAGCTTTTTGATGCTCAGCAAATGAATGCGTTTTATGTACCTTAGGGTGAACAGGGTAGGCTTTTCGATATCGAATCGTTGTAAATCAATATTTTTTAAAAGGATTCGTGGGATTTAAAAAACCGGGGGGATTTGGGGGATTTAAAAAAACCAGGGGGGATTAGGGGTGGGATTTAAAAAAACCGGGGGGGATTAGGGGGGCCCGGGGGATTTTTCCCCCAAGCTTATATGTTACTTCACTTGGCACTGGTTGAAACATATGTAGTGTAGCCTGATCAGACGTGAGGCATGACTTGATCCATGACATATTCCGATTTTCGAAAATGAAAACAATTTCTACGAATACGTACGATTTTTGCTTGAATTGACACGAAAATGTGGCGTTGCTTCCGCCTCGACCTGGTAAAATGAGCAAATAAGGCTTTTCCTATAGAACAACGTACATGTCAAATTTTCTCTAATCGTTATTAAAATTGGGTGCAAGTCACGCCATGTTTGTTGTTGACAATGCAAGATAAGTGAAAAAATTATTTTTCACTTCAACGGATTAGAACCAAATAAAATAGAAAAGTTTTTTCCTAGCTATTAAAATGTGGGTACAGAGATTTTTGTATAAATCGGATTGATATTACCGAAGGTATTTATTAAGGTTCACATTTTTAAATTTTTGAAGTGCAAATTTCTTCAAAAATATTGATCTGATTTACAAAAAAATATTTAACGTTCATTTGACAACGGGGAAAAAGTTTTAGCATTTGATTTGATTCAAAGCCATCTAAGTCAAAATTAATTTTCATATTATGTGACCGCTGGATGCAAGATCACCTGTCATCATTTCTCTGTTAATTGAATCGTTCATTTTCGAAAATAAACAAAAAACATGGAGGTTGTGGTGTTTAATATGGAAAAATAAAATGAAATTGATTTTATATTTTCTACATACCGGTTTTTATGCATTCAAATTTTGAACTGAATTGGCTATTGTATGTAAATTGGTTGTAACACCTGTGCGATTATGATACCTCGCCTTTGTTATAACCGATTTACCTAGCCAATGCAGTTAACTTGTTGGAGGTCGGTATGTTATCATTACTGAACAACATGATAGTTCATTAAACACAGCTTTATTTACTTCGCCACAACGAACACGTAATGATCTCGTTTTACTCGGATACATAAATATTGTTCGTTGTATTGTGTTCTTGTATGTAAAATTAGCACTCGATAATAACCCATTTAGTATAGCTGTTCGGTAATATACTATTATTTCAGCATTCGAACATTAAATAAATGACAATTCCAGTAAATTATGTTGAAGTTTGATCTTTACAACAAAATGGTAAATCGCATACAAAAACCTCTTAAAAGGTAGAGTGTGACGCAGTCCGTAAGTCCGCTTCCAAAATTAATGATATTGCTTGAGGTGACGCTATCGCTGATAATACGCAGAGTTTGTTTGAAGGGAACCTTGTGTTCAAAGTTTTAATTTCCTGAAAAAATTACAGCTCTTTTTTTTAAAACAAAATTACGTTGTGCGTAAAATTGCGTCATAAATGCCGGACTCACCAGCGGAATAATTTTTCAACACTTTCAGTTTTCACGCGCAAAAATTTAAATTTACTTTAAACAATCTACGCAATAGGAAACAAAAGTCAAATTTTTGCAGCGCAAAAACTGAAAGTACAGAAAAATTATTTCGTCGTTGGGCATTTATGACGCAATTTTTTAACACAACGTAATTTTGTTTTAAAAAAAAGAGCTGTAATTTTTTCAGGAAATTAAAACTTTGAAGACAAGGTTCCCTTCAAACAAACTCTGTGTATTATCAGCGATAGCGTCACCTCAAGCGATATCATTAATTTTGGAAACGGACTTACGGACTGCGTCACACTCTACCTTTTAAGAGGTTTTTGTATGCGATATCAGTAGTTTTGGAAGTTTTCAGCTGTTATAACTAATCTTCATGTGAAAAATTTTGTTATTTCTATTCTCTATTCTATTTTCTTATTTCTATTTTCAAAAAAGAAAATTTTCGAAGAACAAAAAATTTCTCCGACGAAAATTTTCTTTCCTAAATTTCTATTTTCAGAAAAGAAAATTTTCTAAGAAAAAAAAATTTCTCCGAAAAAAATTTTCTTTCCGAAAAAAAGTGTTCTCCTACACCTTAGGCTACCATCGGAACACTTCGTATCACCTTCGGCTACCCTCGGAATATTTTGTAGCACTTTCGCCTGCCTTCGGAACACTTCGTGTCACCTTCGGCTGCCTTCGGCACACTTCGTGTCACCTTCGGCTGCCTTCGGAACACATCGTGTAGCCAATTTTTCTCAGTGATTTATATAACTTTCATGAAGAAACCAACTATCTAGGTATTCTTATTCAGAATTTAGGAAAAAATCCAAGATGGTGTCACTTTGACAGTTGGCAGCCATTTTCTTATGATCCTAAAAAATTCTCCTGATGAAAGTCTATAACTTTGTAGAAGAAACCGTCTCTCTAAGTAGCGTCATCCGGAGCTAAAATTCAAAAACCGTAGAAGCATAAACGAAAATCCAAGATGGCGCCGCTACAACAGATGGCAGCCATTTTCTTATGATCCCAAAAAATTCTCCTGATGAAACTCTATAACTTTCTAGAAGAAACCGTCTCTCTAAGTAGCGTCATTCCGGAGCTAAAATTCGAAAACCGAAACAGCATAAACGAAAATCCAAGATGGCGCCGCTATAACAGATGGCAGCCATTTTCTTATGATCCCAAAAAATTCTCCTGATAAAACTCTATAACTGTCTAGAAGAAACCGTCTCTCTAACTAGCGTCATTCCGGAGCTAAAATTCGAAAACCGAAAAAGCATAAACGAAAATCCAAGATGGCGCCGCTATAACAGATGGCAGCCATTTTCTTATGATCCCAAAAAATTCTCCTGATGAAACTCTATAACTTTCTAGAAGAAACCGTCTCTCTAAGTAGCGTCCTTCCGGAGTTAAATTTCGAAAGCCCAAAGAAGCAGAATTTATACCTAACAAAAATCCAAGATGGCGTTACTTTGGCAGATTTCCGAAAATCCCAAAAAATTCAGCTGATCATACTCTATAACTTTCTCGAAGAAACTAACTCTCTAAGTATTGTCATTCCGAAGCTAAAATTCGAAAACCAAAAAAAACCTAATTTATTGCTTGGGAAAATTCAAGATGGCGCCGGTTTGACTGCTGGCAGCCATTTTCTTAAGATCCCACAAAATTCTCCTGACCAAACTCTATAACTTTCCCAAAGGAGCCAACTCTCTAGCTATTGTCACTCCGGAGCTAAAATTCGAAAACTCCGAGCATTACCGAAAAACCCTCAAAATTGACCACTTTTTCCCATGCCACGGCTTTTCCAGAATTTTCCCGGAAAAGCGGCATATGAAATTTTTCATTTGGGGCCGAGGCTGACGTTCCCTGAAAATTTTAAGGAAATCGCTCGGGCGGTTCTCGAGAAAAAAAAGTAGATAGATAGATACATAGATAGATCGTTGACACACCACACAGGAATAAAATTGTTATTAATTACAAAGGTAATTTGACCACTTTTCCTTAGGAATTGGTCATCTTTGATTGGCGATATCTCAGCCAATTTTCAACCGATTTTGATGAGTGAGGGCTTGTTTGAAAGCTGCTGCGAACGTTATTTTTTTTAAATAATTTGGAGGGGAAGGGGGGCGAGGGGAAAAAACTCAAAACTTCGCCTATACATCGTGTCTTGTCCCAATTTTTGTATGGAGGTTTTTGGGTTTGTAGACGTTTTTTTTGGGTGTGGGGACTGCGTCACGCTCTCCGCTACCGCTCCAAGCATGATAAAATAAGTCAAGGAATCTAACCCACCCAAAAGCGAGTTCAACCTTACGACAAAGTCAACATTAAATACCTTTTCTTACATTACGTGAAACTGGAATTCAGATCACCAAACTCACTTCATCATTCATTATCTGATTCTTTCCAATTTCCTTATAAGAAAATTTCATATTTGAATTTCAATCTTAACCGAATTTCTAATTTGAAATCCGTGGAAAAAGAAGAATAGTTTTCACATTCAGAGATCAAACCAATGAGAAATTTTGCACTTTAAGTTTTAATAGATGGATGAGCTGAGCATGTGAAAATATATTCTGCGCTCATATTTTCGAAGCACTGACGTTCTTAAAAGAAATATAAATTTTTTACCCTCAATTTGTTTTGAAAACATTTCGACTTCGTTTCGTGAGAAAGAGTATTATTTTACCGCTAAATTGATTAGAAAACACTCATCTACTCACTGCATGTGAAAATGCTTCGTAATCAGCTGTAGTATCTCATTCTCTCTCGTTCTCTTTCTCTCTATAATAAAGCAGAATGCGAATATTTTCATATAGCAGTTCGATATGAAAATAAAAAACTTTTTGATGTTGTTCTCTGCTGCAAGGTTTGTTAAACGAACGAAACTCTGTGAAACCCTGTCACTATAATAATATTTTTTGTTCGTCCAGAATACTCAATCTCGTCAGTTGAGAGTTGAATATCGGTTATAACGGATGAATTTTATAAGCCGCTATAAGTGTTAAAGGCATTTTATTAGGTGATTGTTGTTACACAAAATGTGTACCTAATTTCAGCTTATCACATAAATAATTGGCTGCACCTGACTTCGGTTAATTTTTTTCAGTACAGTTAATTAGATAAGAACAGTTTTTTTATTCAAAAAACGATTTTTGTTTTGTGATTCACAACGACAAACAACTATAGACGTAAACCTTTTTAGTTCGTTTTGTTACGTTTTGCCATATTAAACAAAAATTATTTTGTTTTCTCGTATGGAGGTATCAGTGAACAATTTTTTCGTGTTACGTGCATTTTATTTGGAAAGATATATGTTTGATCAGCAGATATGATTTATTAGTGATTGTAAATTAAGATCCCCAACACCCAAAACACGACACAACATACCACATCGCAACGCGTTTGAGAAAGTGATTACAATCGGCAATCTATTTGTAAGATTACACGGCATGTGCTCCTTTGTGCTATTTTTTGTTGTGTTGTAACTAAACAAGACGAATTACATGTAAATTTTTACGAGATAATTTTGATTTGATTGTTTACATATTTTTCTATGCATTGACAGTTTATTGGAAATGTATTTTTAACACGTAAAAAATGTCATAGAAAAATGTGTTTCAAATGGATTGTCAATAATTAATTTTGTAGGGAACGAGATGTGTTTTCAGTGCGGTAATTTCCAGTTTTGTTAAAAATATTTCCTTTGAATCGTAGTGTCTTTCAAACAAACTCCTATAGAGGATTACATTTAAAGAAAGATTGTCCGATTGTTATGGAGGATACACCAACCTACAACATACATCAATATGTAAGTGCTTTTCTTTTTTCAAAATTATCTCCAAAAAAAGACGAACGTACGGACGTGTGATAAAAATTTACATCGAATTTACACAATTTTTTGGAGTTTTTGAATTCCGTCTACATGCCGTTTTTTAATTTTCAGTTTGTTATAGGATTCGGCAACATCGACAAATTTGCGTTGCATGGCCGAATCGAGTTACAAATCGATTGTTTCTTTTTCGGCAATAATGAATTATGAATGAATTTGGATGAATAATGACATCCCCGTCTTTAACGTAGAAGTGTCGCTTATGGTGTCTTTTTCTCGCGGAACAAACTTCGAAAATATAACAAATATTATATTTTCGAAATTAATTTACAATACACTTTCCAGTTTTGATATATTTTCGGTATATTTCTGGTATATTTTCGAAATATGTTCCCAGCGGGAAAAAGACACAATTAGTGTACTGGACGTGTCCAGTGGACGTACAAGTTTTCTCCAACACTTTAGCTGTACATTTTACACGTAAAATGTGCATTGTATGCTATGTGTTTGTCAAATGTACAATCTGTTTTTAAACACTTTCGCTGTAAAGATGGTTTTTTAGACGCGGATCAATGTTTTCCTTATTTACTTCTTCGCTATTTATCAACACTAAATTAAGTTCACAGTATTTCGTGCACAAACTGGATTCGAACCCACGACACCAGAAACTCCAGTCCCCGACTTTTTGTTTAATTTGTTAGTATCATAGGCGCGCGGTAGCATTGCGCCCGTGACGCAAGTCCCCATACGATCAAAAAAACCAGAATTTTTTTTCGTAGACTGCGGAACCATCTAATACAGCTAAGTTTTGACTTTTTTCCCTTAGGTCGTACCCCCCTGATACCTAGTTTATCGGATTCTACGTAAAATTTTGATTGAAATCGACATTTTACTCATTAAAATCGGTCCAGTGGATCCGAAGATATGACCTTTAGAAAATCGTCATTTTCCATACTAAATGCGCTGCTTGATGAAGCCAAAGAAAATGAATTATATCCTACGTTAGTTAGTTAGTTAGTAGTTCCAGAGCCATTTGTATGAAAAACGACTTTTTTAGCGATTTCTCGAAAACTGGCGGTCAGATCTTCTTTAAATTTTGCATCTAATAATTTAAAAAAATGCGGTCACCGGCTTCGCTTGGGCGCTAGGGCTCCTGGAAGCTCCCACACAAATCCCATATAAAATAATGTGTGTGGTGAGTGTCACGGTTGGGTAAGTGAGGTATTCAACTTCTATTAGAGTTTTTGATATTTTTCGGTTATTCTCGACATGAGTGAGGTCATCCAATGGGGCTTCATAATAGGTTTATTGGATTCTTGTGGATTTTTCTAGCACTTTTCAACTTGCATCAGGTTTTTTGATATTTTTCGATTATTCTTGACATGAGTCAGGTCATGCAATGAAGCTTCCTAGGTTTAAGGGATTATTAAGGATTTTTGTGGATTTCTCTAGCACTTTTCAACTTCCATCAGGTTTTTTGATATTTTTCTGTTATTCTCGACATGAGACAGGTCATGCAATGGAGCTTTTAGGTTTAAGGGATTTTCGTTGATTTCTCCAGCACTTTTCAACTTCCATCAGGTTTTTTGATATTTTTCTGTTATTCTCGACATGAGACAGGTCATCCAATGGAGCTTCCTAGGTTAAAGGGATTATTAAGGATTTTTGTGGATTTCTCTAGCACTTTTCAACTTCCATCAGGTTTTCTGATTTTTTTCGGTTAATCGGTTTCAAATGCTTCCAAAACTACTGATATCGCAACAAAATCCCTTTTAAAAGGGAAATGTGACGCAAGTTCTTGTCCCTTCTTCCAAAACAACTGATATCAATTTGGGTGACGCTTAACACTTCGAAACAAACAACTCGATAGCGTAGTGGTTAACACGTCTGCATGCTACTACGAGATCGAGTTGCCAGTGCGTTGGTTCGAAACTCAGCCGCAGACAGATTTGTACCGATTTAGATTTGTAAACAAAACAAAACTGATTGGATCGTTCAAGTCAAGTGAAGTTGAATGTAGTGCAATCGTACGGCTTACCGGAAAAGGCATTGTTGGGAGAACCGGTATTCTACTCCTACTAGTTTCGCTCCTAGTTACATCTCATAGATGGCACTGGGTTTGTCGCACAGCTTACCACTGGCACAGTAAAACTTTCCGGTAATGAAAGGATCTCAAAAAGTAGAACCACAAACAGCGAAACTAGTAAATAATGATCTAGCCTCTAACCCTTCATGGGTTGTAAGGCAGATTATTATTATTATTATTAACACTTCGAAACGCAAAAAAAAATTTCAAAATATTTTCACATTTGATTAAAAAAATGCGTCACAAATGCCAGACCCACCAGTGTTATGGTTTTTCTGTTCTTTCAGTATTCGAAGCGTTAAGCGTCACCCAAATTGGTATCAGTTATTTTGGAAGAAGGGACAAGGACTTGGGTCACATTTCCCTTTTAAAAGGGTTTTTCTTGTGATACGTATAAAGAGCTCAAAAGGTTTTTTAGTACTATTGTACTTGTAGAAAATTTGTCTTCAACAACTGTTCATTCATAATTCCATTTTTAAAAAACGAAGCATCTTCATAAGATTTAACAAACAAGTGATTATTTCGTCGTTTACGACGCGTTTCACATAAAATATATGAATTATATATTAGCGCATTCGCCCTAAAGTTGAGCCGTAATATAATTGCGCCCATAATAAATACATGGCGCAATTATATTTACAGCGAATCGGCAAATAAACTTAATCATTCGGGACCAAATTGAATAAAAAGAATTTCAGTTATATATGATGAAAAGCTTCAGTTAGCGGTCAATTGTACATACATATCAATTGTAAAGAAAATTCCGTTGTACATTGTACACATAACTTGTTCGTCACTTAAGTACGTCAATTGTACATACATTGTACATGTTCTTAGAGTTTTACATATGAAAAAAGTGCCATTGTACATCTCTTGTTCATAGCGTACATGTCAATTATACATGGTGTCGATTACACTATTAGTTTTGCTGGACGTACAAATGTCAATCATAAAACAAGTACAATGTACATTCTACATGCATGTTGTGTTACATTATATATGTATATTTGCATGAAGTACATCTCCGTCGTAAAGCGGTCGTGAAAATTTCCTGGGGTTTTTTCTTAATCTCTTGTTATAAACAACCTATTTCCCTTTGTTGAACAAAATTTCCGAACGATCACTGCGTCATCCTCTATCCCCCTTTACACCATAAGTTTGTCTTTTATGGATAGTCCCCAACAGGTGATATCATATCTTCAATTTATTATGCTAATTTGTTTTCGTATATTTAATTATTTATATTCATGTTTTAAATGAGTATTATTTGATGAGTGTGTCTACTGCCTGCTGCATGTTAGAAAAAAAAAGAGTCAAGGTAGACAAGAATGTTAATTCGTCGGTTATTTTCATAAAATTAACTTTTATCGCATTACAAATTCATTACTTGAGGATTCAAAATTCATGAAATAGATAGAATTTTGTGTAACAACGACAAGACATGCAATTGCACTTACGTAGGGTAGTTTTTATCTTGGAATTATTAATGAAAAGGAATTTGGAATTTTGTAGAATTTATTTAATTGAGGTAATTAATGTCGCTTTGAAGCACGAGTTATTAGAGAGATTTGTGGGAATGTTAACTTTTAATTTAGAGGAGTATTCTTGATGCCTTTATTTAATCCACTGGACGTAATTGGAAGTTATATTTTCTAAAGGATCGCGAAAAAGTCCGCCGTCCGATAAGCTTGATATGTTTGATTCAGCTTATCATTTAATTTCTTTAGTGAAAACCTGAATCCGCTTCAAATTGAAATATCATGCCTGCGGCAGATAACCTTTTTGGTGCAGAGATGTGCAGTAGAAAAGTTGAAATGTTTTATAACGTGAACAAGTAGTAGAAATATGCTCCCAGAAATTTTTTCCCAAACAGTTTCCTGTTGTTTCAAGCAATCATTTCACAAGAACCGTTGATAAAAATTATATTAGAACGCAAGGAATAAAGACGCATCTGCCCAGTATATTCTTTCATTTCGAACAAACACCGTTTCATTCACTTTTAATAAGAACATTTGGTGTCATAGCCAATCAATCGCTTCATCGGTAGCTTCTTTTAGCACTCGATTGTCCCGATCGAACGTGATCTATTGACTGCAATCACATTTTAGAGTGTCGCGAAAATTCCTGCGCAGTTGCGCCTCGCAACATCCGTTCCCAGAACGAAACCGGTTTAACATTTTCCGTTCTCGTAGAGCCAATTTTTGCCGCCAGCCAATTTTTTGTACGGATTTTCGAAGGGGAATTTGTGAAAATTGACAATTCTTCTCTTCGGAGCTCCAACAACGAACATTAAATGTCATGATTACTCCAAACGAAAGAACCCGAAGCAAGACGTAGTGGTAGGAGATGCTCTAGTTTTTATTTTATAGGGAGATGGGGAACTATTGTAACCTGTTTTCCATTGATTATCTGCAGCCAATTTACTTCTCAAGTCTCAAGTCAAGCTCTTGTGTTAAATTTCAAAATGGTAGACAATTTTTCCATCTACGTTTACATTCGCACCTCAATTTGTTCCAACCGACTTTTGAATCAAATTGTTTCGTACACGCAATTTCTGCGCTGTCTGTTCCTATGCTGGCTTGTATGTCGTCATAAGTGAAATTGTTTATAAGAATTTCGCCATTTAGGTAGCGGTTGTCTAAATGCTCAGTTTTTTCATCATTTGGGCAAAGACGCCACTTCCCTGCTTATGGCACAAAAATCGTGTTTTCTTCCGCTTTTTGAAATCGTAGCAAAGAGCAAGTCATTAGTGGTACCCCAACTACCTGTGGAGTTATTTGGAGTATTTTATTATTTGGAACTAATGAACTTAAACACCTATGGACGCCGCCGGGCAATTTGCTTTTTTCACGATATAAAATTTTTTTAAGAAAGTGCACACTCTTTGGGGAATGATATCGAAAAGTGCGCAGAAGGCTGGGAATGAAAAAAATTGCGTACGCACTACTTGAATGGAATGTCCACCTGAATTAGGAAAGCAAAAATCAGGAATCAAGAAATCAGGAACCAAAAATCAGGAAATGAAAATCAGGAAACGAAAATCAGGAATCTAAAATAAGGAAAAACAATAATCAGGAAATACAAAAATCAGGAAATACCAAATTTAGGAAAACCCAAACTTAGGAAAAACGAAAATCAGGAAGAAAATAAATCAAGAAAAACATCAAAGTTTTCAATTCCTAAGGAGGTCGCAATCTTATTTTTTGTATATAGGGGGCTCTGCCCCCTAAACCCTCTCGCCTGCGACGAGCTACTAACGCCCTGCAGGCTACCTTCCGTGCATGGGGCTCTGCCCCAAACCCCGCTAGGGGCTCTGTCCCTTAGACCGCGAAAACAGCTAAGATTTTCCATGAAATTCATCAAAAAAATTAAACAAAAGATTCTCGGCGGTTGTTTTCTTTAATTTTGCTGTTAATTTGACTTTTTTCGGCGAAATTCGTTAAAAATCTTCGCTGATTTTCTTTAAGTTTTTTTCGGTATAACGGCAGTGAGTGTAGGTGACCGTTAATTATTATCGCTCACATGAGGAGATGCACATTCAACAATTCCGACATATGACTATTTTTCGATTAATTAATTCTTCCAAAAAAGTCATATCGTTTACCATAAACTCATTAATTTCTTTTTTAATATATTTCAAATTGGTAGCAATTATAATCAGCTATTTAAAAATGAAATTGTGTTTAATTAAAGCTTTAGTAACAAATCATTCCTTCTCAATTCATTATCTTAGTTCATCCGGCTTAACTTGACCAACAATCGCAAATAAAATATTACATTTCTAATTAAAATGCTAAGCTGATTAAAAATGGGACGTATAATTTTTCTATACACCCGTGAATAGAAATAAAAAAGCATTCCTCATTAGTAAAAATGACCTTATCTATATCTACTATCCGAAATGTAAATAACAAACAAACAAAAATTATGAAATATTCTTCTATTTTGCTATAGTCTATAATGATTCTTGCTAAACGGATAAATAATCGTTTATGATTTATTTATTCAATTAATTCATTAATTTTCATTTATTCTTAATGAGATAGCTTTTGATTTTAACTGAAAAAATGCATTCTCGAATAACGTTTGGGGCCAATTAATCAAATTCGTTTAAATTGTATTTATTAATAAATAACACTATAGGAATACGCAATGCTTTAGTGTTACGATTGGTAAATGTTTTGTGGAATGAAGTGCTGCAGTCTAAAATAATCTCAATAATAAAAAATAACAACAAAAATGTTGTACACAATAAATTCAATTGTAAAAAAATGACCTTAAAACCATTCAAAATATACAAAAAGTTAATTGATTATGAACCCGGTGTGTCCATGACGAATGTGAATTTGTCGTAATTACTCGGCGCGCAATGAATCAATCAAAATAAAACATTTATATCATTAAATAACCATCGTTGGGCCTCTCTAAAAAATCATTTGATATTAAATATTAACAACACATTCAACCAATCAAATATGAACCTTTTCGAATACACTACCTGCATGCGTATGGTACGTATTGAAGAAAATACATACAACGAAAACAAACATTTAAAAATCATTCTTTTTTCATTTTATTTATTAAATTTACACGTCAAAACGCTTGTTGCGCAATAGTGTTAACATTTATTTTTTTAATAACATTCTGTTAATAACTGAGCAAATTTCATGTTGCATCACTCATCACTTAGCAGTATGTACATACACTTAGACTATGTGTATTTCTTAAACATACCTATGTGAATCAGATTGGAGTACGCAACAGTATATTAATAGTAAGATATACGTTCGCAATTATACAATTGTAAGGCTTAGCTTGTTATTTTCATCATTCGCATGTCCAGTTGAATTAGAAAAAAGCTGATGCTTGAAACTTTTTATGATTTTAGTCTTTGATATTCTTTCGGGTTTCCCGTTTGCTGAACAGATGAACAGAATGCCACCAATTTCCAATGAGATGAGTGAGATTGTTGATTTGATTTTTAAGTTGAACGAGTAACTACATCAAATTGTAATTAAAACACTGTAATGGCACCATAATCAGCTACAGATTTGATGAACCAATTTTCATAAATTTTTCCTCCCATTCTATACTGTATTTCTTTTTCGACAACTTCATTCGAAAGGTAGAATACGCTAAAGTTGGAGGTTGCATGTGTTCAACAAAAATGAATGAAGTAGCAGCACAATATTTAGTGAAAGTTGTGTGGACGTGGACCTCTTCCATGACTTGGAGGTTACTGGAATGAAGGTTCCTAGGAGCATGTTTTAGGAGCATAGCAAAGGTTAATAGAAGGGAGGTAATAATAATGTCAGAAACGACGAATTCAGGGAAAGTTTTAGAGTTACGTTGCAGAGGCGGCATCTGAGATGGTATGGGTACGTTGAAAGGATAGCGTAAATACCCCACACCGAAAGTTATAAACGCTCTATAAATTTTGATGATTTCCCTTTAAAACATGCAGACATGCATTTTGGAAAGGGGTAACAAACTGCATTAAATAGCGGGAAGTTTTTGTGAACGGCACCTAAAATGTGTAAATATATCAACTGAATGCGAAAAACAATAAATTTATGTTGCTGTTATAAGCATTCATGATGGAAAATGTAATTCATTCCACATAAATTAGCTGTAATTTTATATATTCGAATGATCACTAACTTAAACGATTTTTAAACGTTTAGTGTTCGCATTTTTCTTTGTTGTTTCACATTCTTTTCAATATTGCATTGCTACGGTGACTACAAAAACCGAACGTACAAACACAATGGCTTAAGGTTAAATACAAAATAGTAACAATAATAATAATAGACTTGCACGCTGCAATTTTATTATTTGACATGTTTTTGACGCTATTTTTCGATACATTCGATTTGCAACACACATTTTACATGATTTCAATGTCGAGTGAAATAATGATATGTTGTCATATGGGATGTTAAATCGTCTTTTTTGTTACCTGCAGGTATACGGGATTCTAGCCAAATTTGACAGAAATGTTGCAATTTTCAGACAAATGTTAGGTAACAATTTGGTGAAAACGATTTTAATTATAGCAGCAAAAGAAATACTAGTCATGGTCCATGGAAATTTTAACATGTCTTAACACAATCCTTCAGAGTTTGGAGTACATTATTTTGTATTGAAATTACATTTTTTAGATCTTTCAATGAAATATTACTACAGGAGGAGAATCATAAGATTGTGTAACGGTTCGTTTTAACTCGTTTCATTGAAAAACCGAGTTTTGCATGCACAAAATACAAGAAAATGTGTGAAAATAAAGATAAAAGAGAAATAAAAAAGTTGCACAAGCTTATGATTCTCTCTCTGTATTATTATTTTATTACTAATTATAAAAGTCAAAAGTTTGTGTGTTTGAAAGTTTGTCTGTTTGTTTGTTTGTTTGTCTGTTTGTAAATTGTCGGTCACAATTTTTCAGCGTGACCCAACATACGTCCGACCTGCTTGAAGAGTTCCGAGGAACTAAAGCAAAGTGTCGCAGGCAATGCAAAAGTAGATTCGGTACAGTAGTACGGGGGAAACGGATGTACGGGGGAAATGGTAGTACGGTGAAATGGTAGTACGGAGAAAACAATAGTGAGGATTGATAAACGGTTGTACGGGGAAATAGTAGCACGAGGAAAACGTTTGTACGGGGAAATGGTAGTACGAAGGAAATATTAGTACGGGGAAATGGAAGTACGGTGGAAGCGGTAGTACGCAGAAAATTGTAGTACAGGGAAAAGTGTTGTACGGTGGAAACGGAAGTACGGGGGAAACGGTAGTACGGGGAAAACGGTAGAGTGCAAACGGTTTTACGGGGAAATGGTAGTACGGCGGAAAACCAGATTTGCGTAAGCTTATGGTAACTACTATCATACTACTAAATCCATTTCTTATTCATCTATATCTACCTTTGCACACCCTTGCATACATTTTAGTATGAGGTACTTAAGTCTCAAGTCTCCGACCTAGCGGACAAGAACGCTTATGTCCGCGTAGCCCCTAGGGGCGGGGGTATTTACTAGTTCTATCATACAGACCGTATCAAGTGAGGGTGTGCGGTTGGAGGTATTTTTCAAACTAGATCCGAACCAGATCCACACTGAACTTGTCAATCGCGCAAAGGGGATGGGTAGTTAGTTAGTTTCGTTTTTTTGGCTTCAACATGTACAATTTACATTTTACATATTAAAATCGCAATGATGCTACCAATTATATAATAATTACATAAATAGCATTATTCCATTTGGAATTGTTTGAAAAACATCTCTAACTTTAAGTTGATGACTTCATTCTCCACGAGGAAGTGATTTTCGAAGAATTTCTCTCTATGTTGCATCATTGCCGGACATGTTGTTCAGAGGCGTAGTGGAGTTTCCTCATCTCCGTTGCTTTTCCTGCATGATGCTATTGGAAGAAGTGACATCCTGTGTGTAGGTGCTTATTAAGGCTGCAGTGTTCTGTGATTACGCCAATGAAAGTTCTGAGTTATCTTGATTTATTTAATAGGAGTTTGCTTTTTTTACTGTCTGGGACATCTTAAATGGTTTTGGTGTGTTTACAGTAGGGGAGGGTATTCCATAGCTGTTTGTGTTGCATAATTGTAGAAATCTCTGACAATGCTTCTTTGCAACGTGTACTAAGGTCAAAATAGAAATTTGAACATGCCATCTCATTCTCATTTCTTTCATCATTAGTGAGGTTAAAGCAAGCATTCGATAATAAGCTTAGATGTAAAGCAGTGAACTTTAAGAGCATTGAGTGAGGCTTGACTGTAAGAGCATATGTTTATGTCATGTTACATACATCTCTCGATCGTAAAGTATTACATGTTTCAATGATTACATAACTATCACCTTGTGCAACATATGTTACAACAGGCTTAAAGATTTCTAGTTTTGCTTCAGACGCTGCGTTTTGGCTGCTTATAAGAAATGCGTGGCCATCTAGCCATAACATTTTTGCAATGAAGCAGATAGTTGGCGCATAGTTAAATTTTAGAAAATCAGATACACAATAGTGCAACCTATCTACAACGAATTTTCTCCATAACGAGGTCCCGAAAGTTCGCTATCGAGAGGTTTCGCAGGAATATGCACCCCTTAAAATAAATAAGTGCACAACACATTTGCCAATTCTGTTTTATTCTAGGAATTCTGTTCGAACAACGAAATTTTCGAAACGTAATGAAAGAGATTGGTAAAAGAGCTTTTATTTAGTTTGGGTTGACAGATTTTTTCTTTCGTAGTATTTTTGAACACTACGCACAAGTTAAGTTTTTGTGATTCTGAACGAACAGTTCAATTGTTGTTGAAATAATTCGGTTGAAAAACGAGCCCCCGAAGCATTCGCATTATTGAACCTCATATTTCGTGCTTTGTTTTTCAATATTTATTGTAAACTTCAATCCAATTATATTGCACAGTTAGAGAATTGTTAATTGAACATAAACTAGAACATAACGTACAAATAATTATCGTTCATTTCAAATCCAATCCAAACGAGTGTTCTCGTCATCAACTGGTTTATCATTTGCTCACACCCGGCAGCGTTTTATATATAAAATTATAGGAGAAGCAAAGTGTGTTATAAAGCTAATATATATTTCAACATGTTTGCAAATCGCGTCACTTGGATCAGAAATTCCATAAATAATATTCATCAATAATAAATTAAATTAATCATGTACAAGAGCTCTGCATACTATTGGAAAGAATTCTATTCCAGCTGCGTATTTAGTCGTTTAACTTTATATTTTATTCCAATAAGCTCCAGTCACTTGTGCAAATTTTCTAATTTGAAATAACTGATAATTCCAAGAATTATTTGTTTCATCAGCCGATATATGCACGCTTCGCGCAGCTCACAATTAATTGTTATGTCATAAACATGCCATTAATTTAATCAAATTGTAGGAATTAATAATGTTTACTCATTGTTAGCATGTTTGCGTTAACCGAAATTCTACTTGCTCAATGTTTGTTGTACATTCTATACTGTGCATAGTATGTAGATACATAAAAGAAACATTCATCACTAGTCAAAATAACTTAAATCTATTAGAGTTAGATGAATCCCAAACAAATGTCCAGAAAGTTGAAAAGAGGATACATTGGAGAAAAGTTTACAATAAGGGTAAAGTTCGCAGCCAGAGTGACGGCTACAATTGACGTGAAATAAAGTTGTTTCTGCGAGAGCCACAAACATTGAGTTAATTTTCTTTTCTCGATTCATAAGCTTGTCAATGCAATTTTATTGCAATCCTACACAAAAAACAACTACTACTTCGGATCAGTAATCAATTTGTAAACTCGTAACAAGAGGAATTTCGAGCGGGGATACTTAGTTTTTCGTTTTGGGTTCTAAATAAAACAAACCTGAAAGAAAAACGATATCCGTCCGTCAACACGAGTAAAACTTGACCGATTTTCAAAATATTTTTTATGGGATTGAGTCGATTGAATTTGGAAATTTTCGGGCCAAGGGCCGGGCCGCCGAGCTACGGCCACGATTTTCATAAATCTATTTTTTGTCTGTCGAAAGACCTATGAATGCGTAACGTTTTAATGAAAGAAAATTTTTTGAGTTTGGGTTCTTGAACTTATCTGTAGCCCTAAAACTGAATATGTACGACGTTTTTTTCCTCTATGAATAGGGTAAATCTTTTCTGATTTTACAATTTCATTTTTTCAAAAACGAGGTCTTTAAAGTGATTAGACGATTGAATTTGGGCAAAATCGGTCAAGAAATTTTGAAGTTACGGTCGAAAAAATGGTCAAAAACGTGGTATTAGGAAGGTTCACCAACTTTTTGGCTTATATTTCTGCGAATTACGCACAAAAATGGCTATATAAGATTGTAAATGAAAGGTATGCACCTTAAAAAATCACCAAAATAGAGGATAACATTATTGCCCATGAAAGTATAGGCCCGAGGCCTTTCCTTAGAGCCTTAGGTACGACAGAGCTTATAGAAAATTGTTATTACAAATTCGTATAAAAATGGTGTTTAAAAATTTTGTTTTTATGAAAGTGCCGCGGTAATACCGTGCAATGTTAATTTTTAAGCGTATTCCAACGATTCTATCTATCAACGATTCAATCTACACCGGCTAGGTACTTTAGCGTACAGGGTGACCATTGAATTATCTGTGTTTTTAATCTGCTTCTTTTCGGTTTAATGTTTATTGTAATGACCGTACACACAAAATTCATAATGTACAGCTCTGCAGCAAATACTTTTACTTAAACTCTTAAATTACAGCATCCCCCAACTCTATTCACCATGTTTCATGTCAACCGAAGCAACATAATCATGAATATATTTCAGGGAAAAAATAAGCCAAAAAATCTCTCAGCGGTATTGTTTATTATATGATAAAGCAACCGAACGAAACGGCCAAATTTCCAAGAGTTTTTGGTATCGTATATCATTTTATGGTGTGTTTTACGATTTTAATTTGATGATGGTGTATTTTATGACTATTTAAGATCTCTTAATTTCAATTAGACAACGAATGAATATTGTATGTCCTTAAATACATTATGCACAAAAGTACAATGTTCTCAATGTTCTTTACATTTACGAGTTCTTTTAAGAAATTAATCTAATTTGGAAGAGCAGCGTCACAGAGTATTTAGTGTGTGTATATGTATATACGTATAACAAATCATTGTCAAAGTTTAATTATTTAAATGTGAAGAAATATCCTTACACAACGCGATTTAGCTTCGTCGTATCCGGTCTAACGCTATACACATTATTTATTAATGAATTAAGTTCGTTTTATTCTGCTGGTATGAGAGGGTATGAGAATGAAATAATATATTGATACACGTAACATAAAACCTGAGTCGTAAACATAAATATAACAATTGTTTTGACTCGAAGTTTAAATTATAATTAGCTGGATAAAGTTTAATGTTTGAAAATTGATTCTTTTAATGATACACTGGAAAAGGTTCAATTTTCGACGTGTATAATTTTTCGCTGTTATAAACTCGAATTGAATAAGCTTATTCAGCCAAAATATTCTATTTTGGCTGAATAAAATAACTCGGAAAATCAGCCAAAAAAATTTTTCGAAATTTTTCGAAACAAGATTTTGACAAAGACTTTCCAAGAAATTTGGCTTGTGCTGGATGAAAAGGTATGATCTTCAAGTGGTCGTGGGATTATATCCTAGAACTGGGAAATAATGATTCCTATTGTGTATTCATGCAAATTTCGGAAATTTGAAAAGCCGTTAGAGATGTTATGGCAAGTAGATAGATAATAGATTTTATAGCAACATCTATTACAATATGCCACTTCCTGCACCATTGCAGAAGTAAATTTTTTATAAGATTTTTTTTTGTGAATGAAATTGAATTGAAGTGGAACGAGTGGAACTAATGATTAAAGTGGAATCTTGTGTAAAATAGCGTTAGTGTCTCAGACTTTGACCGGCTGTCCTAACTTTGACGATTTTTTACCGTTATTTTTTGCTAAAATAATATTATTTATCGATAAAAAATAAAAAAAGGTCTGCAAGCAAAAATTTTGTTTCTCCTCGTACAGAAAAACCTTAAAAATGTATGCAAAAAATCGTTTTCTTCACAGTCAACTATGGGGGAGGATCTACCTAAGGAGTAAAGCGATTTTGAACTCCTTTTGAGTCATTTTGTGGGTTTATTTTCATAAAACTTTCTCTTGATTAATGGACACTCTGTGCAGTAGACTTTCACAATAGAGTATTCCAGTAGATGGTTTTTATTATAAAATAAGCATGTTTATGAAAAAGATCCTTTTTGTGCCAAAATAAGCATTTGTAGTAGAATTTATGTTTATCTCGCGTAATTCCAGTCTCGATGGATTAATTCCCACTACTTTTTGTCATTTGTTTGATGTCAATTTGTGTCAATTTGATGTCATTTTTGTGACGTCGCGTCGTATGTGTGACGTCATTTGTGCGACGTCATATTTGTGACGATGCACAGACGGAGTAACTAGTAAAACGGTAAAGTGCGCCCTCTAAACTTACTACGACTGACTGCTCAGGTAAAATATTTTGTTGGTATGGATTTGCTTCGGCGGTTGTGCGCTTACTTTTGTTTGTTGTGCGTTGACGTTTCTCGCTTTTTAAAGTTCTTTTTTAAAAGTTATAATTCTTCTATCTAATTCGATCACCTATCACCCAATATTTATCACCCTCTTAGTGCTAATCAATGAGAAAAAAAATAAAAATTCTTTTTGGTAAAGACCTTAGCACACCCTTAGCGTTCAAAATAATATATTTACGAATACCCTGAAACACTCATTACATCTTATTGATTTTGTTGTGACTATTTAAGTTCTGTAAATAGGAAATCATCTGTGGCATAATGTGACTTTAATTTCTTAAAATAACTTAAAAAGTTCTATGTTCTTATGTTGTTAAGTGATTTTATAATATTTTCTGAGAACAGACGTGATGAAAGAGATTATTTCAGAATTTATTACTTATTGACTACTCATGTAGCATTCAATTCATCTCACTCAATCCACATCCGCACACAACATTCCCAAACATCCTGGACTATGTGTTTCGGTGTTTCACGAGACGAAAAAATATCTACAGCGTAGACAACAATATTAAAATCTACTGGTCATGATCATAAATTCACCGTTCACAGCAATTTCCTTCGCGGCACTCTGCATTGTAATAGAACAATTTTTATCATATAAACAAAGTCATAAATTCTAGTATCTTGATTTAAATTTTAATTAATGGCAGAATAAGCAAAACTTGAAAAAAGTGTATAAAATTGTTACATGTATACGTTGGATTTTGTGGAACTAGTCGTTCCATACAACAATTTATTTGAGAAAAAATATTTCATTTTGAAATACCACATTCTAGAAAACATATCATTTGGTAGTCTCATGTAGTGCAAGAATACCGTGTTGAACTGAATAATAAAAAAATTTGTAAACTCCGTTTGTCCTAATTTATATTTTATACGATTCCACTTGTTTTGAAATTATACAGCGTCTACAGCAATTTAACATTTTTAACAGTAAAAGATGGTGAAAAAAGTTGCAATTTTTTTATTTTTCGAGATGAGTTTCTATATAAAAAATATCATGTACAGTCAGGGCTTATTTTGAGTATTTTTAAGTACTAACCAGAAATGTTAAAAAAAAAATTCGTAATATGTGCAGTCAAATCCTTCGCTTAAATAGTTTCTACACATTCCAATTTGGTTCTGGTTTTCGATAAATAGAATCACCGCCTACGAGTCTGTTTAGAAATGGTGTTACTTACGAGCGCCTCTTGTATTTTTCTTTGTTCTCAAACAAGAAAAAAATAAAGGCTCGTAACTAGTACAGGGCTCGTATACAGTACACTTACATAGGGTGCGTCGATATGCCGTTTCACAAAAAAAAATCTTCACTCATAACACTCTATGCCTTTAGCGAAAACAAGAAACCTATTCGGCTTGATTTATCACTGTGAGAGAAATCAGCGAAACAACGAAAGCAGAATAACCGTGCAATGTTAGAACTATCTCAAAAAATCTCTGATATTCCATTTTTTGAAGGTGACAGTATGTCAATTTGCATTATGCCGCTTCACAAAATGCAACGTTTTCATTTCGATTTAAATTTATAACTTAATAAAGCCTTATAAAAGTTTCTAAGAATCGCTTACAATTACGGTTATAAGAAACAAATATTTACTTAATGATTCAAAAGATTTTTAAAGTTATTACACAATTTATATAGCTGAATAATTATAACTTTCCAAATCTTTTCAAAACATTAAAATTGTTAAAATTATTTAACTTATTTTGTTGCTTAGCAAAACGCAATTACTCCGAAAAATATTGAGAATTTTCGTGAACTTAAATTCACTGAAATAAGCCCTGCATACAGTCCACCTATAGTCATACGTATATTCTTCTAAAATGTAAAACATTAACAATTTATTTTTGTTTTATAGTCTCTGTACGAGTAACCACCTAGAGACAAAATGTTTATATAAACTGTGTGTAATGTTCAAAAATATTATGCTAGTAGAATCCATTTTCCATGGAGCTGGCTTGGCATTTGGCACTTGGCTGTGTTTTTTACTGTTCTTCTGTTGGGTATGAGAACGAAGATACACTTTTTCCTCAAAGACATAGTTTTTGCATTTGCACTTAATCTTGTTTATTTGAATTTTATATATATTCTATTTTTCTCGTTTTTCTTAATTGTATATTTCTTTTTTGTTTAACTCAACTGGCACGATTTTGCAGTCGTTTAAAACGAATATTTGTATTTAAATTGTACAAAGACTTTTTTTGTTAAGGCTTGTTTTATGTGACTGTAAACTAGTTCAATGATCTACTTTTATTGTGCACTAATTACATAAGGTTCGTGTAAAGAATTACTTCCTTTTCGTTCCAATGAGTTTTATACGTTTTGTTGCATAACTCATGTGATTTTTCACTGGCTAAAACTGTGTTTACCATTTCGTTTTTTACTTAAATTAATTGTATTTAAAATATTACGATCTTGTAGCTATAAAACTGAGAATTCACTACTGTCTTAACTTTTTTCTCAGCAATAAAAAGATTAGACTTCAGACATTATAAAACTCTAGCAGAAGCTAGGCCAGTCCCGTACAATTCGATAGCAAAGTTCTGATTCTGAAGCATCACTTTGTCAACTGTTTTGTAAATTCAGAAGGTTAGCAGAATGTAGAATACTAAAACGATTTTGCTACAGCTTCACTTGCTGTGAATGAGAAGCATAATGTAATTTAGTAATCCTTCACACTACATACTAACATTTCTTTTTCGGAGATATTTGCGACCAACACCCGTAATATCCGAAGCTGCGGAATTACTTGAACTATTGAAAGTTTTTCGAAGAAAAAGGCAAGAGGTATCCAAGTACACAAAAGTGTTTTCTCTATAGGGCCGCTGGGTTTACACATACACCATAAATCTGATAAAGCAGCTTACTGTAGACGAAATTGGCAGATGCCAAATTTTTCTAATTAGGCAACCCCAAATTTCATTCACAATTCGAAAAATATCATTGCAATTTGGTGTTGCCATTTTACAGAAATTCGCATCTGTCACTTTTGCATTGCTATGTGTATGGAGAAAATTTTCTTTGCTTTGTCATGAAATGTCAAATATTAATGCTTTTTGCTCACTTCAGAGACCTGATAAGGCGACTGTGTTCCCCAAATGTGAGCAAATGTCATTATCCTTTGAGATTTCGTCACCATATAAAATGCAAAGAAAAATTTAAATTTATTTATAAACGAACAACAAAAACCTTTTTAAAGGTAGAGTGTGACGCAGTTTAAGTCCGCTTCCAAAATTAATGATATCGCTTGAGGTGACGCTATCGCAGATAATACGCAGAAGTTTGTTTGAATGGAATCTTGCGTTCAAAGTTTTAATTTCCTGAAAAAATTGCAGCGCTTTTTTTAAAACAAAATTACGTTGTGTTAAAAAAATTGCGTCACAAATGCCGGACCCACCAGCGGAATAATTTTTCAATACTTTCAGTTTTTACACGCAAAAATTTAAATTTACTCTAAAAAATCTACGCAATGAGAAACAAAAGTCAAATTTTTGCAGCGCAATAACTGAAGGTACAGAAAAATTATTTCGTCGTTGGGTCCGGCATTTGTGACGCAATTTTTTAACACAACGTAATTTTGTTTGAAAAAAAGCGCTGCAATTTTTTCAGGAAATTAAAACTTTGAACACAAGATTCCATTCAAACAAACTTCTGCGTATTATCTGCGATAGCGTCACCTCAAGCGATATCATTAATTTTGGAAGCGGACTTAAACTGCGTCACACTCTACCTTTAAAAAGGTTTTTGTTGTGATATCAGTCGTTTTGGAAGTTTTCAGTTGTTGAAAAAATTTCCAATTTTTTAAAAACATTTTCTCAGAAAAGAAAATTTTCTTAGAAAAAAAATTTCTCAGAAAAAAAATTTTCTCAA
>CM055403.1:80354728-80445467 GCA_029228625.1 Pseudolycoriella hygida | reverse complement strand
AAAAGCGGCATATGAAATTTTTCATTTGGGGCGAGACTGACGTTCCCTGAAAATTTTAAGGAAATCGCTCGGGCGGCTCTCGAGAAAAAAAAAGTAGATAGATACATAGATACATAGATAGATCGTTGACACACCACACTCGAATAAAATTGTTATTAATTACAAAGGTAATTTGACCACTTTTCCTTAGGAATTGGTCATCTTTGATTGGCGATATCTCAGCCAATTTTCAACCGATTTTGATGAGTGAGGGCTTGTTTGAAAGCTGCTGCGACGTAGTTTTTTTTTAAAATAATTTGAAGGGGAAGGAAAGCGAGGGGAAAAAACTCAAAACTTCGCCTATACATCGTGGCTTGTCCCAAAGATTTTTCTATGGAGGTTTTTGGGTTTGTGGACGTTTTTTTTTGGGTGTGGGGACTGCGTCACGCTCTCCGCTACCGCTCCGAGCATGATTTGTTTCATCAGATTCCTAGTCTATGAGGAAAACTCTGCCTCTGCCTTCAAGAGTTTCAGAGGAACACGGCAGATCTTCGTGAATAAGGTAAACAATAGTAGAAAACGAGTCATTACCGTGTTACGAATAGTTGCACCACGAGCCGCCAGGCGACAAATTCATTTTTACAAATACAACCTCCTTATACCTGGGTGATGTTAACAACGTTGCAAATAACGAAACGAGAGCGAAAGCCCTTCGTGCTTTGCAAGAGACTAAAAATGCTTCGCACCGAACTTAAATTTTGGGATTGGAAATTTTTTTTTCAGTTTAATATTTACAGTTTTTTTTTCTTTAGTTTCGATAATTAGATTTCTTGATTCCCTAGTAAGAAACTCGTAATTTGTTGTACATTTTTAAGGAAGCGAAAAAGTGTCATTCCAATGTTTACGTTTCAAAGAAGATGCCCAGCTTCTCTCTTACATATTTTATGGTTGGCTACGTTGCTGAACGAAGACATTTTTCCCTTGAAATCGTGATGTTAACAAAGAAAATAATAAATAAGCGTTACTTGGAACAAAAACCAAGCGGATATCTTAAGTCGGAATGTAAATAAATAAATCGTAAACATTATTTGTATAGCATGGTAGCACAGTTAGTTGACCTCTCGCCTCGAAAGAAGTCTTCGGTAGTCATTGTTTCAATTTGCGAATTTTATTTTTCTGTTCGGTTTCTGTATCTTTTTTCAAGAAGTAGGTTTTTTAAATAAAGCATTTTTAATTGCAATAAAGAATACCCATCCATACCCAGTTAATGAATATTGCCGCAATTAAAAATTTATCTTATCGTTCAAGACGAAAAGTACGTTTGTATTTGTATTGAAACTCTTTGAACATATTGATCATCTCTTTAGAAATTTAAGTCTATAGTGTATCAATTTCAAAACAAAATCGTAAATTTTCTCGAAGTTATGCAATATCCTCGTCACGTCAATATCATTCATTTTTTAGAAAGAAAGAAACTAATGTGACTTCCTTGATCTGCCTAGAACGATGATCTGGTATTCTCTCTAGGGCAAAATGTTAATAATTCGTAATAAAAGTCGGACACGTCTGAATAGCAAAACGGTTTATTACAGAATGAACAAATGAATATTTCTACTAAAGCTCATAAAAAAGATGTTGACTTAGTGTTTTTCTTCAAATGAATTATTTCACACTACATACTATGTTTCACTCAATGTTAAATTATGAATCCATTTCGATTGATAATCTAACACAAAACTGTTCATCTCGATTTATGTTCTTACGAATTCGTTTGTATTTTGTTCGTATGAAACTCGTTTTTTTTGCGGAAAGAGTTGAAGCAAGGTGTTGCACAATTTTATGATTCTCTTCCTTTACTATTACTAAGACAGTAAGCCGAATTATAAAATTATCAATCGTCCACAGAGTGTACAGTAGTTTCTTTGATGTAATTCTTTAGCATTTAGTATCGAATCATTAGCGGAGAATCACAGTGTCGCTACCAAATCTAAGTCGGCGAAATCCGTTCGAAAAATCCGGAAAACTTTCAAAACTCCTGTCAAAATATGAACGAAGTTGTATTTATCACCGCAGCGATAGTTTCACTGCTGTGGTGAATATAATGAGTTAATAAAAAAGCGGGGTCGAATTGCGGTAGCCCCCGCAAAGGAAGTCAATGCTTAATGCGTAGTATAAGGATCAGTGCCTCACGTACGGCCGCTTGTGTAATAAGGCTCGCCACAGGCGCGGGGTGAGGAGCAGAGCCCTCCAGCCGCGCCGCCACTGAATTACAATTCTTCATTCGCCAAATGAACCGAACAAAAATTAATATTACTGCACAGTAGAAGTGAAGTTCAATTGAAATTCGAAACAATCTAATTGTAATATGTGGCTACGTGTAAGGCATTAATATTATTGAAGTTGTATTTGAAATGATTGTACACTTTGTGTCACTAAAAACCCGGATGTCCCAGGACTTTGACGCATCCGGATTTTGTCACCTCTGGATTTTGTGTCTCCGGTATATTTAGGGGAACCGAGAACATCATCTGCATTCTTCTTTTTACAACAAAGTTAGCATGATAATGAAACTACGCAGGTTCTATGAAAGGTTCTATATGTATTGGTGAAGATAAAAGAAATCAGTGAAAATACGTGGTGCAAATTTTTCTGGAGCTAAAACCTATTCAGAACTTTGCAAACATTTGTTTGAGTTTTTCGATAAACTAATGATTACGTGAAGAATGTCAATGCAAAACTAGCACAGATTTTATGTCCTTTTAGTAATGTGAAGACGAATCATACCTTCACATCCAAACACATAGTAAGGTTAATAAACCCTCTTCACTTTGTTGTTTTAAACCCAAAACAAACAGCTTCGGATTGATATGTAATGTAATTATAAATACCTAGATTAGTCAAAAGCACCTAGCTAAATCTAACACTGCATATATATCTATGTACAATTATTAATCTTGAATGTTCTTTGGTAAATATTTGGTTAGTATAAATGCATAAATATTATGTTGTGCTGCGTAGTCAGAAATTATAGTTATGAATCTGTTACAGCTTTTTCATTCACTTGGTTTATCTACGCCTTGTTTGTATGGTGTTTGTTTTTTCTTTACCACGTTATCTTTGTTTATTCAACAATCGGTTATTTATATATTTCTTGGTGCCATCATAACGTCGAACGGAAAAAATATGTCGAGGTGTTAATAAGCGGACTGACTTCATAATAGCATTCGACGAAAGAAACTTGATTTAAAAACAATTCATAAACATTAATAAGTCGAAAGATTTTTAATTATCTCTTACTTACATTATATACTTTAGAAAAAAAGCTGATAATTAATTCAATGGAAATATACTTTTGTACCTTTTGTGCTTACAGACTATTTCGTAAAAATATAAATTTATTTCGTTATCTTATCGTTCGTATGAAAAAATGCTTTTTTCTACATTTATTATCAGCTGTAATGAATAACATTTGGCAACGCAATTAATTGTAGCAGATGTTATTCCACGAACATTTAACTTCCATTAACATTGATCTCTCGTTTATTCATCAATTCACATTCCAATTATTTTTAGAATCACACCGAAAAAACAAAACAAGAAAAAACTCTCATGACGCACATCATAATAATAAAATAAAAGTAATAGCAAGTCAGCCCCACTACCGATACTTTTGTTTAATTTTCCCACTAACTATCCCTTCTAAGGACAAATTAAGCCAAAAACTACACAATGAGATCATACGCAAAATACAGCACAGGAGTTTTCTAAATCATAATATCCATTTCGTTTTAGTCAAGTAAACGCGTTTAGTGCGACGTCGGCTCATGCCAAAGTATCTGTGACGTAATTCATGCTTTTAGTGCAGCGTCAGCTTATGTCGAAGCATACAAAGTTTCATCACGAATTAACGAATTTCATCATATATCGTCATGAATTTTCATATGCCTATGACATAAGTCGATGCCGCGCTAAATGCTAAGTGCGTGTACACAGAACAAGTAAATTCATGTGCGGCTGTTATCAAATGCTGATTTTTGTATTTCTGCTGCTGTAAACGCACGAAGAACAGACTTGGAATATGCTAGTATGTGTTTCAATGTAATTTCACTCAAAAATTTCCTCGAAATTCTTTAAAATCGAATGACGTATTTGAGTCTATTGGGATCAAAAGTCAGTCTATGACAACTGTCGAAATGATATTTTAAACGTCAAATATTTAGATGAACATACTTCCTTTGTCTTAGATTCTTTTTTGATCAAATATATTAACATTACGACACAAACATTTTGGACTTTTTCTATGCAACGTTGACGTTAAAAATGTCATTTTGACAGTTAGAATAGACCCTCATTTGATCCAACAAACTTATTTGTTAGAGTCTTTATAACTTTTCTATAAACATTATCTTAATTCGATCCAAAGAAAATAGTGGTCCAAAAACATTCAATGGGGGCTAAGTCTTTTTCCAAGACCTAAAGTTCAAATAGTTTCCCACATTGCGATGGAATTGAAGTTTCTGATTTATATATATGTTGAAATTTACTAAAACTCATATTATGACTGTGACGCGATGCGTTTTCTCGTACTAGCATCGTGTGATGATTCAAAAAACAATGAGAAATACGTACGTACGCAACTTTAACTTTATATGTTTTTACCGACATAAGAAACCTGGTTAAAGTAGACGCTGATCGAATTAATTATGGTAATTATGCCTGAAGGCATAAAACTCTAAAAATTGAGTCAATTATACGAGTCAGAGATTTAATCGCGTTGTGCATGTACATATTTTGATCTTAATGTCTTTTAAAAATATCAAATTAACTTGTACGTTGGGCGAACCAAACCGTATCTGAATACAAAAAATAAAATTGTAAAATGATGTCTGAAAATATATGACCATAACAAATTGATTAAACTGATTTTCAACTTTATACATTTTAGCAAGTCATCATTACAAGAAATTATGTCACGAGTACATTATTATGTTTTAAAAGTAAGCAATACGATTGATAATAAATTCCAGATTACCTCTATGTAAGCTTATACCTTGTGCGCTTCATGCTTCCGATTAATTAATGAAACCGATTATTGGGTAGGAACGATAATGATTTTATTCATAGGCCATTTTTATACTATTTGAGCAATGCACCATTTAGGTAGATTTTTTATCAGGCTTGGGTAAGTTTGTCCGAATGGCCCACAAATTTCAAATTTTCTGTTCTCTTCGAACTAGATCTAATAATAATAATAATAATAATAATGTTCATTTTTTCTGTTACCTTAAGGGGAAATAAATCATTGAAATGGGTATCCAGAGGTCTAGCTGGGGATACCTCCCAATAATTTCGCTGAGGAGATCACCCAGAGTTTTCACTGGAGAGAACTCCCAGAGGTTTCGCTGGAGTGACCTCCCAGAGGTTTCACTGGGGAGACCTTCCAGAGGTCTCGCTGGGAAGACCAACTGAGAGTTGCACAAACGGACGGACAGGAAGGGTGAAAACATAAAGTAACTATCGCTACTTCATAAAGATGTAAAAAATCAGTCAAAATTTACTCGAATTATCCTGTTCACAGATAGACAAATGGACTGACTAAAAATTGTATGCAAACTCTGCATGTTTGATCCAAGATCGATGCTCTTATCCAATTCTGGATCCAAATTCCACTCACAACGTCGTGTTAAACGCATAATACGCACGGGTCTAAATATTAATAGTTTGCAGAAGGTGTTAGAAGTAGCACAAGCTTACAATGTCTCCTTTTCGTTTCACACACAATTTCCATGCAGTACAATAACTTTATACATAAATATTTTATCTGATATACTTACTGATTTAGTATTTTTAAATATTACTTGTGCATCTCGACAATAAAACATAAAATCATTGAAAATGAAGCAATAATTCGAAGGCGAAATAAAAAAAATACATTCCACAACGAATATTCATTAAATTCGTAAAAATTTGTGTGTGTTCAGTGCACAAATTTTATCTACGAATTTTTTTCATCGCCTTTAAATGTTAATGTTTCCATTCAGCATTCATTATTTTTCCATCTCTCTCATGTTAAAACACCGACAAAATGAAAAGAATTTTCAAATATGAAAAATGCATTTTGATAAATTTTATTCCCTAACAAAAATACAAAATACATTTCATCGGCTTTTTATACTCTCGCATGGTATTACTCGTACTTTTTATCGGAAAACATTTTTTTAAAGTTTGGTGTTCTTTTATAGTTTGTATGTACCTTTTTCTCAGTTCGATATAAATGCATGCTTCAATTCATAAATAATTCAATCTTTTTAACCATTTTTATAATACTCTAGCATGTTTTATACGATTCCTATGGATGGAAAAACTCGTAAATAAATGTTCGAATCAGTGATATTAAAGTGGATTAAAGATGTGCATTCTTCATGGTTTATTAATTCAATAGATGTATTATTTACCTTCGCGTAGCAGATTTTTTTAATAAAAAAGCATTGAACTGTAGACCAAAAGCAAGGGAGTTTAGAAGTTGGTTAGGGTGTTGTTGGTGTCAAAATACGGGGGGAAGGGGGGTTCAAGTCAAATCGTACGGATTAGTTATTTCGATCACAAGGCAGGGGCTGCAATCCCACAGGTTGAATTTTTATACGTCGTCCCTAATGATTCTGTAATTTTTCACAACGACAACAACATAAATCGTAATTTTGCACTTTCCAAACACAAATTTTCAACAACAACGAAATCACTTATTTGCATCAGTTACTTTCTTTGAGGAACAGAAAATACTTTTTTATCACAGAGGCAGCGAAAGTTTGTTCTTTCGCCCCTTAAATCAGGGACGAAAGTAGAAAAATGCATCCCAAGGGGCGAAAGTAAAAGAAGGAAGCCAAGAGAACGAAAATATTACAAATGAACAACTTTCGCCCCTCTTTGCGTCAATGAACTACTAAAATTTGTTCACTTGACAGAAAGAAGGTTGCCATCACAGAAGTGGTTTTGATTTTGAGCACTACATATTAACCAGCGGTTGTTTCTGGTTTAATAATATTAGAGCATTTATAATCACTTCCTAACAAATTTTTTCTGATTTACTTAACACGACGTCGTAAAGGGAATCAATGTTAACCATGAAATATGGCGTCAAAGTAAGTTTGTTGTTATTTTGTAAAGTTATTGTTTGCTGTGTTTTCATTGACGGATTCATATATAGTATTTTATTGGCTGTTAAGCAAATATTTTTTTATGTTATAATGGAAACAATGATGGGAATAATGTTGTGTTGTGTTGACTTAATTCAAATAATTTAAGTCCTTGCCAAGTGACAACAGTGTTATTCAGTGATGTTGTTCGTAAAAGGGAATATTGCATTTTTGTGCGTTCAACCCCAATCATTTTCGTGAAAAATACTATATTCAGAATGCATCAGTGTTTTTTCGTGGCTAAAGTACAAACCTTCCGCTGTCTATGTGATAAAAAATAGTATGGATAACTCGGGACAAAAGTAAGAAAATTCAAACCGTGTGATTGCCGACCTCACCTTCGGTTCGGGCTGCAAACTTCACACGGGTTTGAATTTTCTTACTTTCATCCCTTGTCATCCAAATTACTATTGTCTCTCTTTAAATGTGTTTGCATGTCTTGGCTGACTTACTTTTACATGCTTCATATCAGATTCGAAAGTAAAAATGTCATTTTTGAAGGGCGGAAGTTTACTTGATATTTTTTTTAATTTCGGCTCTAAAATGAGGCATGTAAAACTTAATACGTCAATCGGGAAAGATCTTGTGACGTAAATAATTATTAAAAAGATTTATTAACCATTTCTCGACATCTCATCATCATAGTCGGAAATGACGATCTTATCGATCGATGCATTTAAAGCAGTAATTATATTGGTCGCGATAAAAATATGCTCGCGTGAGGATTCTTTGAAAGTTTAACCTGACAAAAATAAAAAAAAATTTATCAAGTTGAGCTTTCAAACAAACCTTACACGAGCTATTTTTATTGCGTCCAATATAATTACTGCTTAAATGACAATATTGCTTAAATTAGCATAGTGCATCAAACGTATCTCGATATAAGGTACATGCGTCTTTTTATTTTTAATCCATAAAGAACATCATTTAAACAAAAAATTATTTTCCGGTGTGGTTAAGGATGTAGCGGAAGGTACAAGGCGCTTTTTTCTTTCTAAATTGTTTAAAATAGCAGATGAAAATATAACGTCTGTTCAGAAAAACATACGTACAATAGCAGACAGAAGGACTAAAACTAAAAGAAGGACAAAACTAAAAAATGCGAATGTCATTTGTGAACACGTGGGGGGGGGGAGGGTTCCACAAAATTCTATAATTCTGTACGTGAAGTTAGTTGGGGTCAGACATTTCCTAAATGCTGTACGCCATTTGTGTACGGCAGTCTTTAGGGCAATTCACAAAGTACCACGCTACCAGGGGAAATGGATATTAAAATATGCACGAGATTGGTCGAAAAAGTGTTTTTTTAGCGTACGTACTTTGTGAATGGTCCCTTATTACCATTAAATAAAAATACAATTCTTCAATAAAATTTCTATGTGTAATCTCCATCTCAAACACTATCCATATTTTCAAACTATCCTGTCGAAGGCAAAATAGAAACTTTTGGAAATTTTGAGACCATCATTTTTCAAATCAAAGATCATTTGATTAAAATAAAAGCCTACGAGCTTACATTTCCACAACAACATGTTACATGTCAGCCTCCCAAATCAGTAAATTGTAGACCGAAAACGTTTGCATAGTACGAGATATAATGAGGAATGCCGATTAATTTACTCGTTAATAGTCGAAAATAAAGAGCTGCCTATACTACGACTTTGTTTGACGAAAAAATTTTATGCCGAAAACAGTTTCGTGATAGAAAAATTCCTATAATCGTTTAACAGTTGCGACAATTGCCTCATGTAATATAATTTACATGTCTCTGCCCGGTAAATGCGTCATTACCTCGTCGCAAGCGAGCATTTACCGAGCATCAACATGTAAAATATTGTACGTAAGGGCTTCCAAATAGTCGTTTTGACTCATAGGATTACAGCATTCGCCTTCGGCTCATGCAGCAACCTTCCTACGAGTAAAAACAACCAATTTGGAAGCACATACGTAATATACTAATATAATAAACGTAGGAAATAGAACAATGAAAACATATTCTGTACTTTATCGTCTGTTTTCAGCATTCGCTCTCTTTTTCCACAAAAATTTGTCAAAAAGTCTAAAGTTGGGAATGAGACATTATCGCAAATTTATGCTATAGGGTAAATGCTGTAGCGACCAGTAATCGGCCATATTTCTGAGTGAACGATTACGAACGATTATTGGTTTGCAATAAAATCGCAAATTTTGCTAAAAAATTACACACAAGACCTATTCATATGAAATTGTATTTGTCACTTGAATGATTGAGAGAATCATATAAGGTGTCCAGTTTCTTTATATTGAGATAAAATCAAATTTCAAACGTAAATTTGCCGTAGAATGTGGTCGTTAATTTGAAAACTCCTTTCTTCATTTCCGCATTTATTTGAATGTGTGTACATTTCCGTCGCAAATGAAATAATTTTTTATTATTGTCGATACATTCTAAAATTCGACTGCGAAATAAGAGCGAAAAAGTGCGCCACATCCGTAATTCTTGTCGTATTTCAAACAATTATACATCAAAACATAGACAATTAAACAAGGAACATTTTGGTTTGGAACATGACAAATACGGCCATACTTATCGTGATTATTGTCGCATTTCTAGCCGCCATCATTAGTTAAAACACCTTGCTGTCTCTCATTACCCTAAAATGAGTATCAATTGAATTCGGAGGCGATTTTTTTTTAAGATCACACCTCTGTCCTCTCTCTTACCTACTATTGAGGCCATTTCTTTCGAAAAGTTTCGGTAAAATGTTTGAACTTTTATTCATTTCTTATTAACTTAGAGGTTAAACAAAATAGATACTTATGTCTTTTAGAATAATTATGAACGTATGAATCAATTTGAATTTTCAATTACAGTCATCTCATCAGAGTATTGACGTTGTAACACAATGCCATTACATCATGGCGGCGTATCTGGTTATTCAGATCATTGTTTTGTATGTGCTACCAGCTCCATTTTTTGTGTCAATGCCAATATTTCATTGAAGTTTTCGTTGGGCAATATTAGTAACAAATTACGACTTGTCATCAGACTAGTGTTTTGTTATATGTAGGTAGCTCGGTTAGCTCTACCCCTGCTAGGTCATTTCAACTCAGAGAATACAAAACAAATCATTTTTAAGCATCAAATCCAAACACATTTTTTCAATAAAATAATGAAATTCTGCCCACAAAAATGTGTTGTATTTTCATTATTTGTGAACGATTGAAAACTCGAACTACTTGAAATTGAAATGTCTTTAGAAATTTTAACCGAACCGTGTCTGGGAACAATTTCATAGTATGAATATCGTTATTATTCGTAATATTTCTGCATTAGCCCGTTATTGTGCGTGGGATGGAACAGGTTGGGTCAGTGGTAGCGTATTGGCCTTTCACCAAGAAAATCCGGGTTCGATCCCGGAAATTCTGTATTTGATTTTTCTTCAATATATATCACGAAAGTAACGTTCCTAAGCATAACCAAGCTTGATAAAGTGGGTAGTTGAGGTGTTTGCAAAAGTTGGAGGTGTGTACGAAAATTTCTGAGTCTAACTTTAGCACCAAATGAAATCCTATAGATTTTCCAGGCCTATAGGCGTGGTTCGGAATTCACGTTAAGTATGTTGTCCACTTACTGGCCAGCGTGTTGTTTCAGTGTTCAGTGATTATGGAATTATAATAAACGTTGAGATAAAAAATTCAAAACGCAGATTGAAATTTCATATCTGGCGTTTATTACGATCCGAAGCTAAGTACTCCCTGTGGGAAGGCCTGAATCCATTCAAGGCTTACAAAGAATAAGAAGAAGTGCGTATTACGGACACAGCGCTGTGTTAACTTCTCATCACTCCCGCAACTCCCCTGTACATCGTCTGTATGAATTGACCTTAACTTAAACAGCATTCAAGAACTCAGGAAACGCAGTTTTTAGCTAAGACTATTAAAATTAAGATATCAAAAATTCGCTTCAGATCACATTAATTAAATGTCTACCATTAGCAATGCTATTGAAAGGTATTACAACATTAAATGAAATCAACAACATTGAGACAAATTCCGAAAACATTGAAAATAAAGTAAATTATAAAATAGAAAAACAAACAAATATTTGGAATACTGTACTCACCTTGAACAATATTTGTCATTATCTTGGTTAAATAAATAAAAGACTTTAAAAAACTATAAAACAAAGAAATTGCTTAAATTTTTATTTAATGTGTCATTTCCATCCCAAAATTAAACGAAACTTCGTTGCATGTCAATAATGATTATGTGGTTAATTTAAAATAATTTTTTTATTCTCGGTAATGAAAACGATTCTACGTATATTCTCACATTAATTACCAAATATTATTACCAAAAATAATTGTCTTGTACAAAAAAAAATGGTTTAATGCGCCTAAATTGTTCAGTAATTATTGTTTTTTTTTCGCCGAATATGTCATTTTTTACGTTTTTTCATAATCAAATTCTTTACCACTTTAAGTGAAGATAAAGTTTAGCGTATTTAATTATACGATGAGAATTAAAAAAAAAAGTTTTTAAATAAATATTAGCTCTTTGTGGAAAAATTTGAAATGGCTGTTGTACGACTTTCACAACACTTTATCGATAAATGACAAATTAAATATTTAATTGAACCATTTGAAAACTATCAACGGTACACATAATAATATTTATGTCCTAATTCAATTCAACATTCGCTTAGCGCAAAATGTTCCAAAATCGTCTTAGTCAAGAAGTAAATGTGACTAATGAAAGCATTTTACATTTACACACAAAATCACTGATAATTGAGCAACTGTTTCGTGAGAAAATATTATAAATTAATGGGTTTTCTATCGCTTTCTATTACTTTTGCTATGTACTTGGAAATGTTTGTACGCTGTGACACATTTTATGTATGTCTATATTGGCCCAGATAGATAAGCCCTGCTTTAACGAGATAAGCATGAATGGAAGTGGGCTATAAATAAACTAACATAAAGGTTCT
The DNA here is from genome assembly GCA_029228625.1 of Pseudolycoriella hygida. Lineage (NCBI taxonomy): Eukaryota > Metazoa > Arthropoda > Insecta > Diptera > Sciaridae > Pseudolycoriella > Pseudolycoriella hygida. Next base: position 80,433,323 of record CM055403.1, on the reverse strand, counting down.
TTAAGACTATTTAGTGGTTTTAAATGAAAACCAGCTACCGTAGATGAGAGTAGTTTGACTATCATCTAAACGCCATAGTATATTCGTTTAAGTTCTCTAAGAAAATCGGGTGGATTAAAAGAGATTTTCTTTTGAAATTGAGTGAAGTTTTATTGAATAATTTTATTCAACATAATGTTGTCTGAGGAATCAGAATTCCCGAACTTTTGAAGCACCAAGAGCAAGGTGAATATAACTGACCGTAGTACAGCTAGGCGAAGGTAGGTGTATGTCGTGAAGAAGGTGGATTACAATAATTAATAATTAGTAAAGTTTAATAATTGTAGTTTGAAGGTGAAGCTGTCAGTTTAAAAATTATCTAAGACATCGCCTTTATCGCGAGATTGAGTACTTACAGAAACTCCATCATTCGTATACCACATTAATCAATCGTTATAAACAACGAGGGTATCAGTTCTCGTTCAATTTATTTCGTTCAAAATATTACAATTTTATTTTGATTCGAAATTATTTCAGTTCCATAACGTATAAGACATCGACTAAATGTTATCGATTCGGTTTGTATTCAGTTCCCATTAAACTAATGAGAATGAGCCATCCATCAATTTTATGTATAAAAGAGAAATGTCAAAGCATATAGAAAACCATCTGTAAAGCGTTTTCCAATGTTCATCAGTGGACATAATCAGTGATTTGAATTTTTGTCGTTTTGATTGTAAAATGTCATTACAAATTAAAGGTTTTTATTGTCGAATCGTGTAATATCAATTTATTATGTTTCTAATTTGTATCTTATAACATATGAGTATAACGTATGGGAATATTTAATGTTCAATTTGTTCGAATGCGGGTTTCGTTAGTTATTGACATTTTTCAAATATTAATGTTTTTGAATTGATTGAACAGAATTACTTTTTATTATATCCAATTCATTTTTATGTTGCTGTTCTGATTGTAATTAGAATTTTATTAATGAATTTTTCTAGAGTATATTTTACAAAATTTTTACTCAAAAATGTAAGTAAAATATATTTACTACCTACCTCTGCGAAAATGGTCCATTACATGGTTGAAAATTCTCGGGGTATTTTTCGTCAATTTTTATGTAAAATTCAACTTTTGTATGGGTAGGCAATAAAGCATTATGCATTGGATCCTGCTACATAATTCATTGCTTTGGAAACAATTCTGTGAGTTTGGATCGTATCACAGAATTGTGTCTTCATGTAATGAATTATTTTCGCAGGGTCCAAATTATGTACTATTAAAAGCGGCTTCTTCAAGGAAGACGAAAACAACTACCATTCCAGTTGTATACGATTATTATAAGACCAAATATTAGTTACGGCTGCATGGTGTGGTTGTGGTGTATGCTATCACTTAACCAGGCAGAGTTGAAAGGAGATTTTTTTTATCTAATTAAAGAAGGCCTGGGCCCATTGCTTTTATTTCCAAATTCTTTAATTTGTCCAATATAATTATTGAAAACTATACATACAACGCGCTAATGTCGATCACGCGTTTTCTTTAATACGATGGCGTTACCGCCTTTTTCATAATAGTCTATTGTTCTTAACAAAACGATTTTTACACCAAAGAAAAAAAAACTTTTTTTATGGACACGATGGGTAAACTTAATCCCTAATTTGAGCCCGCTCCAGCCCCAGGCTGGCTCAAAAATGCAACGCCGACTAAACCAACCACGCAGGAAGCCCGGGAATGTCCGGCTCGAAGCAATAGAATTCAATTCAAAAACAATTTTTCCCAGCTAACTGTCTCTCGCTTCGGAAGCATCAGATCTTTGGATTTCATTAGAAATATCTTCATTTGGCGTCATTTTTAGATCAATAATCAATAAAAGATCCATCGATTTGACAGCTCTGTCAAATTTATAAAAATATATGCGAAATACGCGGTTTATGCGGAATATACTCCGCATATTTTCGCATATTTGTTTGCAGTGAATTGCCTTATTAAGCGTTCCGATTCAAATAAACAGCCGACTTCTCTTTTAGTTTGCATCATTTACACTGTTACACCAATAGCATACAAATTAAAATAACTTCGTGATCCAATTTCCAATGCTTACAATAATGTTGATAGGACCAAAGATTTCCCCTCTGAAGTAATTTCATTTTTCATTTATTAACCACACTAAAAACCACATTCACGTATTTTACCTTTATGCTGGAAGCTGGAACCCATACCCATTAAGCAAAACGATGTCTGCAAAAATTTTATTTCCAATTTGATTGTTTCTCCGAGTGCGCTTTCTGCCTTAATTCCATGATTTAATGTTAATTGAATTCCATTTTCCGTTTTCGTAATGCAAGTACACTCAAATCTATTCAACTGAAATGCAACTTCCGTCCGTGTACGTATCCAAAACCATCGAAACGACGAAGCCAATTTAAATAAAATGTCCTTTTCCTTTTGAACTTACACCTAAATCAATCGCGATAACATCTTTCTAGACATCTGAACGCCATGTCGACAGAATAGTTTTGAATAACGAAATATAGGAGTTTCTTTTAAATGTGACCGTATTGCAATAAACACACGGTACACGACTCAGAAATGTTGTTTACTTTTTTTTTGTTTCTTAACTTGGCATCCGTTCTTATTTTGAATGAGAACAGTGCAATGTGTTGGACATTTTATCTTCTAAGATATGGGTTATCCTTATCCTTCATACGATTAGAATTGTTAAGAGCTAGAAACAGCGTCTGTATCAAATTCTGAATTTTGTTCGAAAAAGATAAAAAAAAATTGAGGTGCAGCTGTTACAGAATATTTTATTCAAATTTGAATATTGATGTAGGCGCTTAAGTGTAGTGTTGTTATAACCCATCAGAACTGTACAATAGTTGACAGCTTAACCATTTTAGTTTATATTTTTTATGAATTTTTAAGACTTTAAACTACGTACACACGAACATATTCTATCTATTAACAAAAAAAAAATTGTTACAACATGCCATTGAGCCGCTCGTTTCATTTAAATACTGTCAAATTCAATTAAAGTACACACAATTTGTTGTTGCTTTGAATTCACAATTTTATTTTGAATTTACTCTTTTGAAAAGTTAAATATGTAATTCGAATCACGTAATGGCATCGATTGGTTTTTATCATATTATTATGTGGTCTCATATGTGGATGTTCAAGTACCATATTTCGTGAATAAAATGTGTAATTTTTGCTCTGTTATGTATGGCCGATTATTTATTGGATCTACTTGCTCTTTTCAAATTTTGCCAACTCTATTTTGAATCAAATTGAATTGTTGAATGGCTGTGGAGGAGGTGTGTTTATAGATTTAGGAACCTGTTTTGCTGATGAAGGTTATTAAGCATACCATATACCTGATGATGATTTTACTTCTTCACTTGAAAATAGAGAATGCCTTCGGGTGTTCAGAAAAGAGAATAGAGAACTTAGGATTTGCCAACAATACAGCAACAAAAACGGTTACGATCCTAAAACTTAAGGAAAATCGTAATTATCGCCCGCGTTGTATAGATAGATAGTTCAAAAATCACTCAGAAAATTTGACCCAAGTTTCTTGTATCTTATTCGAAACTACATTGGCACTACCTCAAAATTATTTTTGTCAAGTTATTTTGTTACTTTGTCAAGATGGATATTTTGTTACAAAAAGTGTTTTTATCTCTTCTTCCTTATTATCCAGCTTTAAAGAGTCTATAACGCAAAAAGCAGTGAATATCGACATAACTAGGCACTAGGTTTGTGTGCAATTTACCACTGACACAGTAAAAAAACGTCGGCAACGAAAGGATCTCTAAGAGAATCCATGTGAGCAAAAGCTCACAAAAAATTGCGGAACTAGTAAATAAAATGATCTAGCCTCTGACCCGGACGGGTTGTAACGGTGGATTATTATTATTATTATTATCGACATAATCGATGGAAGACGCGGGACGTTGCGGAGGTGGACCTTAATTATTCTTCCCTTCTACATGTCGACTAATAACGAGACAATTAACACACACACACAGACGAGCAATTTTTTTGGCAAAAATAAAATCAAACTATGGAATAAATTTTCATCGAGAAATACTTTTTACACTAAGAAAATTACGTTAGATTTTCGTTTACATTTTTTAACGATTATTACATCTATATCTTTCCACAAATAAAATTATTTGAAATAAAAGAAGATAATTAATGTACTTTGTTCTCAATTTCCCGCGTCTTCATGATGAAATGCCATTTGAGCTCAATGAGCATGCAAAAGCAGCTCAGATGGAATTTTTGCCAAAAAAATCGCTCGCGCTTACCGAATGAGCAATTTTGTACTGCATTCCTGGGATATTTGTTCTGAAGATGTGTGGAAAGTTCTTCGGGCCGAAGGCGAGGAATGCACACACACGTAGAAACACGTGGTTTTACATGTGGGATGCATTCCTCGCCTTCAAATACAAACTTCCCACACGTCTCAACAACAAACACAGGAAGACAGTAAATAACTATTGCCTATGGTGTGAAAAGTACAATTTTTATGTTTTGGGACAATGCCCCTTAACCCTGCGCCTACAGCGGGCTTTTGTATGTGCGGTAGGCGGCTCCATCGAATGCGTACTTGGAGTTCTGCTTCAAACACCGTCAGAAGGGCCCTTAGCGCCGGTAGGGGGTTATACCCCTTATTCACTCCATTGCGGAGACTGCCACACCTTTCTGTCCAGAGTTATTTAGTTATTTTGTTGAAGAGGTTACTTTGTCGCGTGTTATTTTTCCAGAGTAGAGTTAACCATCTTGAAGTTCTCGGTATTTATAAAATGCATCATAAAATTAGCTCCATTTGCAGTAATGATGTCAGAAATCTACACGCTTCAATTACAAATTTTAATTATGCCAATTGTTGGGTTTTCGTTGTATGAGCACGTATTGTGTATTTATGCCAAAACGACCTAATTCGTCGATGGGGATACAAACGAAACAGTTAATTTAACATTTTCCACGGTTTTCTCTAAAACGTATTATGATCAAAGAGATCGCCATATCCATGGCCAGAATTCAGTTGAAAGCCACAATTAAATAAACATCATTATCATCATTATCAATACCTGAAAACCCTGTCACCCATGCATACGCCTAAAATGCATAAAACATTTCCCCAGAAATTATATATAAAGAGAAAACCATCATTTCTAATTATTTGTCTTCCTTTTTGCACCATAAATTGCTTCTATGGGTCATTAAAATTGTTTGCCATCATTCCAACCAACTTTTGGTTCGGTTAACTCACCAAATATTTAATTCAATGTTACATAAACCAAAGAACAGTGGTAAATGTCACGGGTTCACGCGGTTGCCAGCTGACATGGCCGTATGAGCTGTGACAATACCACAGCAAACATAGTTTCATATTAATATGAGCACGATATTTGAACGGAAAGTATCGTATCGTAAAATAAGATTCTTTAAGATAAATTTTGTTAACATTTTCGAGGAGAGGAAAAATGAATCCTTCTTTCGTTCACACACATTGTGTGTTTGTACTAGGCACATAATATACTCGAATCATGATTTATGGAAATATTTTCAGTAATAAAACAGAGAAATATGCTATCAAGATATTGAATTATTTATTGCATGGTGTTTGTCTGTTGCGTTTTTCTTCTTTCATGTTACTTTGTTTTCTCACTATAATTTAAGGGCACGTACCGTTTCGTTATAGCACAAAAACATTTTACACACAGCGCAATGCTTCGTAATTCAGACGTGTGTATGCCTCCTCGTACATATTTATGTTACTTTCCCTATAAGGATTGAACAATCTAGGTACCACACTGGATATATTACGACAAGAAATAAAAAACCAACGAACCCCAATGGGTGTCACGTAACATTAAAATGCTATATTGTCTACGCTGATTTTTTCGTGTCATTTAAATTTTTGTAAAAATTTAAATATGTATTCTGAAAAAGATTTCCCAAAGTTTCTCTCTTTTTAACTACGGAATGCTTTAGGACTTGCACATTGACTAAATTGCGTTTAATAACCGAATCTGTGACAAAACATTATTATTATTAACAATGAACAGTGAATATGAATTTTATTATTGAAGTGACACCCGGTAACGAACCCAAGTTGATGTATTTACTATGCTCTGCATAGAACATAAATAAAACATAAACTAGGAGAAAGATTTTCTTTTATTTTGTATATTATATTGCATGCTATCACATGTCACGCACGCGTCATATATTTCAGACGAATGTTACATGTTTTTGAAATATTATCGTGGAGTTAGTTTATAAATATGCATCATGAAATCATTTCTTCTTTTATTTTCAAGAATTACATTGCAAGAAAAATGTTATAAAAAATTAAGCAGACAAACTTCTGTTGTCGTTTGATGAACTAGTCAAAGGTGGATGTTGCTCTAAGTGTTCAGAGTGAAATAGTCAAGTGTATACACATGCAGTTTTGTTTGAAATGTCCAATGATACGTAGGACTGTCACTGTGGGTGGCTGTAGGTCAAGATTCGTACTTATTAATACTTACTTATGTACTTACTTATATTACTTACTTCGTACTTATTAATATTAGATCAAAGAATATTTTTTATTTCTTAATGAAATATCAATGGAATGTGTTTTGTTCTATATCTTGCTTCTTCCAAGACAACTGATATAAATTGGGGTAACGCTTAAAGCTTCGAATCATCGTCATCATCAATCAAACTTTATAGACCGTTTATACCTTTCGATGTGAGGTCTTTATGCGCAAAGCTTCGAAACTCAAAAAAATCATTTGTAAAAAAAGTTGACGGTGCCATGTTGCCAGGGGCGCCCCTTCTGAATCAGAAGTTCTGATGTAATGAAAAATGTTGAAAATCTTTTTTTGTCTGATTGAAATACTGTGTTTTGGCATACAGTCCGGGAAATAACGTCATCTCTCCTAAGGAGTTTAAAAGATATCATTAAAGAGGTCGAACTTTCCGTACTAAATTTCTTTCGTGGACCTCATACCTCAGAAAATACTGAACGAAGTACTTCTTATCCTTGAGTTCTAACAATCGGAATAAAATGTGCCTTAAGGGGCGATTAAATTCTAGGAATTAACCTTTAGAGACATCAATCTCTATCTAAGTCTCAAAGATAGATCAAAAAATAGAGGGAAGTACTTCTCTTCCCAGAGTTCTAGCACTGGGACCTTGTGGAGATATGGAATTCTAGGAACTGACCTCTACGAACCTTTCACCTTTCCTCTGGTGAAAATGGGGGAAATCGTTTGAAACGCACATTAATTCTCACATTTTTGAAAGAAAAAATTGAATAGGAAATTACTAATCACAGGGCTGTGGCTCCTGACCCTTTGATAAATCAGAGCTCGGCCAGCTATCTTTGATATCGTATACGAATACCTTTCCAAAACGTCCTGGATATCCTGGACCCTTTGCAAAAAAGTTGTTCCATGGATTATAGGTATTGAATCAAAGTTTCCGAAACCGTCAAGATCATCAAAAGATATTCAGATTTGACGGAGATATTTAAGTTTGAAGTTTTACATAAGACAGGTTTTAACCGGCTATTACCGGTCGATGAGGTCCAAGAAAAAAAAAATAGTTAGGAGACGAAGCGTCTCCACAAGTCGAAATTCATCTAAACTCTCTAGCGAGCGAGACGACTTTTTTTGACATAGTGCCCTGTACTCATATCACTATTTTGAAATAAATCATGCAATTTCGTGTCCGCATAAATCTTTCAAATTTTCCATTAACAAAATTCCAATTCGCGGGTACACAGCCCGCACGGTTCCAATTTCAGGTTATACTAAAGTAGACATCATCTTCTTGTAGAATCCTTTTACCTATAGCCCGTTAGACATGATGATGCTGATACTAAAAATCATTGTACCTGTAAGCTTTCGTATGACCTAGAATTTACTCGTCCCGAGATATATTCGGGCAACACTACGAAAAAATATAAAGCGGCGCCCCTGCATGTTGCAAAATAGTAATTTATGCAATAAGTTGCGAAAAGAAAGTGTTTTTGTCACTATGCTCGTTTTAAAATCACATCGTGTGACAAAGACGCCCTCTTTTCGCAACGTGTTTTAAAGGATGTTTTGTGCAATTTGGCCACTAGTACGTGTAAAGTTACCTACAACATTTACAAAATCATTTTTTTATCGCTACTTTTGAGTAGTTTGAAAATTCCGCATCTAGTGGCAAAAACACCTTTTCGCAACTTGTTGCATAAATTACTATGACATACATGTCAAAAACCGAAACATGTCTTACTCCCATGGTCGAAAATGATTCGCACAACTTCCTATACACACACAAAAAGTTTTTTTTGAGTCGCCGAGTGAGAGCGAATGTGCCAATACTAAGAAAAGCTAAATGTTACTAAGAACAATTAGTCTCTAACAGTTGTGACTTAACCACGTCTGTCAGGGCCCAGTTTGTGTCGAATTATAAACAAATGATGTTTGCACAAAATGTGTCAACTTCAGACTTAAAATAATTAATTAAAATTCTTCTGAACAAAAAATGTATTTAAATGAAGTGATGGTCATACCATTGGCTATAAAGTCGAACTTATTAACACAAAGTTGTCTTTTTCTACTGAAATTACAATCGAGCGAAAATGATTAAATTTCAAAACCATAGAAAACTTCAGAACATAAAGTTCTTTTGAAAGACGTCTCATAACCCTATCCAAAATCCATATCTAAACTCATAATTTTCTCCCCTGCTCTATTGCTATCGCCCAGCAGAAGGTTTAAAATATCCATAGACTTGACATTTCACGAAAATGTATCCATTATAAACTTTAATTACAAGTGAATAAACTTTGTTTGATGAACTTTTGTTATGCTCTCTTCTTTCTGGTAGTATATGGTGCCATTTTATAAGTTCCATTGTCACATCGTCTAGTCTTATATGATGTTATACAACTGTGTATCATCTGGAAAATATCGTTCAGGTCAGTGGTGTAGCTAGGATGTGGGACTTGGTAGAGTTTGAAAGTAAGTGAACCTAATTTGTGAGCCATTTTCAATAGAAAAATTGATTTTGTGTAATTTACGAGGGTTCTTACCTAAGCCAAGTTACGCCCCTGGTGTGAAGTTATAGACAGACAACATGTTCGATAGATAATCTACTACTAGCATTTATAGGAGTGCAAAGAGTTTGAGTTATTGTAAATGTATATTTGGGTCGGTTTGTGTTATAATAGTCTCAACGAGATTATACTCACAACAACTCCAGACAGGCCACTGTGGCATTGAGAAGATTTAACTAAAGATATACAATTTACATCACATAAATTGCTGCTAAGAAGGAAAAGATGAAGTGCAGAGGATGCGGAGAATATCGTTTTTAATTGGATAATTATTCATATAATCTCTACAGTTTATATAGAACGAGCGAGCTACAGTTTTAACCTCTTCCACATTACAAAACGTGTTGGGATTGAATTTTCGTTTGCAAGATACCATGAGATCGAGATTACACCTCTCCATAAATGTAATAAAACTTTTCCGATATAAATATAGATTTACGTTTCCATTTTGCACACAACACTTTGTGTTATACAGCGTCTATATCATTTTGCCCATATTGGAACATAAATTGGCTCTCTGTGTGAACCAGAACAAACACAGAAAATATTTTGAATGCATTAAGAACATCAAATGAAAACTTTTCTATCAGTCACTAACTTTGATTATTATTTATACACTGAATCTAAACTTTTGAAACGATAGCTGGTGTTTTGTTTATTTATTTTTCAATATAAACCCGACAGAGCGTTGGAATGGTTTTGGATGTAATAAGCTGCTGTAGAATTTTTGACTGAAGGAGTTCACTGCTTAGTTTGTGTTTATGTATTCACATTGTCTGTGCAATGATTTTTAAAATAAACATCGAAACACAGAATCATCATGCGGGAGTAAATCATTTTCAATGTGTTGCAGAGGTCAGTTTAAATTTGTTCAGTCTACGACACAGAAAAAACTTAACTGGATGATAACGACAAATTAATTTCATATTATGTTTTATGCCTATAAAATTTTGTTTTTGAAAGAAAGAATTTTAGTTTTGAAAACTATGAGACGGTATAAAAAAATTGAGGTTCAGAGTTGCTTTCTGTCTTATGCTGAGGTGAGAGGGTTGTGTTGTGCAGCATTAGATACATCTTCCGCTTTGGCCACTTTGAACAAACAGACTGGTTCGAGAAATTGTTCGATTAAATTATTCGCCTTTTTCTTGGAACACGTACGGCTCCTGTGCAAGCCATAAGAAAATTCGTTGTTTATGTTTAAACATGTAGTAAAATTTTGAAAGTTCTTGAGTTCTTTCTCCACTTCTACACACTAATGAATTCTTATTTCCACTTATTCCTATTACACTACATATGAACATAACGGAGATGTAACAGTCGCCATCTATTGGAGCCAATTCATCTATTTTTTACTCTAACTCTGACTTATTTAAAATTTAATGGATTTAATGGAGACGATAAATTCTGCCCTTGAATGTATATCCTTATGATAAGTTTCTTATTATGTATGTGTGATTTAATTGTAGCAAAAAATCTTATCTCATTAAATTGACGGAGTTGATTTGATTCGTAGACACTCGTTGCAATGTCTATAAATTAAAATTATTGTTTAAGTAAATGGTAAAATTATGAATTTTGCATCATTTATCAATACTTCACTCTGCTGGTTCGAAAGCATTTCCCTTATTTATACAAATCGAATAGTTCTGACGTATGTATTTGAAACGTTTCTTGCATACATTTTAAGGACATGAATTATAACTACCCTAAAAAAGAAGGGTCAAATCAATAGCTATAAATATACAGAAAGTGGGAACAAAGCAGCAGTTATACAGCTAAAAGCATTTTTAGCTGCCTCTGATTCTTTATGCAAAAATGTTATTTTCTTTTTTCAGTTATTCGTATAATAAATAAATTATGTATAAAGAGGAATTCAGAACAAAAGGAATTGTTAGATCAATAGCTAATGCTTCATTTTTTGAAAGCATCAGCACACAAAACATAATTGGTTTGAAAAACAAATTTTTCATCAATAAGTGGTTACTGTACAAAAAAAATTCGGGCTGATGCACTGCCTCTGGATAAAAAATAGTCATATTTTCGTGGTAAACAACATGAATACAAATTGCAGCAAACCATTCTTCCGAAAGAAAAGACCAGTAACTTAACCCAAACTCCAGAAATACCCCAAAATCTCCTTCTTTCTTTCAGCTGCGCCGAGTCTCGAGGCTTGAGGCTTGTATTTTCGAGCTTTCACTCTAAATCAATTGTTCAGCTTAGTATGTTTACGACTAGGGCAGGGTCGTAGCTGCAAGCTGCAAAGTTGGTACAATAAAAGCGATTTATTAAGCATCTTAATTCTTCAGAAAAGTCTAATTTTGAAAAATGGGACTGTACAATGAAAACTTTTTGCGATGCTGCAGATTTTGTTTCTAAGAAACTGTCATTCTAATAATTATTTGATTAATGATATTTGATAAATGTAACTACTAGGATGAAAGATACAATGGCAAGAATAACATATAAAACTCGCTCACGTTTCATCTACTGTGACCATACTTTTTCCATTAAAGTGAAGTTGCTCTGGTGAACCAAAAAAGTTCGTATGACAATGTTGGATGCAGGAACGAGTACATTAATGTGCACTCGGTTCCGGCTCGGCACCAGGCTGCGTACTTGTAAAGTATCGGCATCCTTATCTGCCGTACAACGCATAAAAAACCTAGAGAGAAGAATTTGTGAGACAAAATATATGAAAATCTCACATCCGATAACGTCTCTAAATTTTTTATGCGTTGTAGGGAAGTTATAAAAGGCAGCTTTGTGCCGGAAAACAGGTAAAGTCATTGTAATAGTTGTATTAAAGAGCATAAATTTCAATTTGTGTCTGCTGTAGATCAGACTGCTGATGTAGATCATTCACAGTATAAAACATGGTGCCGAGTTGAAATTTATATGACATATAGTATTCGTTACTGTTGTTATAATACCTTTAAGGCTGTGGTGGTTAAAAAAGGCTTCTGTTTGTTGCAAATTTAGTCCATGAAAATGTTCTACGAGACTATGAAATAAGGAGTTCACGCAGTAGACTGGTCCTTTGTCTAGTGCATGAACTTCTTATGTCAGCGTCGTGTAGAGCATTTTCATGGAGAAAAATTGCAACAAGTAGAGGTCTGCATATCAAGGCGGGCAGCCTGGTGCCAAAAAGTTTTCTATGGCAATGTTGGAGTGGGGAACGAGGACATTACTATGCACAATGTTCCAACTCGGCACCAGGCTGCCTACTTGGGACGTTTAAGTAGCCTTAAAGAACGCAGCCTCGTGCCGAAAATCTGTTAATGTCATCGTAACGGCAGTAACAAATACTATACGTGATATAAATTTCAACACGGCACCAGGCTGCCTACTGTGAATGTAGAGGGCAGCAGCAGTCTGGTGCCGAGTTGAAATTTATGTGACGCATAGTATTCGTAACTGCCGTTACAATGAGTTTAACTGCTTTTCGGCACCAGGCTGCCTTCTTAAAGGCTACTCATACTTTTCAAGTACGCAGCCTGGTGCCGAGTCGGGACCTAGTGCACAATAATGTACTCGTTTCGCCATTCAACATTACCATAGGAACTTTTTTGGCACCAAGCTGCCTTCTGAAATCGAACAGTGCAACCCCACCTTAACAGATTTTTGGCACCAGGCTGCCTATTTCAGAAGTGAAAGTAAGCATAAAGAATGCAGCCTCTGGGTCCAAAAATCTGTGAATGTCATCATAACGACAGTTGGAACCTATTGCATAAAAATGTACTTGTAGTTTGTTGTAATTTTTCTTCATGAAAATGTTCTACACGACGAGTATACAAGGATTTCATGCACTAAACAAAGGACCAGTCTAATGCAGGAAATTATTATTTCATCGTCTGGAACATGCTCATGGAGAAAAATTCTAACAAACATGGGCTTTATTTAACAAGCATAGTCAGTTTGAAGTAAGTAATGATTAATGTTACTGAGAGTGCAGAAGGCTAAAAGCTAAAGTCTTGGTACAATTTAAAATAAATTTAATCGTTTTAATTTCCTGATTAGGAAGACTTCATTGTGTTTTGTACACCTATAACAACGCGCAAGCTTTAAAAGTGGACAACTGTGCTTTGTCATGAAAGTAACTTGTGTGATAAAAATTCTGTGTGTCAAACTGTCTTAATAATTTTTTGTGGATGGAATGAAACGAAAAGGTCTTTTGCTTAAGAATTATTCTCTTAACTACACCGTCAACGATTCATAGCCATCCCATAAATAGCGTGGAAAAAATATTCAACCATTTCATGTATACACGCTGTTATATAATTTCTAAAACCCATTTTATTTTATATGCGGAAAGGTTTCTTTTAAGTGATCAATTTATAATATCCAACTCGGTTAATAGTTCAAATCTTGTTCAACGATGCATATATTTACAGTTCAGAGCAACAACGAAAAAAGAATCTCAATAATATCTACTTTGCTATAATACACGTAATTTGCGAACGTTATTTACTATTTTGGTATTTTGTATACCTCGCCGCTGGTTTGCCGTACATGTAATAAATTATTTGGGAAGACTGATTTGCAAATTCAAAACTGAATAATGTAAACACAGGAAATGAAAATAAGCTTCAATATTATTTTATTTATCGAATAAGAAAATAATTTACTCTAGTGTGTCTTTAGAGTGTATAGCGTGTATAATTTTGATTTCCTGTGCTTATAGATTTTTTTATTCGGTGTTTACCTTTTAGAAGTCTATGAAAATATTTTGATTTGATCGTTGTTTACATTACTATCACTTGCAGCCACTAAATGTTTCTGTTGGCTGTTAAGGAACCTTGTATCTGATGATTGTGGACTCTAAATTCAACAGTTTCATTCAGCTGATGTAAAATTTTGTTTAAAGTTTTTTGGACAAAGTTAACCTCCATCATTATCAATAGTTTAACCAATCAGAATCTCTGCTTTTGCTTGACCGACGCGACGTTAGATTTATCAGTTTGGAACGACTAATTTATTGGTCTTGAAACCCCTATCCTAGAATCCTTTGTTTCTTTCTCATTCATCATTCAAATCCTCAGGTGCAACGTTAACATTCTCACTCCTCAGGTTGTCCCTCCAGAAAATCACCAAGAATATCTTACGCCTAAAACGGCTTCGGGGAAAAGCAGTTCGTGTGAGCGACTCGCTCATACGCTCCCCAGCGTTCCTCTTGTCTCCGTCTTACCCAGTCTCCGACACCGGGTTCGTAGTGTTGGAAGACATGGATCCACGCTGGCCGATGTTACAATCATGTCACATTTTTTGTTACACATTTTCCCAATCATCAAGATTATTGAAAGGCTGAGCCGTGAAAAAGTAACAATAATTCTACTTTAGCCATTTTACACTGAAACCTGACAGAGCAATGCTATTGTAAACGAATTCTATGGGCTACCTCGCCACTCCAAAAATGCTTTACCCATGCGTATAAATTTATATTCAGTGAAAGCATATTTTTATCAACGCATACAATCTCTGATCTTTCCTGTTCGAATTAATGTGTAAAAACGTTAGTTCCGATTGATCTGAACCTAAACCAAATTTGCTGTACCACGAATGAAGCTTGTAATATACTTGTCAAAATATTCGTAACATGTACAACAAAAGCGCGATAAAAAGCATCAAGTTTTACGTTAAACGGTTGATAGACACGAAAAGAAACTAAACAATAACAACAAGATGAAAAAAAGAGCACGCCCTGCAGTTAGAAAGTGTCTAAAGAAAAAATATTAAATTTCGTGACTATTCTTGCCTTGGTTTGATAATCACAATCATACACTAATGACAGTAAACGACAGAATATTTGAATTCAAAATCAGGAAAATATTGACTTACGAAAATTTTGTTCCACTTTTACTTTACCTTTAATAGAAATCGTGTCTAAAGAGAAAATAATAATTTGACGAACAGAAAATATTAGCTTAAATATTCGTTTAATGATCTCAACTAAGTCATGCCTTAGCAATTGTATTAGTTTTTTTACGGGTTTCATATTCTGGTTGGTTTATTTTTCATTTTCTACCTTTCATAAAAATTAAGCAAATTTTTTACTAGAAACGTTTCACTTTGAAAAGTCTTTTGCCAGCATTGAAAGAATCATGTGAGAAAAAATGTTAATAGGTTGGAAAACTTCTTCTGCAAGCCCTTTCAAAATACAATTTTTTCACACGAAACCAAAATGCGGCGGTAGGAAGTATCTAGATAGGTATCGAGTGTCAGTTTGTTTTATAGCGAATTGAAAAAAAAATTAACCTCGACAGTTTGCCAAACAACTGCGATAAATTAATCGAATGAAAATCACATTGGAGTCAAAACAAATCACAAATCACATTGGAGAAAACATAGTGGAGTCACAGTGGAAAAAGCGAGTCTATAGTCAAGTAATGTCTGCAAGAAAGAAGCTCGTTGATCTCAGAATCAAAATTCTCGCGTTTATTGACAATACGTGAACCACACGAAGCGATATTTTCTTCCAATTCAAAATCAACCACGGCTACCATTTATTATAAAAACAAACAACTTGTTACAAAAGTTATCACACTCCAATCTTTTGATTTATAAGATGAAGTTATTTTTTTTATACTCTTTACTGTAGCTCTTATCAAAATATCATTTGATTGAGTAATGATCCCATTCAAAAATATTAAGTAATGCACTTAAATAATTTATTTGTTTTTTATTTCTTCTATTTTCGACAAAAACGTCAGCAGCTTACTTTGAAAGGAAATCTTCATCACCAACCAGCCAGCATGTTGTCTTCCTGATTAATGAAAATCATCTTATCTCAAAACTCTTTAACTCAAAAAATTAAATTCAAAAATTATTAATGATGGCGTAAGAATGATTTCGTGTTTAGATACAAGGAATATACGTAAATGAATAGAGAATGACATCATTTTTTGTGGTATTTCATTTTTATAGACTCGATTTTATATTAATTTAATGGATACGACAAAGATAAGATTTAATATTAAAGAAATGACAAGAAATCCAATCACAATTCACAAATAAAAAATGCTACAGAGTTGTATGTATGATGGTATAGTGTTTGGAATGAAGGCCTTAAAAACATTATACATCAAGCAGAAGTGTGCGTCTCGAAAATAAATAAGAAAAATATTAAAAAGAATTCCGAAAAAAACAAACATCGACGTTGGCACATCGATTAAGATTTTCTTTAATAGAAGTCCCAATTTTAGTTCTTACAATGAAACATTTATAAGAACCAGCATTGCTAAGATATTCACTCCACACGCGCAGCGTGTTTCTCTTACGTATATGGACGAAAAACAAAGAATTGCAATAGCAAAATCTAATTCAACTTACATCCATGCATTTATAACTTCCCGTATTTTATGAGATACCAATCCAATTCATCCCACAAAATTTAGATTCATAAATTCATCCTGAACGGTGTGTGAGAGTGAGAACGAAGTGAAAATATGTACAAGATTTTCGATAAATTTGTACTGAACGTACTCGTACCTGTTATTAGAATTTGGTTTCCAAACCATGTTCATCTATTGCATTTCATTATGGGGGAAAAGTATCATTTAAATATATAAAATACTTTTCATGGTTTTTTTACTGACTGCGCCATTGTGAGCAGTCTTTTTTTTCGCTTAAATAAAAACATTGAAAATTCCTTAAAAAAAAAAAAAAAAACTTTTCATGGTTCAACCCAAGAAAAAGGACAATTTTTACTGGAGCAGTGTTCGAAGGAGAGAGCCTTGGAATTTTATTTTTTTCATCGAAGCAGGCGAAACGGTGCGCCGCGGCCCACATCTCTGCAACAGATACTATCTCCGTATAAAGACTTGACTGCTTTTTTATTCAATTAATTTGGATTGATTCTAGAATGCTGTTCTGATGTTTGATTTATAATAATTCCATTCACTTATGTGTAATGGCGTTAAGATTGAACATAACACGACAGAAATTTTAATTGCGAATTTTCTATTAAAATATGAAACAAGTTATGCAAATTTTCTCTGCGGATTTCGCAGAATTTTGCTGATAATTTTTATAAAATTAATCAAATTGTTTCCATATCATATTAAAGCCTTTATTATGCAATATCAATTTTAACGTAAGCATAGGCGATAGAAGTTATAATAAATTGCTCTTCTATTTTCTTAAAATTAGTAATTTTGTTCAATGTCGGTCGTTCCTTACATTCAATTTAGATTCGCTGGCTGCTAATGAAACATAAAATTGAAGTGAATTGTAAATTATTATTGTTAAATTCTAGCCATTGGAAAGCAACGAAACTTAATCATTTTTTATTTAAACTCTCTCTAATGAAATAATTTTTGATTAATGGAAAATGTTCTGGTGCGTCTATTAAGAAATATTTTTTTTTAATAATCGGCCAATGTTTGATTAACTTTTTTATGATCAATTCTACTTTATCTTTGTTTATATACCTAGCGTGTGTACGGTATTAGAAGGGAACATATTAGTTCTTGTAATTTTTTCCGTTCGTGTTATATATAATATGCATTCTATGTTACCGTCAACTTTTAGTCATTCAATTTACCATTGTGATGATGATTGTTGGAAAAATAAAAAGTATGGGCGATAATACGTAACAATAGCCCTAATTTCAAAGCAAATATTGCGTTTCAAATTGAAATTTCGAACTGAAGTTTTATACACGCAGAAGTTAAGATAGGGATCTAAATTTGAAAAGAATGTTTTTCGTTTGTTTTATGTATGCACGTATTTTTCTAAATAAATTTGACTATGCGAACAAGAATAGTAAAATTGGAGGAAACATTATTATGCTGGGTTTTATTTTATTTCACTCTACCAGAACCACCATGAGCCTTGTGCTTGTACTTTGTACATTTGAAGTTTTACGCTCAAAGCACACCTGCGGCAAGCCTACGGCGACCTACGGCGGCTTGGCGATGTAGGCTGCACTTCAAAATTGATTTGAGTGGAGCGTCATCGAACCTACAGAAACTCATAACGAATTTGATGACACGGAATCACGTGATGATCCACAACAGTAAAGAATCGTCATGCGACATTGCAATCAACAGCGGGGCCCCGCAAGGTGCTCCTCTGTCGCGAAAATCGGGGCGAGCAAAAAGAGTGTAATAAGATCCACGAAAAATCTGCAAGAAACCTCCTATTAGAAAATGGCTTAAGAATCAACTCTAAGAAGAGTCAAGCCGTAAACATATGAAGCGGAAAGCTCATCGAATGCACGTTCAATCTATCCAATGGTGAAACCATAGAATCGATCCGCTGCGAAGGTAGAGTCCGCTACCCTGGGTGTTCGTTCAATTCCGAGTTGATCTTCGACAAAAAAGACTATATACGAGGAAAGGTACAGAGCAAAGTATGGGTAGCCGAGGAACGGTTGGAAAAGGAGTGATAGAGTTTTCAGATTTCAATTTTGAAATTTCCAATTTGACTCCTATAACACATGGAGTAAGGACAATTCACATTACAAAGAGCCACATATACGGTAACCAATTATTAATTACTAACAATTCTTACCTCGCATCTAGCCGTAAATTTTATGTGATTTAATCATTGATCGATATTATGCGTAGTGTAGCAACTTTCTCTAAGGAAGTAGCAGATTTTTTGGCCAAACCCTTTACTACAGGGTCTAACTTCAAATACCCTACGAAAAAAGTAAATGTAATAAATGACCGATAATTAGGGTATATTTCAAAATTATATTCGAGAAAATTATATTTTTGATGTAAAAATAATGTTAATTTTGTGTATGTTTCATGGAAAAATGATGGAAAATGTACATGCATAATTATGTAATATCTATGTAGATCATGTAGAAAAGATGTACAAAAGATGGATAAATAATGTAGAAAAGATGGATTTGGCTACATCATTTTTACATTCCAAATTAGAAAAGCATTTGCATTATTTTTTCACTATTTACATAAATTTTACATTAATTGAAATTTTATGGACAAATAATGTAAAATTTAAATTCTTCAAAGCAATATTACATCATCTCCTTATAGAACGAAAAACAACTTTTCAATAACTTTTACGCCCAAAATTGTTAAGGTGGCGTTGCACTGTTCGATTTCAGAAGGCAGCTTGGTGCCAAAAAAGTTCCTATGGTAATGTTGGATGGCGAAACGAGTACATTAATGTGCACTAGGTCCCGACTCGGCACCAGGATACGTACTTGAAAAGTATGAGTAGCCTTTAAGAAGGCAGCCTGGTGCCGAAAAGCAGTTAAACTCATTGTAACGGCAGTTACGAATACTATGCGTCACATAAATTTCAACTCGACACCAGACTGCTGCTGCCCTCTACATTCACAGTGGTGCCGTGTTGAAATTTATATCACGTATAGCATTTGTTACTGCCGTTACGATGACATTAACAGATTTTCGGCACGAGGCTGCGTTCTTTAAGGCTACTTAAACGTCCCAAGTAGGCAGCCTGGTGCCGAGTTGGAACATTGTGCATAGTAATGTCCTCGTTCCCCACTCCAACATTGCCATAGAAAACTTTTTGGCACCAGGCTGCCCACCTTGATATGCAGACCTCTACTTGTTGCAATTTTTCTCCATGAAAATGCTCTACACGACGCTGACATAAGAATATCATGCACTAGACAAAGGACCAGTCTACTGCGTGAACTCCTTATTTCATAGTCTCGTAGAACATTTTCATGGAGTAAATTTGCAACAAACAGAAGCCTTTTTTAACCACCACAGCCTTAAATGGAAAAGCACTACAGATTCTTAGCTATTCCCCATTTTCAAAATGAATCACCCTTCAATATTCCTATCTCGTAGAACAGACTTTCACTAAGCTATAGTTTGCATTAAGAACGAACTGTACATAAATTTCTTGAGAGATGCTTGGAGCGCTACTAACAGTGAATATACAGATGCATTCGAGAAATTGTCGTGGTTCAGTGCACTTGTCTTGAGAGTGCATCGTGGCGATGATGATGCAGTGCACATACATGCACAATTTCGGTGCAGTTGAATGAATTTATATGTAATTACAATATTATAGCACCATACGAATTCGCTGTGTTCTGGTGCATATTTTTTATTTGCATTGTTATAATTTGCCATTTGTATGAGCAATTTATTCAGATGTTGAATATAAACCTACGATAATATTATTCCCTTTATGACTCTGTTCAATACGAACAATATTACAATTTATTATTCAACATTTTTCAATGTTATTAAATTTTGTTTATTTTTTTTTTTCTATAAAATAATTGTAGCACAAAAACCCACTTAAAGTAGAGGTGTGACGTAAGTCTTTTTTGTCAACTTACAAAAGTATTGATATGAGATTGGTGTAATGCATTTAGCTTCGATCTTAAAACAGATTTTCGTCAGGATGTAGTAGGTAGTTTTTCGATACGCGCAAAAAAAGAAAATTTTTGCAGAGTAAAAACTGAAAGTACAGAAAAATTATTTCGGCGTTGGGTGTGTGATGCAATTTTCAAAACACAAAGAAACATTATTTAAAACTTTTTTGTGCGTCCACACTGATATCACTTTTTCTATCAATCACTACCGTGGGTCCATGATACGATGTGTAGTATAAAATTTATGCATTGGCCAATTTTAAACTATCATTTATTAAACCGTTTTGAGGTTTCTAAATGAGCTTGCTGGTATCAAAAGTAGAACTTTTCCAATTGTCAAAATGACGTTTTAAACGTCAAAGCTATAAAGCAAATAGGCAACCACTTAGGCTTTTTTTGGGTCAAAATTCGAAGTCGACCAACATGATTTTGTTAGTCGAGTTTCATTCATAAGTTGACTATTTCCAATGGTTGCTTTATGCAATGGTCAAGTTAAGTTCAAATAAAAGCTAATTTCTGTCTATTTTCTGTTTAACGACACATTCAAATTTAATCTCTGTTTAAACCGAATGTAGAGGTTTGAAAGGATAAGTTTAACCGAAATTAAACTTAACATATTAGCCTTGCTTAAAAAGCCTAAGTATTAAGTCTTTTAAGGGTTTTACTTGACAGTGGAAAATACAATCTTGATGTGATTTTACTGGACTTTTCGGTCTATATATACATAAACAAATTAAATAAATAATAAATAATACAGACGCATCAAAGTTAGACTGAACACTAAATGAATTTTCAGACTTTTAATTGTCAACAATATGAGATATGTTCACGTTAACATTTTCTATTGAGAGTGAAAAGTTATCATCTGTTGAGAATGAAAATTTTAAATGATGATGAAAGTGGGAAATGTTGTATTTCCTTTATTTATCGGATGACGGTCGTTTTAATTGAAAGATTTTAATTATTTACGTGCAAATTTTTCGATGTCAGTTGGACTAACGGTCAATAACACATCCCACCTTGGGAAAACTCATTGAAAATTTTAAAGTCTATTGAGAGTGAATAATTTTAAGGTCTATTGAGTGTGAAAATTTAGGGTCTAACAATAACTACGACTATTACACATAAATTTTATAAATAAATAAATAAAATCTTACACTCGTTCGTTATCCAACACTGAAATAATATAACAGACTATTTGACAAGAATTGAGCTTAGTAAAATTTGGATTGACTAGTAACATTATTACTGAAACGTCATTGCTCATCTGGATGGAATATTTACTTCTTTTATGAAGCTTTCTTTGTGTATTTTCTAAAGTTTATAGTTCATTTAAGATGTGTACTGATTCAAGAACTTTTCTTTTTTGCATAACTATGTTCTACCTCCAACACAGATATTTTGTCAATGTTTGGTACATGGTCAGCTTCGTAGTAATGATGGACTACCGCTGATGTGCCTTCCAAATCGTTCGTTTGGTTTTATGTCCATCGAGTAAAATCACATCAAGGTTAAATTTAACGCTGTAGTTAAACTTTGATAGGGATACTAATTAATAAACTAACTGGACTCTTCGTTCAAAGGTTCTCGGACTCTTGAAATTTTTAGTCTTTCTTAACATCTTTGTCCTATGTTACATCTAAGTATTTAGATAACTATTTTATTTAATGTGTTTTCCTTTCTTCCGTTTATTTACAGGCAAACGATTGGACTTGGATGAGATGAATTTTGCCACAGATTTTCTGAATCATCAAAAAACGAAAAAATCCTTTGGATTTTTATAAATGCTAACATTTGTATATAAGGTGGATGTAGTCGCTGCCCAAAAGACCAAGTTATAGCAATTGGTGAGACATTTAAAACTTTTATTTAAATACAAGAGGAGAATCATAAGATTGTGCAACGTTTCGTTTCAACTCGTTTCACCATAACACCGAGTTTTCTTGCACAAAATACAAGTGAATACGTGAAAAAAGAGATAAAAGAGAAATGAAAAAGTTGCACAAGCTTATGATTCTCTCTCTGTATGATTTTTTTTAATAAATCATTATTCTCACGCAATGTCTATTCAAATTGTATTGCATACAAAATTTATTAACTGTTTGGTGATGTTGTAGTAGCCAAGTCGGGGAAGGCAGGCTGGTGCCAAAAAATGATATTTGGGAAATTTGAATTCAGTGGCCAGTACTTTACGGCCCAATACTTTTTGATTTGGCACCAGGCTGCCATATGACCTTAAAAAATTAAAAAGAAGGCAGTCTGGTGCAAAAAATTGAAGAATATCACTACGTCGGTATTGACGAATGCTACATTTAAACGAGCATAGCCCAAGAAGGCCGCCTGGTGCCAAGTTGAAAATTGATGTGCCGTCGAACCATGATAAAGTACGCAGCCTGGTTTCAAATTGACAAGTACTTGCTATTGGTTTTAACATTCCCCAACATCGTTTTTTGACCCCAGGCTAACTAGCCGAAAATACAGTCTTCCGCTTGTTGCAACTATCTGAAGGCTGCGTTCTTCGGATAGAAGATCCAGTAAATTCATGCACTAAAGGAAGGAAGGAAACTTTTTAACTTGGAACTTTTCTATCACATAATTTTAAAAATTCAAAGCATGTAGAACTTAGTATGAGTGCGTTTTTATCTTAATTTGGTTTTCGTCTTTGATGGTTTCTGCATATATTTTACCAAAAGTTGGTTTGGTTGGAGCTTTTGGACTCAGACAGGGCCGTAAAACTCAATCTCTACTAGGGCCAAACGTGTTTTTTCTACATAAATCGGGTAAGTCGATCCCGAAAGACAATCAGCAAGTTGAATACTGGATTGAATTTGGGTTAAATCGGTCGAAAAATTTCGAAGTTACGGTTGAAAAAGTGGTCAAAAACGTGGTTTTTTAAAGGTTGGTGGAATTTTTTCACCTATATCTCAGCGAAATTAGAACGGAAATCGCTCTTCAAGGTTTTGAATGAAAAATGTGGACACAAGAAAATCACAAAAATTAAATTAGTGAAAATCTGTTGAGTGGTAAAACAATAAACCAACAAACTTATCGAATTTAGTTTTAAAATAAGAGAAGGAAATAAAAACACATCCGTCCATTTTCACCCAGCCTACTCTCGTATACCTTTATGATTTAGTTAATTATTTAGAAAAAACAATTACAAAATTTTGTAGTAAAAAAGCGTGAAAAAAACTTACAAATGTTTGAAAAACATAGTGTTACAATAAGGCTTAACGTTTCAACTTTTTGATGCATGTAAAATAAAATTTCACTGAATCGAGACAGAAAAATGGACATTTTTTGCAGATTTCGCCTATGTAGACGTAAAAATGAATGAAAAAAGAATGTAAAATGTTGTGGTAAATGTAAACTTCACATGAATTAGTGAAGGTCTCGCGAAATCAAGTTTATTTCAACCATTCAAGCAAAATCGAGGGGTGACGCACTTCTGCGATTTATGGAATAAATGGGAATAAATGAAATAATTATTGAAATAAATGGAATAAACGATAATTTTTTCAAATTCGTCAAAACCTCAAATAGACTTGATTTTGATGGCAACGCACACAACAAACCATAATAATGTGTCAAAAAGTGAAAAAATCCACTTTTGAAAACTTAAAAGAATTTTTGTTGAAAAATGGAATAAATTGAATAAATAAAATTATTCCATTTATTCAAAAAAAAAAAAAAAAAAATTTAATCTCAAGATGCTCAAAATGCTTTATAATTTGTGCAAACCTTTTTTTTTAACTTATTTGTCTAACTTGTGATGTGTTTAGTTCAGATATTTCGCAAAAACAAAAAAAAAAATGGAAAATGGAATAAAAGAATAAATGGAATAAATGAAATAAATGAAGTGCGTCACCCCTCGTGCAAAATTAAGGTTTTGCTATCGAAAAACCGCCAATTTTTTTAACATTTTATCAGAAACTTGTTAAAATCATATTTATTGCACAATCAACTGCAAGGAGAAGTTATATGGTGAAAAGATCTTGTTCGTACTCGCGTGCAATGAAGATAATTTAATTTAATGTGCGATATGTATGTATGGTAATGGTCATTATATCGGCATGACGCGCTATAAAAAAGTGCGAGTGGTATTTTTCGACGTTATTATACGTTCGCGGCGTTATTCTCATCCGATGATAAATAATAATGTAGATTATGTGTAATATTTTTTTATTATTGTTTTCAACGTTGTTAAGAACATATCCAGTTATTTATTCGTTTTTCCTCTTTTTTTTATTGATATTTATTGCCTTTGAAAACCACAAAAATTGTAATCATCCAAAAGCCAACCTCTATCGACCTCATTTTTCATCCAATTTTCAGCGATACGGGTTTTTCGTGATGTCGTCGTTTTGGATATTTTCTTTCGTACATTTTCAATCCAATATCCCATACACTGGCACAATAGACTCTCTTACACTTTTTCTTATGCTTCAACACATTCGGATTGTTGTACCTTTTGTATAATGGATTTTCTGTATATAATGTGGGCTTGTTTGATGTGATTTGTTTATGCCAAGATTACTTTAGGTCAAGTTGGGTTAATACGAAAAGATTTGTTTTAGCCCGGTTTCTCATGATGCTCTAAGTGTAATACATCATTTATCAGTGTGGTGGATGTGTAAGGTGATGTGGTGTGGTGATCCTAATGTGTCTATTTTATATAAATCTATCTTGTTGAAGGCGATGTTTTATTATGCGTCTATTGAATGGAATAAATTTGATATTGTTCCGTTAAGCATTTTTGTTTTTTTTATTCTTCATTTCCGAAAAAAATCTAAATAAATGGGGCTCCATAGCTACACCATCATACCCTTAAAATAAAAATTGATCATTTTCGATTGCTCTGGAATTCAGCAGGTGTTACAAATGAAGGTCATACGTTATTATCGCTAGACAGTTTCATTGAAAAACAACTCATTCCATCTCAGTTATGCTATTCCGTGAATTAGATTACAATTTTCAGTTAATTAGCATTAAATGCGCAGAATTTATAAATCTTCTCTGTCGAATGAAAATCAAAATTTTATCATGGAAGTACATTGAATCTCAAATTGAATTTTCTTTTGTTGTGTAAAGTAATCAATAATCGGATGAGTCATAACCCAGATTGCAAAGTAATAAATCATTATGAACAAGTGTACACCGTTAAAGCCATATCGGAAATATTATAGTAAATTTAGAGTGATATCACATTGTGTTGCAAATTTTCGAAACTGTGCACAATAATAATTATAGTCAATACCTTTGACCTTAATAAGGTTATCTGGATCATGTTACATGTGTGTTGTGGATGATATGTTTGTAAATTATGATGAGACTATTCCGTCTATTCACGAAATGTCATTTGTTTAATTTGTTTTAACTTTTTATGAATTCTTAAAGGAAGGTTTGGAGCCTTATGATTGACAACGATTTGTGACTACCTCATTATTTGGTGTCAAAGTCGTCAAAGTGAACACTCAAAGTTCGTCTGTTTTTTTTTTTTTTTAAGATATATGTGCAAGGCCTATCAACCTTTTTTTATGTGCATGTAAGTCGCTATCAAAACTACGCGTTAACAATAGTATTTACTTCGGTTACAAAAAGGAATAAAATCGTACTCAAATGGAGCAACGAAAATGTAAGTGAACTTTAAAATTAAAATGATTCACAGTGAAAAGAAAGAAGAGAGTAAAAAAAAAACAGTAAACGAAAACGTTATTTGCAGATAATTTTGGTGTTTGGTCAGATAATCTTATTGGGTACAAAATTTTGGAAGTTTTGGAACCCGCATTTTAATGTATACATTTGCAGGTGTCGCCTCAGTCAAACTATGTGAGACAAATTTTCTACTCGATCGTTTTACCTCAACAAATCGTTGTAGGGAAACTTTACTTTTAGTGGTATCAGTAACATAGATCTCCTTTTCTGAAGGAGATTTTTAACTATTCATGATGACGTCGAAATGATTTTTTTTTTGGTTGAGCCTCTAAGATTTTGAAAGTCGAACATCGAATCTTGAGATAAACCAAAAAACCATATTGGCGTCCCCAAAATTCTTTACTTCAAAATCGTGAAAAATCTCTGTGCCTTGAAAAAGTGTAATACGTGGTACTGTTCAAAGAACAAATAAACGATAATTAAAAATCTTCAATTTAACAGGAATTGAAGGGTTTCAACATCCTATGTTCTTTCACCTACACACTCTCTCTAGAATAGACCGTGGCTCTTTTTCAATTGTATTTTATATCGAAAGTACACTCCAAAAAAGTAAAATCGGCGTAAAAACCTATTGAAAATAATTCTTTAATCTTATATCTTTAATTCGCGAAAAACGTTCTCAATCCCGGCGAAGGATCATATTTCAAATATTAGTAAACAAAAATGGGATTTTTCGAATAGCAGTTTTGTCATAGTTGCCAACGAAATAACTTAAAAAATTCGTCAAACAAAATTGTCAAAACAAAAACCGTCAAAAAACAAAACTGTTTTTAATGTAAAAATGTTGTAAAATTTATGTAAATAATGAAAAAATATGTAAATCATGTTAAAATGATGTAAATGCTTTTTTAATTTATAATGTAAAAATAGTGGAAAAATAACGTACTGTTTGTATCACACAAAATTGGACAATTTCGTCATATTTGCTATTTTAACCAATATTCCACATAAATTGACAAATGTCATGTATGCAAGGTGTGTGTACGACGCTGGATATCGACATTAATTACGCGCGTCTTTTAAATTCAAATGTTTGAGTGAGTCAAAATGTTTGTAAGTTTATATCAGAACATGTTCACGAACATTTCGTAATTATTTAAATATGTACTAATATAAACTTACAAAAATTTTGGCTCACTCAAATATTTGAATTTGAAAAGACGCGCGTAATTAATGTCAATATCTCACCTGTCGTCGCACACCCTGCATACATGACATTTGACAATTTGTGTTAAAGAGGTGTTAAATAACAAATTTTATTGCGAAAATATGGAATTTTGTGTGATACAAACAGTAACAATCGTTACATTAATTATCCATCTTTTTTACATGAACTACATAAATTATTTAGAAACTTGACGACAAACGAATAAAAAAAAATACAACAACTGTTTGTCAAAAGCTCAGCAAATAAAATTTTAAAAATCACAAAAGCACGAATTAATTATCATATAAAATAAAATTTTCAAAAAACAAATAAATTTTCAAAAAATAAAAACTTTTAACTTTGATCACATTTCTTGCTTTCCTCCTAATTTGTTATTGATCATTTCATTCCATTCAATAAATTTAAATTGAAAAATATCGCGTTGTACTTTGACAGCGTACCCGTACACCCTACATTAAACGTTGATTTTGAAACTATGTCCCCCTAGTTTTTTCGAAGATTTTCTTTTGAGTGTAAATGGCGCGCATTTTCTGCAATTTTGAGATTAAACTTAATGTACGCCCATGCGTATATACGCAATCTATTTCATAGATTTCGATAAATGAATCATACACGTGAGTTGACATATTTACACAAAATTGGGAAAACTTTAACGTCACACTACCGAGTGTTTACATATTTTAATGCATAGCGAGCGGTATTGTTGTGTTACATTGACGGTTCATCGCCAATGTATACATAAAATAAATGCCACGAAATTGCACGAAACTGTGTAAACTGCACGAAACCACTTATAAGCTGCACGAAACAGTGTAAATCTAGTTACTGTGTAAGGTATGAAACGCTCTTATCGTACTAAACGAAAAACATGGCCGCTTTGTTGTTGTCAAAGCGAACGTGTGGAAAATATGTGAAATTTTTTGGTGTGTTTTCAACATACCGCTCGCTTATGCATTAAAATTTTGAACTGAATTGGCTATGATATGCAGTTGTAACACATCTGCGATTACGACACCTCGCCTTTGGCTCGGATATCGCAAACTTTCGCAGATGTGTTACAACTGAATTACATAGCCAATGCAGTTAATAACTAAAAATTGTATTCATCGACTTCCGATCATTATTGTTCAAACGAAACTATGGTTTTATTAAGTGCGAACCCGAGAACTCCATCTGAATTTATTACTTCCGGTGTACTTATGTTTTGTTACTTCAAAAAGTTTTTTATGGAAAATAGCTAGTACACAACTAAAAGTTACAACTTTTCTATCAAATCAACTGCCGCATAACAAATGCAAGTAACGAATTTGAATTACCATATAGCAAAAGTCCGTTCCTTCACAATGCTTGAAATTGTATCGATGTATTCGATGTTCATAGGCAATAGGCATCTGTTTAGGTCGTTGGAATAAATTTTTTGGCAGAAAAGATTTTCGATGAATGATTTGTGAATTGATCAATAGAATACATTTTGGGAAACATAAAATATGTGACTTTGTTTGAATGGATAGAAGAAAAGGGTTTATCATTTGTGTGTGTGTTAGGAATGAGGGTTGAATGGATTCGATTGGAATAAAATTGTGCTATTAGTCGGCCTTTTGTGTGGTTTTCGATTGGGATATAAATTCATTGAGCTGAAAATAAACTGATTTTTTGCTCCATTCCTCTAACCCGTAAATTCTTCATTGTTAGGTTTGCATATCTTTTTAAAACAAATTAGAATTGCTTACACTTTAGGGAACGTTCATAAACAACAGCCTGGGTTACGGACACTGGTTTATTGATTGATTGGTGGTAGAAAACTCGATTCAATTCTCGCGAAAAAAAAAAAGAAAAAACGTCTTGTTCTCTCGGTATAGATAGTTGCGTTGCACGTACGTGATATGCGTAGAAGAAATTGTTATTTCGGATTGTCTGCATCTAACGTAATATCTGATGGCGGATAGATCAAATATCAACCAATCGCTACCAAGTAAATTGCAGAACTTGCCTTCATTCGAGCCGTAACCAACTCTCAACTAAAGACGGAGGATTGAAAGGGTGCTATTTCCTGCGTTATGTAATGGATAAACCGTCCGATATCCCATATCGAAATAAATATAATTTTCTTATTATCTCTAAATGCTAAATTTAAGCAAATAGGAAAAAAATTGTAACAAATTTCTCTTCCGTTTTTCTTATCACGATACCAAGTATAAAAACCATAATTTTTACGAGGCAACACCGTAACTTAATGAATCATATAGATAAACGCAATAAGATAACCGAAAACACAATGAATCTTACCATAAAAAGTTAAAAGGCGAAAAAAGAAAGAATAGAAAATACTCATCCCAATTCACTATCCCTTCTTTCTATAATAAAAATTTACGATTAAGAGTTGTGGAATAGCTGCGACGACGGAACAATTTGCAATACTGAGTAAATAAAAATACAATAAAGTGTCACCATAAAAAAGGGAAAACATTTTGAAGGCGTTTCGGCTTTTAGTACGCTTTTTCTGTGCACCAAGTTTTTTGAGAACTATTACGCCTGCGAAAATGTACCGAATTGAATTGAAAAGATGTGAATTGATGTAAAATCCAGAGAAGCTTTATGGACATTATCAATCAAGAATTTTATTGAAATGTTCACCTTACTTAGTTAGTGAATCAATTAAATTTTTATGTGTAAATTGACTGATTTACCCTTTACTAAATCTTACCAAATGTACGGTGGTGTTTCGTAAGAAAAGATTGGTGAAATGTTTATAAGCCTACAAAGATGAACAGTGTTGTACATGTTGTTATATCTAACTGGTCTATGGTCGTTAAAAAGATCAAAATAAATATTGCTGTTGTTCCAAGTGTTGAATTGAAGAGTCGTCTTTTGTTGGTCCCTTTGTTAATATTTGTACTTTCTATTAGTACATGAAAAGTCTGATAAAAATCTTAGAAAAATGGTCACGTGTATTTAATTTACTCTTGACTGACAAGTTGAGAAACAAATCCCTAATAAATTTTTTTTGTTATGATCAAGCAAAATATCAAAAAGATTCTTGTTTACCAATATTACTTTACTGTATGTGGAGTTCTATTTTCGTCTTATACGTATTTCGTGTTCGTGACGTAGGAATAAGGTGGTTACCGGATTCAAATCCATCCGTGGATTTTTTTTGCTGAAACTGAAAAACTGGTGAAAATCGTGTTTGGTGTTTTACTTTACTAAACTCCTTCAGCGATTATTTTTATGAGTTAGTCCAAAATATTTCGGCCAAGTTTACATTCACGTGAATACTTAAGTACTTATGTAATCATATCTTAAGGCTAGTAGGGTTAAAAGAGGCCTCCGTTTGTTGCAATTTTACTCCATGAAAATGTTCCGGACTACTATGAAAGAAGAAGTTTATGCAGTAGACTAGTCCTTCGGAACCACAAGATATCTGAATTTCAAGTTGGGCATCCAATAAAGTTTTCAACGACAGTGTTGGAGTGGGGAACGAGTTCATTACTATGCACTCGGTTCCACCTATGCACCAGGCTGTCCAATTCAGAAGTTTAAGTAATCAAAAAAAGAACGCGGTCTGGTGCCAAAAATATGTTAATGCCATCGTGGCAGCAGTAACGAGTACTATATGTCATATAAAATTCAACTCAGCACAGGACCGCCCACTCAAGATATACTGTGAATGTAGAGGGCAGTACTGCCGTGTTAAGCATAAATGCCGTATCGCAAACCTGAAATGCGCGAGCTTCTTTTGTTTATTAATACAAATTGAAAGCTACGAATCTGCGATACGGCATTTATGCTTAACACGGCAGAGTAGCAACCGTCACAATGACTTTAACTGATTTTCGGCACCAGACTGCCTTCTATAAGACTACACATACTTATCATGTACAAAGCCTGGTACCTACACGGAGCCGAGTGAGTATAAATGTACTCGTCCCCCATACAACATTGTCGAAGAAACTTTCTTGGCACCGGGATGCCTTCTGGAATCGTCCAGAGGGTCCTCACCTTAAGTGTATTCACCGATTGTTGTGCAAAAACTATTAATTAACGAGCAAATTAATTTCCTCGTGTTCTCAGCTCTTCGTCGGACAAAGCATCAAACTTTTAATAAAAATTGTTTTCAACTGAAAGTTTTTTTTATTTTAGGTCACGACCAAGAACTGAGATTTTTATAATTTCGATGTTTGGTCCTACTTTGTGCTGAGAACTCAAAGAATTTGCTCGTTGGTTAATAGCTGCAGTATATTCAGTGAATAGTTGTACACACACTAAGTATTCACGTTAATCTGATCTTGGCCGAAAAACTTCTGGAACATGAACATTTTCAATAATTCACATCATCGGTAATTCCTTAATGTTCAAAAAATAGTCAAGGGAATTCGGAAGATCAGATTAAGCGTCTAAATTTTAATGAATGTATGCATTTCAGTTTATGTATCTTTTTAAACCTAATTAAGATCTTAACGCTACTTCACTCTTTGACCCAGTTCCGTTCAGCAATCGTTGATCAACAAAATTGTTTGCTACATAAATGCCTGTTTCTTTCTACATGCTTGTACCATCCAAAATCCTCCCATTTGATTTCGAATTCTCAACGAATCTTTTATTTTAAATCTTCTGGGATTGAAATTCACTCCGATTATGTACATTATATTCGACTTGCTGAAAATATATAGTTGACCCCATATATTATTTCGAGATAAAACAGTATGGGATACAACACGTTCGAAAATAATTTATTTACTCTAGACCGGACAAAACTAATACCATATTCTTGTTACCATCCATACATAATATACCAAACAGCTATGCTGTGTATACGTTGTTTCTGAACTTGGAGTGTGGAGTCCCTGTGTCATTGGTCCACTCTTTATTCTATTGTGGAACGGTCTACGTATGTATGTAATTTGTGAATAGCTCGTATAGTTTTTCCAAACATTTTGTTCAACGAAAATGCTGTCGCATTATATTTGTTCATGGGCAGAGGCGCCGACTTCGTTTTAGTTATTAGAGTCGAACAACTGAAAACCGTGAGTCGCAGACTGCCCCCGGCTTCAGTTTGGCACTTTTCGGACTCGTTCATAAAGTCATAAAAAAGCGACAATTTCATAAAAATGCAATGAACAAAACATCGTAAATTGATTTGATTAAGATTTTAACGTCAAACCGAATCTGAACGATCTGCCGTCATATGGAAAAAATTTGGAAAAGTCAGTGAAGAATTTTAACGAATTTCGCCGAAAAAATTTAATCGCCGCGCATCTTTTGTTTAGTTTCGTCGCTAATTTGATCTTTTTCGGCGAATTCCGTTGAAAACCTTCGCTGATTTTCTTAAGGTGTTTTCCTTATGACGGCAGTGTTGTCGTAAATTGTTGAAAACGTCTATGCAAATCGTTATAAAAGCGTTTCCAAACAGACTTGATGTTGCAAAAAAAACTCGAACGTATAAGTAAATGTTAAATGTTAACTTTCAAATATATGAAACTACGTCCAGACTAAATAGGATTAGAAATTGCCGAAAGGATAGTATTGAAAAAACCCGTCCGATGATACGGTGTAGAAACCTCCCCAAATCCCCACAAAACCACCGAAGGTACAAAAGTTTAAAAAAAATTTGTAAAAAAAAATTTATCAAAAATAGTTACTCGCTTTTGGACGATTGATTTTAGGCAGGGGTCCAAAATCGAGAGGAAATTTACAAAATTGCCTTCGATTTTTGCCCCGAAGCATGAAAAAATTTTTCTCGCTTTGCTCGGTCTACAATTGAATAAAATCAATCGTCCAAAACAGACACACAAATAACTATTTTTTTGAATTTTTTTTTGCAAATTTTTGGTACTAGGGTCATTCTTAGAACCGACGTAGAGCCAATTACAAGAGGCTTCTGAACCTTATTTCCATGGACAGAAAAGTTCCATTATTTTACTCTACTGTCTTCCAATGCAAACAAAATTGTAACGAGAGTAAAGTTTATGGTCAAAAAATAGTGAATTGCAAAGCGAGACCAGTCTGTGACTAAAGTAGAGAAAATTGCAACGAGAGTAAAGTTTATGGCCAAATAAGAGAGAATTGCAACGCGACTGAAAGAGAAAATTGCAACTTGAATGAAATGCGGCCATCGCTACTCTGGCCAAAAGCTTCACTCACGTTACAATTCTCTCTTCTTTGGCCATAAACATTACTCTCATTGCAATTTTCTCTGCTTTGGCCACAGACTTCACCCGAGTTAAGAATTTTCTATTTTTTCTCGAGTTAAAAGTTACGCAGCACGAAAACGCAGCACGAAAACTACGTTTCATGTTTAGGAAGAGGTTCGAAAATTTCTCATCTGATTTTCACCAGATTGTTTTTGTGATTTTCTGAAGTCCATACCTTACACTCAAACCGTTGAAGAGCGATTTCCGTGCTAATTTCGCAGATGTATAAGTCAAAAAGCTTCACCAACCTTTAAAAAACCTCGTTTCTGACCACTTTTTCAAACGTAACTTCGAAAGTTGTTAAAAAATATTTATGAATATTGTATAAGACTTACCCGATTTATGTAGAAAAAATACGAATGACCCCACGTAAGGCTTAAAATCAAAATATTTTCTTCCATAAATTGGGCATTCACATACCTTTCTATTAAAAAAATTATTTATGAAAAACAGCTCTTAACCCGTACAAAAATCGTATAAAAGCTTTTTCGATCACACTTCAGGTCTTATTTGGACCTCAAAAAGAAAAAAAGCCACCACCTCACGCGTCCCGATCCGGCTGGTTACAAACGTCGTGTGCGGATACCACTCCACGTACCACTTCTTTCCGAAGCACTCCGTTCTCCGTACGGGTCTAAACACTAAACATTAGAATGGAATTAGATGGAACAACAAAAAATGGACATCTCAATTTTAGTTTAAGTTTAAAATTTTTGTTAACAATTAATCTCCAGTCCATGTAAACTTATACATGTTTACATTGAATTAGAAGACAAGGAAGGCCGATGAACTCTTTTTTATGTGGAAATTTATTGTCTAGAAGTGTCCCAACGTAAATGTCAAATATCGTGGTTTCTGTTCAATGAACGACTGCTTTTCTTTTGTTCGAATGTTCATTATATATGGGGACTTATTTTTTCGTTCATCAGCGTGTCTTCTTTTCTAATTCAATGCAATGGTGAGATTTACCCGTCTAATGGAAGCCTCCTAATTCCTAGATCTGATTAATCGAATCTATCAACCTCCTCATTGGTCTACCACTAGTGACATTCGAAATTTCTGCAGACAAATAGACATTCAACGTAGAATAATGTTGACATTTTTCTTAGCATTACCCATTACCCCACAAGTCTGCGCCTTTGGAAGTTTAGATACGCAAGCGACAAAATTAAAATATTTACAAAACCATAAATGTGAAAAAGCACAAAATAAACAAACAGTAAAAAATTCTCTCAAAATTTCCATAAACTGGGCTAGAATTTCGGTTGTTTTAATAAACACAAAGTTAAATGAACATAACTTTGGTACAATTTATAACAATTTTATGTTTTAAAGCAAAAATAAAAGGCACATTGTGTATTAACACATGTCGAATAAGCTGATATATAATATGGAGTAGATTTTACAAAACTTTAAATAAAAAAACCCTAAAACTATTTACAAACTTCTAAATGTCATATGCCATGGCTTATGCTTTCGACAACATCAGCTCCCTTTACCTACAACACTCAAAATCCGGATACCGAAATTCCATTGCGAAATTCTTATAGAGAATACATAAGGTTTTGTGGAGTTTGTGGAGAGGTATGAGTCATGGGTATCAAAACGGATCAAAATTATGGGCTTACATAAGTTTCTGTGTTATAGCTTATGGAGTAAACATCCATTTGGAAAATTCTCTGTAACAGTTATTGCTGGGTATATATCATGGTCATGGAAATATAGTTCAATTTCATTGGCTATGGTCTTGATGAAATATTTCACCGATGAGAATTTTCTTTCTATTTTTTCTTTTGATATTACCAAATACATTCGTCTGACAGCCCATGTGCAATATTTCAATCCCTTTATAGTAAACATAAGAAATTGAAAAAAATAAGCAAAAAAAACTAACGAAAATCAATTTGTGAACGCACATGTGAGGATTTTTTTTTGTTTTTCCTTTTTTAGCGAAAATATATTTTTCGTTTACTGATTTTCGAAGAATTGTGGATAGCGTTGATAGTAACCAGAGGAAGAGGATAAGTGGTCTTTGTATATACATAGAATGTTTGCGAAATACAACGTATTTACCATCATCCCTTTTTATTTCAATACAAATTTCGTATTTTTACCCTCCTTCTTCATCTAAAAGTCAACATTTCGGATGATGATTTTCACAAAGAGGTGTATTTCATTTGTGTTTGTAAGTTTGACGTATTATAGTAAACGTTACATACACTAAACCCTAACGCGACTTTCGCCTTCTCGGAATATCCCCGAGGAAACATTTCACAGATTGTGCTGTGGTGAAAGAAGAAATTGACTTTGTTTATATGGCTTGGTGTTTACCCAAAAAATAAATTCAAACCGTGCAGAACGCTTCGTAAATTCAACACTACCGATGGTTGTATCGTTTGTCAGAGCTGCTTCTGAAATATATCTACCCCCACATCTGTAGAGAAATAAAATTTCGTATTTTTCATATAAAGAAAATTATACCAGAGCTATGGAGAGACGAGAAATAAAATTCATGTTCGTTACAGCCAACACACCACATTTTTTTACTTGTCTTTTTATAAATACGCAAACATACGACTTGGTGTTTATTTGTTTTTCTTCTATAACATCCCCCATGTCAATATTAAAGCATAATTGTTATAACCATCTTTATATTTTGCAATTTCCTTCAGGGCGAATTTTATTTTGTATGTTTTCCCTTACTTTCTATATCGCTCTATGAAAAAAATATATTCTGCTTCTAATAGTTGAGATAAACATGTGGAAAATTGCCGCGATATGGCGACATCGGCAATTAAGTAATGGTTTTATGACATTATGACACTGATATGTGTAGGTTAGCAAGAAATACAACTTTAAGGTGTGGTGGAGTTTTTCAATACGCCATTAAAAACAATTCATTGCATATACAATGAAAATATTTTTCGTTTTTATAAGAAAGAAATTGTTTGAACGTCGCACGAACTTAATTTCAGCTGCTTAAAGACAACTGAAAAGCGGGCCGAAAAGAAAAGTTAATCCCACTGGGTCCATTCAATAACTTTCTGCATGCGCTTAAACTTTTCAATATTTCATTTGCACACGTGTTGCACAACATTTTTTGGAACATAACGTGAGTGTAAATATTTATACGAAATGCTGTGCAGACAGGGGTAAATTGCCCGGATAAGCACAAGAGTACTTAGCATATACTATTTAAGGAAGATGAGAGATCGATAACAAATGCAATGAATTAGTTGAACGTATCGTTGATTGCAATCATACGAATTTCGTAATTTCACAAACTTAATAGTTTTGTTTATTTATTTTGCTTCTGAGCATACTAAACGAAAAAATCTATTACCAGCCATTGCAATTCATATTCATAAATCGTATGCAATCCATTCATTTTATTTAATAATATAACATGGGAGCTCATTATAATTCAATATTTTATGCATTTATATAAACCTAATGTGCTTTTGCACTGACTTCGAATCAATAAAATGAAATTTATCGGTTCGAACCATTACATTTATGCATATTTATGTGCACTGGTACTGCTATAGTAGGAAAATGTACTAAAAATTTCAAGCTTTAAAAATATTGCGATATATAATAATTTAGATCTCGTAAATGGTTTTTCGTAATGTTATGTAATGGTTTCGACTCTGGCGAAAAAGTCAATTTTTGTACTAAAGCAAATTTGTATTCTTTTGTTTTTGCCTTATTCTATTCGTTGCAAATAAATCGATGCATATGCAGAAATTTTAAGACCCGTGCGGAGTAATGAAGGTCTTATGCGTTCATGAATATATTGTATACTTGGGAAAATGGTTCAGAGAAACTGTAAAGAAGTCCTTTTGCAGTACCGCTTGTGATATTTTTCGCTAAAATAGTGAAAAGGTGAAAATGGCAATATGGTTTTTGAAAGAGCGACAAAAGGTAAACATCCGACATGCCTATACTGCTAGGCTAGCCATGTGCTTTCTGTAATAAATAACAGAATACAAGGTAAAGATAGGTAGGGGAACCCCTTAGGTTCCCTTTGATGTTAGAGTGTCACGGAATCCATATCAGAGTCACATTGTTTCTCTCAGATAGTTTATCCAGTGCCACTCTACCTCTTCCCCTGACTGAAGAAACTTCTTTGCGACGAAATACGACTGCGTACGGGTCTTTGATTGCATTTTTAGACTAGAATCAAATGTCAAGAGTCTCGAGCATATGAATTGTTTTGTAATAAGTCTTGTCTCAGAGGTTTTGAATATATTTTTTATTTTTGAATTATTTAAAGATTTTAAAAAACATTCATCGAAACCAATTTCCATTTGAAAATATTTAAACAATGAAAATTTGTTATTGCCATAGAACTTATAAAGCACATTAAAACGTATCGCATTTAAGTGTGTTACAATCAACTGTTGTAAACTATAAAGTTTTAAACAGCAAAGCATAGCCACATCACATAGTTGAGCGCAAACGAAAACCACATTTTAGAATGGTTATCGAGAGATGTATTATTGTAGATATTTATGTGTTCCTCATCTCGAAATATTATACATTTTATTATTATAAATAGGAAACTTTATACGTTTGGTTGGT
This sequence comes from Pseudolycoriella hygida, assembly GCA_029228625.1. Classification (NCBI taxonomy): domain Eukaryota; kingdom Metazoa; phylum Arthropoda; class Insecta; order Diptera; family Sciaridae; genus Pseudolycoriella; species Pseudolycoriella hygida. The sequence goes on along the minus strand of CM055403.1, from coordinate 80,395,236 downwards.
TGTGTTATGGGTTTAGTTTTCAGAGGAACGATACATTGTTTCACTTGTGTGTACGAAAATTTAACAGTTCATATTGTAGTGGAGGAAAGGAGGAGAATTTCATTCTGAAGCAATCGTGCATATGCGGTTTGTTACGGTCATAAATTCAAATTCACTTTGTTTAATTTAATTCATGCGGGCACAGCTTAACCGCATTTGAATTATGTTTAACTTAAAGGGAATAAATTAAGAGCAGTTTTTATGTGTCGCTATTGTTGTCATATCTGAAAAAAGTAAATTTTTATTGTTCTTTTGCAAGTTTTTCGTGCTGAAATTGTGGTGAGATGGATCAGATTATCGTAAATGCAAACAAAAGACCGTTAATCGTACCTTCATTTCATTTAATTTTTTTCATGGCAATTATTTTGAGAACCTAGATAACCAACAAAACTAAAGCATCCGGCTGCATTGGTGCGACTTTTTAGATTTTCTATTTAGTAAAATTATCTGCAACTTTGGCATAGAGCGAAATTTTTCTGTCCTAATACGACCTTTCGCGGAAGTTTCTAAGTTTAAAACTCTTTACGTTTACAGTGGACTTAATTTCGAAGTGTTACGTTTTGACGTATCTAAATGTAAATTTACATTGACATAAATCAAATTGTAACATTTAGATATCTTATGAACAACGAATAAGCGCCAAAGTCAAATAAAAAAAAGAAGAAATTGACGATACTTCGCAAATTGCCAATTTTTATTGGGAGCTCATCATTTTTTTTTTTTATCGTCAAAATTTGATAAGAAATTAGAAAAAAGTGTAAATTTAGAGAGCTAGAAGGTAGTGCTTGCGGCGAGCTAATGTCTCATCCTCACTTTTTTATTCAGTGAATAAAAGATGAGCTTTTGGGTTTAAAATTGGGAAAATGTAAAGTATCACCAAAAACACGCCAAAATAGAAAATATCGCAAAACAATCTTAGAAGGAAGAAATGGATTTTTAGACCCGTACGAAGAATGTAGTGCTTCGAAAATGGATCTATTGCGTTTACCACGACGGACGACGTTTGTAACCAGTCGAGAGTTGGTAGTTTTTTGTTTTGAGGCCTAAATAAGACAAATGTGCAAAACAAAAATGCTCAGTCCGTCTTTCTGTCAACACAATGAAATCGAGTAAAACTTGACCGATTTCCCAGGAATATAATAGAAAAATCGTTTATGAAATTGAATTTGAGATAAGGGCCACCGATCTAAGGCCGCTAAAGTGCTTTTGAGTTTGAGCCGTCGGATTTAGATAGGGCACTGAAAACAAGTTTCTGCTAGGGCTCTACGTGTTTTTTATACGTGTCGACCTGATTCGGCTCAGTAACTTCAGAAAACTGAACGTACCTGAATCTGGTTTCATTCGGAACTTTCGAGTAAATGACTTCAAGTAACACCGAAATAGCGCGCGAAAAAGCGTGTTTTTGTTCGTGAATAATAGACGCTTTTAGCGCGGTTCAATTTTGAATTTTTCACTGGCTTACAATCGAATTTCGTACGAATATGCGTAATTACGTACGGTATATGCGTAAAATCAGCACACAAACAATAGATTTTTATAGTGCCATCTTGTGGCAAATTAGTCAAGTATCAATTCAAATTCAAATGTCGAGCGGACTAAAAGTGTCTTTTGCAAAAAAAAGTTTTTTGATTTTTATTGGAATTATTTACGAACTTTTTTAACACACAGTTGCTTTGGGTGGATTTTTCAATATAGCGCTTTCGGCAATTTCAAATGGAATTTGTTGTGAACGTAATTATTGATATACTTAAGAGTTAAGCCAATATTTATTTAGATACGTTCGAGTCTGTTCGCAACGTCGATTCTGCTGCTCACGGGTCTTTTCCGTACGTTTTCTTTTGTCAGACCACCAGTAATACATGATAAATGACTATATCGATTGAAGCGAGAAGTACAGGAGTTTCTGAGATTTCATTTATTATTTTATTCCCAACACTCGTGAAAAATTTGAGCGGCGCTCGCGCTCAAATTTCAAAATACCTGCGGCGCTCTTACCGCTCAAAATTTGCTCACTACTCAATTCACTAAAGCAATGTAAAATTTTTCGGAATCTAAAGAATGTTTTAAGGATTCAGTTCATAGAGTATGGTAGAAATAGTACAAATTCACACATCAGACATGTTCTGCACTGAATGACATGAAGCTATCACGATATCATGGCCCGACATTAGTAAAGGACAGTATATTAATAATAACCCCAATGGCACTGATTAGTCGGGAGCAGCACTGTTAAGTGTCTGGTTCGGGGTGTTGCACTGAGTAACTGCCAGCTAGTGTGGATTAACCACGCTATGGACCACATGCTTAACGTGTATTCCGAACCACGCCTTCGATTGAAGGATTATTTCTTTTACGATTTTGTCGCACGCAATACTTAAGCGAGCATCGAACAGAATCGAAACACAACCCTAACGGTATGGAATTTGTCATTATATTTTTTTGACGTTTACAAACACCTTAACATAGCAGCTGGATGTTTAATGTAAAAAGGCCAACAGGGGCTGTGCGCAAGCGACGTGCGCAATTTTTCAATATTTTCGACCCCCCGCCCCCGTACAACTTGGAGAGGAGAGTGTACATCCGAATTTGCAGACCAGGGGACAAATAAGAGATGGAAATATTTTTAAAAAAATGTTTGTTAGCTGGTTCATATGCCGTTCATATGCTTTTCGTTAGAAACTTCGGAGATCATTTCCTGAGTTAAACTTTATTTTTTTATTTCGGAAATTGACTCCTCTGAATCATCCAATTCGTCTGTACCTCTTTCTCTACCTCATCTCGAGCAATAATCGCCAACAGTTCGTTTGCTCAGCTAGCTTCGTACGTATTTTTGGAAGCGATGACTTTTTTCCATGGATGCTCTTTGAGCATGACTACGCTGGCAAAGTAATTTTTATAACTCGAGCAAGTTTTAAATTCGATAATTTTCGCTACTATGAGAAACCAATTTTCAAATCTTTTGGTACTTACTATGTCGTCTAAAGAAAGTCGCATGAAAGAGAAGTAATAAGTAAACTTTTTTTCACAAGCAGAGAAATGATAAAACATCATTTCATTCTTTTAATCTTTTTTCGCGAATGAGAAGGCTTTAATCACGACCTTAATAGGAGACCTCTGAGATCAAATTAGGTGGGAAAACCTTGAAATGTATCAGAAAAATCAACGTTCTTGTTGATAACTTGAAATACTTCGTTCAAAAGTTTGTGTAAACGAAGTCCACAAACTAAGTTTACGTCAATTTTTCGTTTAGGGTCTCATTGCCTCCTCGCCCTCATATTGAGCCGTTGTAAGATGAATGGACATTGGACATAGACATGCGCTTATCAGTTCATAAAGTGAGTTTTGAACATTCTTTCCAGACAATCGAGCCCAAGTTTAGTGTCAAGCTTAAAAAGAGTTGAATGAGCGCGAACGCGAGTGCAAAAAACGAGCGGCGCTCATACTTCCGCTCGCAAATGATAAAAATGAGCCTTGATATGTTTCTTCATTTTTTGACACATCAGAATGCATATCAGAGAGTTGTGCCATCAAAATCAAGTCTCTTTGAGTGTTTCGACGAATTTGGAATAATGATCATAAACTGCGGAAGTGCGTCACCCATTGACGGTATAGTTCGGAATGCACATTAGGCACCTGGTCCCTAGGCACCTGGTGGCTAATCTGCACAAACTGGCAGTTAGTCTGTGTAACACATTGACAGTCGAACCAGTCACTTCACTAATACCGCTCTAGAATTATTCTATTATCCACCCCCTCGTGCTTGTCGGCGTATAGTGTTCTACTAATATGTTTCAAGTTTTAAAGGTATATTCACTTTCCAGATCGAGGTTGACCTTTAGTTATATTCTACTTTTATTCTTTGATTATTTTGTAGAAACACAAATCCTTACATCTTCACATAATTGTTTGAATTCTTCTCTTTTTGATAAGTTTCGAATGGAAAATAATTAATTCAATTAACGTATTTGTGTACAAACAGAAATTTCTAAAATTATTATGAATTGCTTACAGAAAGTCACAAGTCTTACTTTAGTTTCATATTGTTCCTTTCAACAGCAACAAAAACGCTAAATGCACAACAAAGTTCGTTAAACGTTGGTTTTTTTTTACAACACAGTCGAAACGAATTTGAATTTGTTAAGTACTCCCTAGCAAACTATAAAAACAAAAAGTTAAAAAAAAGTTAAAAAAACACCACAACAACAATTTACCGATAGGAGCAAAGTCTGATTAAATTAAAAATTCTCTGTCATGGTGCTACGTGTTTAAACAAAACTGCAAATTAGTCTCGTTCCATATTTTAACACTACAAAGAAATTAACTATGTACTGTTGTATAGCAAGGAAGCATTATACACAAAATGATTCTCTGAAAGCTTACAACAAGTGTAGAAGTGTATAATAATGAAGAATTGAGTCGACATGCTTCTTTTCCTTCATCTGCTAATCGCAGTCTTTGTTGGATATTTTCTTTTTGTTCGAGATTGGTAATTAGAAACTTAATTTTTATTAAGGTAATTAAAGTTGGAGTAAATAAAGTTAATCTCAGAGAATGTAAGATATTGATATTGACACTTTGAGGGCTGAGATTACCGTTAGGATACGAATAACCTCTTCAATATGAAGTAATAATACTAAAATGAAATTAAGTCGGCCTAGTTCTCTGAAAACGTTCAATATCTCATTTCTTTAAAGCTTCTGCCATTGCCAAAAATGTAATATATTTATCATTTTAAATATGTTTACAAAATTTGGAAACTAATGCTTATGCAATTCTGATGTACGAAAATTCGTTTTCCCTTAACACAACATTTAAAAGCCACTCACAATTCTTAATCCTACTTCCAATTGTTTAACAAAAATCGAAAAACAAAAAGTGCTGATTTCGTCGTTTACGACTCATCAGTACACCTTTTCTTAAGACCATGTGTATATCAGCAACGATGGCCATAGATTGATACTCAGACTATGTCAACTCCCCTTTTATGCAATCCAGATCCTACGGTTGTATGCATGCCATTTCGTTTGAAGAATTTGGAAGTAAAAGAACCGTGAGTTTGTTTCGGTTATTTTTTAATTTGGATTATTCTGCTAAGCAGATTACCACAATTCAACGACTATCGAAGATAGTATTTACGTTGAATATTTTGGCTCCAAGGGGCTAACCATACCCTCTTTGCAAAGAAGTACACAAACTTACTTTACTTTCGCTGCTACGCCCTCATCCGCACTTTTCTCCATCGTTGTAGCTTTCGTAACGGCCAAAGTATCGATATGAACGCGGAAAACATCGCGAGGAGCTATTTTAATGAAAGAACGAAAAAATTTGAAATTAAAAATTACAAAATCTCACACCTCCAGGTGGCCTATCAAAATTACTTACTTAATCAGTTTAAATATCCCCGGAAAACATAAAAAGCTTTTCACTTTGTTTAAACAATCGATCCTGACGACTTTATGACACTTTTTGGGTTGACAGTACTGTTTCTTATCAATTCCGAAAACCGTTTCTTTATCACCACTTTTGATTTACGAAAACAGTTTTCTTGTAAAAAGTTGCGAAAACAATTTTTTGTCACTAGTTGCGAAATTGAATAAAACGTACCCTGAAACACTTTGCGAAAATAGGGTGTTTTTGTCACACGATGTTTAGCAACTTTTTCGTGCCTCATTTGAGTGACGCAAGAGGCTGCTTTTTGTCATTCATTTTTCGGTGATAAAAAGTAAAACAAGTGATTAAAAGTAAAACAAGTGATAAAAATTCTTAGAAAAAACTCACAGTCAAGATTGCACTTGAAAGTTCGAGTCGAAGAATTTTCATTCATTTTTTTGCAAATCATTGCACGAAACATTGCAGAAAACACGGTGGTACTTTTTGTCACTAAATTTGCCACTTTCAAAGGAGCGAAGCGAATTCAAGTTCGATACATTCCTATTCTTAATCGACTCTTACTAAAATTGTACAATTATGCAATTTTTCAGCACTAGTAGGGAATTACTTGTCCTACCTAGCGCAATAACAGATAGACTCGTTGAAAAATACATTTTAGACGATTATCTACGTTATTGTTAGTAAAACAAATTTTTCGCTTAGCAAATGGACAGACTAATTCTTAATTTGCAGAAAACAAAGAAAAATACTCGAGTGAAGTCTATGATTCTCGTAGTATATTCAGGTCAACTTCGGGTCACGCTTAACTAGATCCTGTCATTTTAGAGTCGGAAGTTGAAGATCTGAATTTTTTGTATTGACAATTCTAATAACGCCCAATGTTTAGTCAAGTAATCGTAATCGAAAACTGACAATAAAATGCAAAAAACATAATCACGTCAAAACCTTGCTTTTAAGCACTAATATTGGATCAAGATCGTAATTGGTAATCAGATACAGGTCTTTGTTATAAAAATATTAGAATGAGTTTTAAATTTTTCACTTTTTGGAGTTCGGAAGATGAAGTATTTTGAAGAGTGACCTGATAGCACCCCTTACTCGTAGGAAAAATTTTAATTGAAGTAAATATTATTCTTCACTTTGGTCAATATAATTTCATAGAATTTCCTAATTCCTCCTCTTGTTATGAAAATTACTACATTTGATATTAAAAACGACGACGAGAAAAAGTTATCATAAACTAAAATATAGAAACGGACTTGTGACATAACCTTCATCTCGATTTAAATAAATTTGTGCAACCATGTCGACGCCTAACATCTTAAATCACATACAAAAACCAAATCTAAAAGCAACCAAACATTCAGATCTCTTCGCTATTTCCAATTTTATGAACATACATATACCCTGGCAGTCACTAGTACAATATTAACTGGAGAATTTTCTGCCTGGTATAGAAATCGTACTGATTCAAGATGAAGAACAGTGGAAGAAGCACACAAAAAAGCATTTTAATGTATAAAAGGGGTTAGACCAAAATTTATATGTTACGTAGAATATCTTCGTATACACAGTTCACCACATGGGATTGTGCGGAATATTATACACATTCATGGGTTCCCTAGAGTAAAATGAAAAGTTTGCATTCAATATTACCGTACAAAGTGGATTGAAATGTTTGCGCTAGTCAGATCGACCTATTTATATCCTAGTTATGAAGTAAAATAGAATTTTATGTGCAAAATGAAGGGTAGAATGAATTTTTTTATTCGTACGATGTTGCGTTACCTCCCTATGGTTTAGTGTTATGAGATAGGTTCATAAAACATATAACCCGCTGTACGGGAAAAATTAATTTGTTCTACGGAACTGGTGGGATGAGAAGAGTCAATGGGTATTGCGTTGAAATTATGAATAGAATGAATCGAAACAACAATCGGCTAGAATTCATTCGACATTATTTAAAGGTTGTAATGTAATAGATCCATCAAAGCAAGCTACTCTCAATTAGGACCACATTGTTCTTATAAGCAATAGAATGACAATCAGAAATCGTTCAACCAACAACCTAGAGGTGTATTTGTCTATAAACAACTCGTACTTATCCATACTCATCTCAGAAAATAAGTAGCAAATTAACTTTCAAGTTAAATTTTTATAATTGATACATTCATTTCTGTGCCCAGAAATATAAATACCAGAAATATAAATTAATTTTAATAGCCATTATTTCCAACCCAAAAAGCTTCTGACTTAAGTGTTAATTTACAAATACAGTCAATAGAGCTAATCATAAAATCAAATCAAATAACATCCGGCTTAATTAAAAGCAGAAAATGAATAATTTAGTCCTCAGTCGTAGCCGCTGACTGGAGCTTCGGTGTTATTGCTCCGATCTTTAAGAAAGGTAATCGTAAAGTTTGTAGCAACAACAGAGAGGCGTCATGGGCGCCATTGAAAGCATTTACTCAGGGAGAAAGGCTGCGCCTGCGGTAAGAATAGATGGTGAAATTGGTGAGTCTTTTGAGGTTAATGAGGGAGTTCGTCAGGGTTGTTAGGATTGTTGTCTTTCCCCTATTCTGTTCAAAAATTTTATGGACAAGATATATCAAGCAGGCCAATTTGCTAGGGAAAGTGGGTGAAGTAATCATGAAAATCCTGGCATGTGCGGATAACCTCACTCTATTAGCAGTTAATACTAGTGATTTGTAGAGAAATATCGACTGCCCGAATATCGCATATGGGAGTATGGGATGAACATAAGTGTCAGCAAAACTAAAGTGATATCGGCAAATCACAGAAAGACGCAGTTTGCAGTTTAAATGGGGAAGCAAGTTATTTATGGAATTTGAGGAAAAGAGGAAGGTGGGAAACGCGGTAGCCAGTCAATTAAGGTCACATGTGTTCAACAAGAAGAAATTAAGTAGCGACTTATATTCACAGATCAATCTTCAGGCCAACGATTTTATATGGTAGTGAAAGTTGGGTGGACTGCGTATACCTTGTGCATGACCTAGAACTTTCTGATATGAGGGTAATGACAGGCTCCCAAAAATGATATTGAGTACACAGGTTTAGGGCTTTCGCTCTGGGGGTAGGTTAAGAAGAAGGCTTAAAATCAAGGCTTAAATCAAATTTAGAAGGTAGGGAACTTTTATTGGGTGAAAAAACCATTTCCTTGGCACAGGATAGGAGGGTGTGGAGAAGGGGGTCGGTTCCGGTAGAGACCTCACACCGGAAAATATTTAAACGATCTATAAAGTTTAATTATGGGGAAGAGTTGAAACTCAGGTAGTAATACCTGATGAGACCCTTAGGTAAACCACGTTTAATCACTTTACTACCATACTCATTTACAGGCTTGGGGTAGCGACGGACGCTAGTAGCGTTACAACGTTAATCAATTAAAATACAAAACACCTCTCTATTAGTGACTAGCGCTCGCTAAATCCAATCAGCGAAAATCTTTTCGCTACTTGCTAATGTTTTTGCTCAAATAATTTTGTAAAATCATTAAACTTTTATTCGGTGTGTTTATGAAGTAGTGGTAGCTACTTTATTCAATCAATTTATTTATGGCATGTATTTAAACTGATCGCAGGAAAAAAAGAAATGATCGCGGAAAAAAATAAAAACGATCGCTAGAAAAGCAATTTTGATCGCAGAATGTTTTGATTGCAGGAAAACAAAAAAATGATCGCGACAAAAAGGAAAATGAACGCAGTTAAATAAAAAACTGATCGCTGATTTTATAATGAGATATGATAACGGAAAAATAAGAACTGACCGCGGGAATATACTACTTTGCTCGCGAGAAAATTGAAATTGATCACCGTAAAAATAAGAATTACAGTAGTAAAAAAGAATTTGAAGAAAGTAATTCTTTGATAGCGGGAAAATAATTATCAATTGCTATAAATATGAAATTGGTCACCGTAAAAATAATAATTGAACGCCTTTTCGTTTCATTTCGTAAAAGAAAAGATTCTTTATGCCTGAGCAAAACGCCTCTATTCGTTTCATTTCGTAAAAGAATAAATTCTCTAGGGTTGAACGTAACGCCTTTTTGTTTCGTTTCGTAAAAGGAAAATTTCTCTAACATTGAGCCTTTTTGTTTCATTTCGTAAAAGGAAAAATTCTTTATGACTGAGCGAAACGCCTATTCGTTTCATTTCGTAAAAGGATAAATTCTCTAGGGCTTAGCGTAACGCCTTTTTGTTTCGTTTCGTAAAAGGAAAAATCCTCTAACATTGAGCCTTTTCGTTTCATTTCGTAAAAGGAAAAATTCTTTATGGCTGAGCGAAACGCCTATTCGTTTCATTTCGTAAAAGGATAAATTCTCTAGGGTTGAGAGTAACGCCTTTTTGTTTCGTTTCGTAAAAGGAAAAATCCTCTAACATTGAGCCTTTTCGTTTCATTTCGTAAAAGGAAAAAGGCGAGACACATTCGACTATTTTTTCACATTTTTCTCAGCTCTCGTCAACAAATTATCATTTTCTCGCGATCAAATTACCATTTTCTCGCGATCAAATTACCATTTTCTCGCGATCAAATAACAATTTTCTCGCGATCAAACTCTTATTTTACCGCGGTAATTTTTGAACGTTATCATTATTTATTTTCGAGCGGTCGAATCTCATTTCCGAGTGATCATTTTTTATTTTTTGGTGTCAAAATCTTATTTTGCTGCGGTACTATTGACAAACAATCCGCGATCAAAATATTATTTTCCAGCGATCATTTTTATTTTTCTTGCGGTCAAAATACGTTTTAGAATTATCAGTTTTAATTCTTCCCTTTATTTACTACAATTATGTCAAGGTTGCCCTTATACAACGTACAAACTTACTATTGGGAAGATCACAAGCATTTAATGACAAGAATTTGAGAATAATTTAGTCTATGAATTTAAATATTATGACGAAAGCAATTGACAGGATACTGTAGTCAAACACAGCAATAGTAATAAGCGAATAGCATAATCAGTCATTTAAGCAATTCACTTAGAAAGCATTTAGTCATAGGACAAAGCACAGCAAGAGGTCAAACTAATAATGCTAGAGATATTAAGAATCATATGCATCAACAAATTTAAGAGGGATTGCTCGCACAAAAAAAAAGCAAAAGTCATTCAGTTCAACGTACACATGGCTAAGCATAAGCAAGATACTCTAAGTAGTTTATCTTAAACGATTCAATCGGGAATGGGAATGCTATGACTGTTTGTCTGTCTGTGCACGTTTTTTGACAGCTGCCAGAGTCATCTGTCACTATGACATCTGTCACTATGACATCTGTCACTATGACATCTTTCACTAGAACATCTGTCACTATGGCATTTGTTTTGGTCAAGAAAATACTCTACCGGTACTTTCTCATACCATTTGAATGATTTATTATAAATGTTAAAATACATTCTGAAACGACTTAAATGAACAATTTTTTTGAGTTCAAACGTGAAAAAGACGAAAGATTCATTTTTCGTTTATAATAATTTTAAATACATACGATAGCTGTCCTCAGTTTTAAAATATGAACAAAAACTGAGACTCATTTTTTTCCAATTTTTTTATGTTTTCTATGAATGGACTATTGAACCAAGTTGTAGGTTAAAATTATTTTATTAGATCAGCAAGGAATACTTCACTTCGTGCTCAGTAGATATGTATTTGTCATAATTGAAACTTTTCCTTTAAATATTATTAAGCTGGCATTCGCTACCGCTACTAGAGACCACTACTAGCGCACTTATTTAAATTTGATTAGAAAAATCAGTTAGTTCCGCTAATGTTTTTTCAGTTTAGTGTTTGCTTCGCCAAAATAACCGTTGGCTGCAGCTCATCTGCATCCACATTAATATTGGAAGTCATTAGAAGCTTCAATGCATCTGGCAAATCAGTCATAAACATTAAAAATAGCAATGAACGTCAAACAAAATGATAGATTGACCAACAACAATCCAGAACTAAATTGCATTTTCAACATATCTATAGTGGAAATTGTAGGCATTCTTTGATCATAATCACTTACTGATACTTGTTAGATGTCAGATTTATTTCGTATGAAAGTGTGAGCTCCCAATTGTGAATTCGAGATCTCAGTTCAATGCTTCCTTAAAGAAGTAGTTTACAGAATTCTAAATGGATTCGAATAATGAGTTTACTAATGCACGTTCGTAACTTTTGGAGACGATAAAAAACTTCACCCGAATAAAGCAAACTTAAAACGACATAAAAAGCAAACGAAAATAATACAAAAACCGTCAAACTTTTTACATTATAATTTGCAGACTTTGAAAAATGAATTTTTAACCGTCGTTGTTATTGGCATATGTTAGTTTGATATAAACGAAAAATAAAAAAAAATAACTTCGGCACTTGAATCGATAAATATTTTTCCAAACTTTCGATGAAAAACTAATAAAAAAACTTTATATTTTTAAATTCCTAGCGCCGTAAAAATTTTTTAGTCGTTGTATGACACGAAAAAAGCAAAACTTTTTAAATTTAAGTAAATTTAACTTCGAATATTATTTACAATAGTTTCCAAGACTTATATTTGAGAATTAAATCACTCTGTATAGCGAAACCAAGAAATATCGATATATAAACGTAACTACGGCGCACAAAATACCCACCATCTGTCGTCCTTACGTAATTGTAATTTAACTAAGACTTAATGCGATTTTGAAGTGGAGAATATTCAACGAAAACCAAATCCCTAATGCTCCCATTGTGTATTATATTTTGGGACACACGACATCTTTTTATAACCAAATAAATTGTATTGTATCCCATCACTTAATTCAGCGATTCACCTAATGTAAGACGGGAGATCCTCATCCCATTGTTTTTTCGGTAGCCTTGAAACTTTAAACTATTAAATTCTTGTTATACACAATTTCTCGCTTATCACGATTTCCCTGAAATTGTTTCGTATATACGAAATATGTACAAACTTGCTAGTAGTGTATGTAGCCATTACAGTGATACGTATAACCATACATTATGCGAAAAACTTTTCATACTTTTCACCACCTCTAGGGAAATTTTATATCGTTTTTCTTTGAAAAGTTTTTTCATGTCATTTTGTTTTGTTCGTTTTTCTTTCTATTTTACCTTTTTTACGCTTTAAATGACAAATGAGATAAAGTTGCTCCCTACGTGAGTTATACATATAAAATGGTTGTTACCGAAACGGGTGTAACTTATTACAGGAATCCTGTGTCGCCACCAATTTTTGCTGTAATTTCTGTATATTAATAGCACTAGGCAGCTATCAGTAAAGGTAGTTGGCGGTCATCAAAAGCAGTAATAACGGAATACTTTTCCAGTATTAACACAATTCGAACAATAATTTTAGCACAACTTTCAAATCACCTGGGAAAGTTTCTGACTTTTATTTATTGCTGGCGGTGCGCGGTGTTAACAAATATAATTCATTTTCTTTCCGTGGCACCCGGTTGGTGTAATACCCGTCGTCCTCTCCTCTTTGTCCTTACCTTTTGCTTCGGTAGGGTGTGCGATGTTACAAGAAACGTGAGATGTGGTTAAGTGTATCGTAAAATATGCATCTTAGCGATTTGGTGATGGTTGACGATGTTGTATCATTCATTCGATATTCTCTACATTTCTACGTACATTCATGTATACATTATACAGGTGAACGAAATAATGGGGGTAGACCTCAAAAGTATTCAAGGAATGGTGTTGATGATGATGGTTTTTTACCTTTATGATGGAGATGGGTCGTCTTATTTTATGTATTATTTGCTGTTTTTTTCTGTTTTATGGAAATTGATTTTCCAGATCATTAAATTTAAGTACATTTACGTGGAAAATCTTTTGTTAAAAAAACGATTGATCTATTACACTGAATATATGAGTTTGCATACGCATCGTTTAATTTTGATAGAATTGAAACACAAATGGTATTCTACTACAGACACAGTGAACAATTAGATTCAAATCCAGAAGGAATGAGGAATTCGGGATCAGATGTTTTAAGCATTTTCTAGAAAAGGTTTTAATAGTATAAGACCTCTGCACGTCCATATCCACACTAACACAAAAAATTGCCACCCACAGATAATTTTTGTTTCCAGGTAATCATTTTAGGTTCAAATTGCCACTGGTAATCTTTGATATTTCAACTGCCGAAGGTAAATGTGGGGTAACGTCCTCCAAGCTTTTTTATAGCAATTTCAACAATTTTCATCCAATTTTGCGACGATTCATCAAAATTCACAGAAAATTCGCACAGAATTATTTTCATCTTTTCTTATTTTCCTAGGAGATTTTCTTTTTTTTCAAAATTGCTCTATATTTTCCTTCGACTCTTTGGTTTTTTTATTCAATGTTGATGTTCTGTTGGGTTGACTCAGACAACTATTTCAAGGGTCACGTCATGTCACACTGTTTAAATTTTATAAAAACTTTTTGGTCGATAAAAGCTGAGATCTGTACGCAGTACAAAATACTTAGAAAAGTGGTCTATTGGATTTACGTTTGTGATTAGTCGAGTTGATGTATTTTTAAATAAGAGAAAACTGAAAAAAATTGTCTACTCGTCTGTCCTCACGATAACTCCAGTAAGCTTCACCGATTTTCAAAACTTTTTCACAGTGAAAAGTACTCGAAAAAAAAATGTAGCGATTAAATTTGAGCATCTTTGAGTTAAGTTTTGCTTTAAGTTTGGTTGGTTTTTTGAACATAACTCGAGTAAATCTTTTCCGATTTTTATAAATCTTTTTTTGTTCGAAAGGTCTATTTATGTAAGAAAATTGTTGAATTTGGGCCCTTACACTTAGCTAGGGCCCTAAAAATGAGTCGCTACTAGCGCCCACAGTAAGTTTTGCTATTTCTGTGTTCATAAATCTAGTTACCACCGAACCATTTTTTAAAATTAAAAAAAATCACTTTTCGAAAAGTCAAGAATCCAGTTTAGTTTTGACACAAAATAATAGGTTGAGGAAATAGTTGTATGCTGAACCGTATTCAACTTTGGCGCCACCGACAGCGGTTCCTTAGTTCAATGTTTGTCTGTATTCAGCTATAGAAAATGAACGGATGGCGTCACCGACGACAGAAGGCTAGTGTTGTGCAGCGATCAAAAGCTGTCAACACCGCTCTGAACCGATCCAAAGTATTGCCCGATAACGTCACAGGCGAGGAGTCGAAGAAGAAATAAGATCGTGATTCACATATATAAAAGTCGAATGAATAAGACCGGCAAACATTACTGCCAAAATTATTCAGAAAAATTTGTAAAGTAAATTAAACTAATCAATTTATATTAGTCGTAATTTAGTGCGTGTGTGTTAGCTTTTCGGTTAATTGAAAATATTTGGTTGAGACCGACTAGAAAGGTAAAATTGCAAATTTAATTTTGCACCATTTGCGACATTGCTTTAAAGGAAGAAATCGTTCTAGGTCTAAGTTTCGATCATTCGATAACATACCGGCGTCATAAGTTCGTTACAAGCTGACCAGATCAGCTGAGGTAATTCATTTATTATGATTTAAATGACCCGGGCTGAAATTTAGGTTAAAATTTTAGTTTCAAAAAGCATTTGTACACACACACGTACGGGTAATTAGACATTTTGTTCTATCAAAGGGAAAACCAAATGTAAGAAATTCTGAACATTGTTATCTTGCTACATTTACACATTGTTATTTCTTTTTCTTCTGTTTAGAAATTTGAAGTATTTCGTTGCTTAATAAATTGGTAAAATCAGCCGAGCGAGTTTCGATACTCTCAAATCCATTCCCTAAGATAAGACGTTGAGGCAGTTCTCAACATTCTTCAAATTTATTTGGTTTTCCCTTTAGTAGAACAAAATGTCTAATTACCCGTACGTGTGTGTGTACAAATGCTTTTTGAAACTCAGCTGATCTGGTCAGCTTGTAACGAACTTATGACGCCGGTATGTTATCGAATGATCGAAACTTAGACCTTTCTAGTCGGTCTCAACCAAATATTTTCAATTAACCGAAAAGCTAACACACACGCACTAAATTACGACTAATATAAATTGATTAATTTAATTTACTTTACAAATTTTTCTGAATAATTTTGGCAGTAATGTTTGCCGGTCTTATTCATTCGACTTTTATATATGTGAATCACGATCTTATTTCTTCTTCGACTCCCCGCCTGTGACGTTATCGGGCAATACTTTGGATCGGTTCAGAGCGGTGTTGACAGCTTTTGATCGCTGCACAACAGCTAGTATTGCCTGATGCAAACCGATGTAGACCACACTCTATTAGCACGGAATTCGCTCTTCAAGGATTTTAATGAATGGAATGAATCTCAGTAAACAACGTAACTCGCGCTACGCAACCGCACACAATAGACCGCGTCATGTCCGTGTCTTGTCACCGAACCTAAAGTGGTGACATCTATGTTTTTTTATAGCTGAATTAGCACCTCAACATAGAACTACTCCCTTTCTCAAGTGGCGTCATCCATGCTTTCATAGCTGAATACGGACAAACATTAAACTAATGATACAATCTATAGATGGTTATTTTTTCATGAATATTTCTTTGACGGTGAGGTTTTGTGCTGTGTTGTAGAGAAAATTGAAGGTGAAATTTTGTCAATGGAAGTATGAGTCCGAGACCTCTCCTTAGGACTCTAGGGCGCTCCTAAGCTCGTCACTAATCCAAAAAATTGTTTTTTTGCTTGGTTGCTAAGAACTGAGTGAAACATTTTTCCTCATGAAAGTATCTGTCAAAGGCTTCTCCTTAGGACCCTAGGTCGTGCGTTGTAGCAATTTTCCCGATTACTTTGCAATATTAGTCTTCGCTGTTGTTATTTCGCAAATATAATACAAAATAAATAAAATTTCTTAGTAAACTTACGATACATTTCTGAAAAATCTCTCATTCTTTGTGCACTACAACTCTTGTATCCTTGAATTGCCTTATGTTAACATTTTGCAGAAAAACTTTGATATATTGATTAAGTTTTCCTCGTTGTATTGCTCTTCCATTTGTATAGCATTCATGTGTACAATATTTGGTGTATTGTGTTTCGTTGTATTATGTTTTAAAAGATATCACAGACATATTTGCTGAGTTTTTATTTTTCTTGGGAGTTTTGTGTGAAGAAAAAGCTATCAAAGAACTATTACCAAGGATAAAAACGCTTTTATTTTGAATAATAGATTTGTATGTACACTGAATGAAAATGTGTTTTAGTTTTATTTTCACCACAACAAACCCATACAACAAGATTTTTCAGCATTTTTATTTCCTACTTTTTCTGGTTTGTTTCAGATTTAAATCACAATATCGAGAGGAAAAACCACGAATCATGTCAGCTGTGCAATTGTTAATGTTTGTTATTTTGGCATCGACGCTTAGTCTAGTCGCGCCATTAGCAAATTGTCCGAGTGCTTGTCAATGTGACGACGATACATTGGTTGTGAGATGCGGTGAAGGTCATCTGGATGTTTTGCCTATAGCACTGAACCCATCAATACTTCGTCTGGTTATCAAAAATAATAAAATCAAGACCATCGATTCTTCCATACAGTTCTACTCGGAACTGGGCTTCCTTGATTTGAGCTACAATCATCTGTTTAACATACCTCCAAGGACTTTCTTCTATCAAAAGAAGTTGCAAGAACTGCACTTGAATCACAACAAAATCGGTTCAATATCGAATAAAACGTTCACCGGACTCATTGCGTTGACGGTTTTGAATTTACGAGGGTAAGCGATTTTTTTATTTTTTGTGGAAGCCTTTCTATAAACCTGTAGACTAGAACCGCCTAATTTTTTTTTCAATCGTGTCACTTTATGTGAGCCACTCTCCAACAATTAGTGTATTCATTTCAAAAGCGCTCCAATTTTCATTCAGTAACATTCAATAGCATTGTCCATATCATATGGGAGGAGGGGAAACCCAACAATCGCAAAAGGATTTGTTGAAGGAAGAAGAAAGGAAAATCCAAAAGCCTCCTCAAAATATGGAATGACGGCAAAATGGAAAAATCCAAGTTTCATGGACGAAGTGGGGGAGGGGACAAGAGGGGGTGGTAATGATAGGGGACCACCCCCACATCAATAAGCAGTAGTTATTAGACGGCGGCCCCTCAAGGGGGGATGGGGGTACGTTCAAAATTGGAAAAAAATTTTTTTTTTTTTGCATTTTTCTACTGATTAGTAGGGGGAGAAGGCAATTTAAGGTGGAATGAGGTTGAAGGAAAGGTGGGGGAGGACGTGGAGGGTATTAGGCGCTTTGAATAGCTGAAAAAACCAAGTTTGTACGCTGTAAAAAGCGCAAAGGAAAGAATTTGTGCGCTTTAAAGTGAAAGTTGAACGGTTTCCTTAGCATTCGCTGAACGTACACAAACGTTGTGTACAGTCACCCAGGGAACGCCGCGTGGAGGCTGCTAATGTGTTCGCCTTGGCCCTGAAAAGTGCTGTATTACGGTGGTGACCCTCCGGTTCGTCACTCCCGGAGTATTTTACGACTCCAAACACCCCGTAATACTGTAACTGTCGTTTCAAAGGAAAGAATTTCGAACAGATCGATCCATTTGCGGAATTTTGCAAACTGGTTGCTTCGTTATACGACGCGACGGTACGAGAATCATTTCAGAAACGGAAATTGAGGTGAAATTTTGGCAGCTGCAAGAGCACTTGCAGCAATTGAACGACAAGTATAAGTATTATGAGCTGTTTGGGATCGTAAAATAAATTTGTGTACATTCACTTTAAAGCGCACAAATTCTTTCCTTTGAAACGACTCTACCGAAAGACATTGGTCAGGCACAGGCTCTCTAATTACATAGAAAATAGCTCAACTGCATCCGTTAAACTCACAAAAAGACATGTTTATACATGACAATTTCAAATACGTCAGTCAGTATCAGTAATGTGTCTTCTTAATTGAAATGACTTGAAATTAGTAAATTAATTTTCTTTAATACCTAATTCTTGTTTATTTATTCGCATCCTTAACATTTTAGTTGAAGATTTTAAGCTAATTTTGCTGCAGTTTACAAAATGTTTATGTTGTGAACTAGAAATAAATCGATTATCTGTTTGCCTGCGAATGTGTTTTTGTGGACTCAATAACCATATTGAAGTGTGCGTCTGTAATTGAGTAGTTGAGAAGAGAGACATCATCGATTCGTTCACTTTCGAAGAGTTTATTCTCTTACGCGTCTTTACTCTCATGGGCTGGTTCTCTCATAATAATACGTAGTTTGGGATTCTGTTTTCGATATTAAGTCTGCTGTATCAGACGAGTAACTTTTAACTAATTTTTCTCCTCCGTTTGCAGGAATTTTCTGGATGAACTTAGTGCTGGAGTATTTTCAACTCTGCCGAAATTGGAGGAATTGAACATCGGGCAGAATCGAATTGCTCGCATCGATCCAAATGCATTTGAAGGAATCTTAAATTTACGAGTGCTGTTTCTTGATGACAATACATTGACATCGGTACCGTCACCATCATTCGCACACATACCAAGCATAGCTGAATTGTATCTCGGTATTAATTCGTTCGCAACAATTGCAAAGGGAGCATTCGAAAGTCTGAAGGGTTTGAATCGACTAGATTTACGTGGGGCGGCGCTGTATAACATATCCTTAGAAACATTTAGTGGGCTCGACGGAGTCCGAATTTTAGATTTGTCAGATAATCGCCTACAACGCATTCCGACAGCTGAGCTTAGTTCACTGCTACGTTTAGAGGATCTTTCGCTAGGCCAAAATGAATTTGTTGTTATTCCAGAAAACGCTTTTAAAGGACTTACAAATCTTCGTCGCTTAGACATAACTGGATCGTTAAAATTAACACAAATCCAAGCAGGTGCATTTACAACAAATACTAATTTAGAGTCGATAACGTTTGCGTCCAACAAAGTATTGGTAGAAGTACAGGAAGGAGCTCTAAGTGGCTTACCTCATTTGAAGCATGTCATCTTACGAGATAATCAACTGACAACGTTAGCCGAAGGTTTGTTTCCCTGGAGCGAATTAGAAACTTTCGACTTGACGGAAAATCCAGTAACTTGTGATTGTAGAGTGGTTTGGCTGAGGAATTTGTTAGCATCTCGTAACATAAGTCAGACACAAGAAACCGTTGTGTGTGCAGCACCAGATGCATTGAAGCATCAGTCGTTGAAGGAGGTGTCACCCGATGTCCTTGGTTGCGCTCATACCGATTCACAGCGACAAGCAATGCTGGGCGTTATTCTTGTTGGATCGGCGGCGTTCATAACGGCGCTTTTACTAATTTCGTATAAATGTCGTAAGCAGATTCGTGAAGTCCTCAAAGGCAGATACGGAAATAGTGCACTAGGTCGAAAGGAGCGTGAATACCAAAAAACATTCTCTGATGAAGATTACATGACGCGTAATCCGCATCCGTGTAGCTTAAGTGTGCATCCAGCATTAAACAATTACCCGCACCATCCAAACATTCGACCCATACCAGTAACGGAACTATAGCTAGAGGCTCCTCCTCCTCCACCACGGAGGGGCCCACAAAATATGCAAATACTTCAAGCATCAACTGTAAATAATGCAAATGGAACACAGTTCCTTCAACTTAGTCAAGACCATCTGCACGGTCAAGCAAACGGGTTCAATATGCTACAAAACAACTACGATCCACCGTTGCCACAGCACTATACCACTTTGCGTTTGAGCCAAGATCATCTGAAAGGCAATACTATTGCCTCCCATCGACAACAAGAAACCAAAGCTCCCGAACTACCAGTACGCAATGGAAGTGCTACAATGAACAATAATAGTCGACGATCGATTCCTTCTAGGATTTATCATTAAATTGAAGCGAAAAAGTGATCAAATTTAGACAATTAAATTTAAGTAAAAATGCTGTGTATAAAAGAAAGATTATAAATTATTGATATACAAAGGGACAATTGAGTAATATATGAATTTGAAATAAATACCAAAATTTTGTAAATATTTCTTTATGAAACAAAAAAAAAAAATACAAAAACAAAAAATACCATAAACGAAAAAAACGTATTCTATTACATACTAGTTAACAATCAGTGAATTCTATTCGTGAAAAATATTTAAAATGAAAACTTGCAACTATTAAATTTTATGGAAGTAAAAATGGGGAAATTAGTATAGAGGTGCGATGGTATAGGGATCAAAGTGGAAGGAGCCGATAAAGACATTTTGGTAAAATCATTACTTGCGTGAGAAAAAATAGAATCACTTTTTACTTTCTTCACACAGATATTTCATAATTGAATTCGCCAGAATTACTTTTTACTTTCTTCACAAACAGTGATGATGATTGATTGAGAAATGCTCATGTCAGATTTCAATCCGACAAAGCGGCACAACTTAAAAAATGTAAGCTTTGAGTTTCCTTTTTTTGTATGGAAATAAACAGTCAACTCGCGATATTTTTGTAGTTTTCGGATATTTTGTGGAGATAAATGAATACTTTCGAAAGACATACCTCATGTGAGGTACGGCTTTGTGTAGTGACGATAGCGTTGTCAACTCGATAGCGTAGTGGTCATCACGTTTGCTTGCTACTATGTGCGTTGTGTAACGAATTTCTAACCAAAAAGCACTATTTGAAATGCTTAGAACACACTATTTAATTCTCTCGTCAAAATCAAACTAATTTTAAACTATCATGAAACACTTAACCTAATTTGCGCAACCCCTTAATCTATAACTACCTTTTACGTTGGGTGGCAAGAACGACTTAATTGACACAGATACGTTTCACTCTTTATCCTTTTGTTTGATCCACGTTAACCACGAGGTTCCAAAAGGCTTTGACCAACATCCACAATTATTGTACACGCACCTAAAAGCTGTTTGTTCCGTTAACGCACTGTGTCCTTAACCTTCAGTCCACATTCATCTGTTTAAAAACTCTCTTACCTTGTTAGCCACAAGCTTTTAATCAACAGCCGTTCGTTCGGCTGACACGGAATTCTTCCTCAACCAGTAGCGATTGATCGCAACGATAATTTTTCGTTTGATCACTGGAACGTGTTCACTCCATGAAATGTTGAACTAAACAGACTCCAACAAATTTACATCGCTTTCAACAAGTGTCAATCGGTTCGGAGCTGTCGCTCACGTCAACCGGTTAAATTGGCTATGTCTGCCATCTGTGTATTACCACCGGCGTTCTCCAAATATCCACCGGATTAATTCAGAATAGCTAAAATCTTAGTCTAGTGTTAGAGTTTTACAAATGTGCAAAAACTAAACGAAGGTGGGTTACAGTTGGTTCGAAACTCAACCGCAGACAGATTGGTTGGAATCGGTTCAAGTCATGTAAAGTTGAGTGGAGCGCCATCGTACGGCTTACCTGTTCAAAGAATTATTGTGAGGTGCTAGTTTCGCTCCTAGTATGTCTCATAGATGGCATTGGGTTTGTCGCACAGCTTACCACCGGCACAGTCAAAAGTTTGCGGTAAAAGACCGTTTCTTGCCGGAGTCTTATCCCTGAACCTCAAGTGGTGACATAATGGCGCCTAATCTATTAAAGGATCTCAAAAAGAGGAACCACAAAACAGCGAAACTAGTAAATAATGGTCTAGCATCTAACCCTTCATGGGTAGATTAATATTATTATATTGTGTAGTGACAAAGTTAATGTTGTGATTTTTAATCACATTCGAACTTATATATATTCCAAGAGTGTAGAGATGGATCACAAATGTGTTTTTCGAAAAATGTTAAAAATATGTAAAATTTGATACTAAAAGTTGAACTTTATTTTCATATACAAAGTCAAAATGGCCGCCATGTATCTTTCTGTTGTTGAAGAACCATTTTATCACATTGTACAATTTTAACCTCGGATTTCTCTCCGTCACAATAAGCACATTGCGATGAGTTCGAAAATCATACAATAAACTTCTGGATCTAGAATAGCCTTTTGATTCAAGCCACACAATTTCGATTTTAAACTTTTCTTCGTGCAATGATTTACAGATACGGTCGGGTGCCTTCAAATTAACATTACTTTACTTGTCACCTGATGGACAGCTGACTTTAACTGAATGCGAGTGACAGATGCGAAATTTTTCGAATTAGGCAAATTTGAATTTCATTCATAAATCGAAAGTTATCAATGAAATTTGGTGCTGCCATATTAGAAAAATTTCGTATCTGTCACTTTCGTATTGCTATCTGTAGGCACAGTAAGTGCAGTCTACAGCAAGTTGCTTATGTATTGCTTACTCATTCGAATTTAAAAAAAAAAATCGAAAAGTCTAAACTCTCGGACAAACACTCGTGTACGTACAGTACACATCTTGTTATATACTTCATAGTATCGTACAATGTTTTAGTATATACGCAAGAGTGTTCTGATGCAGACATGACGTTTGATTTAAGTAACATTTGTTCTCAATTATATATTGCTCAATATTTGACATAGTAGTACATTCTAAACCGCTGTCAAAATTTCAATGGACGACAAGTTTCACTGACGAATTTCCGCACCTGAACACACCCCTAGTCAGTAATAGTATATTTCAATATACCCCAATACACACAGTACAAATTGACCTCATCATCTGCCCAAACGAAACATCCAGTGTGTATTGTGGTATATTGAAAGTGATTTTTTTTGTAATACGTGATAGTGTGTATGAGTGCATACAGCGGAAGACACCTTTCCGTACCAAGGGATGGTAATCTATTTTACGTCCCTCTAATACACTTTCACCGTATTCAAAAAAAAATATTTTTCGCATTTTGTGCAAGATGGATCCATTTCATTGTTTCGATTCGCTGACCATCGCATTCTCCTAAGAAACCAGTGATCTTTAAACTTAACTTGAAAGCAAAACTATATTAAAGCAATAATTAAATTTCATTCCAATGTTTTTATTTTATACAAAAAAAACTGTTTTTATGTCCTATTTATTGTAAGTAATATTCAATGTATTCCGGTTAAAATCTTCGGTGTAATTTTTGAATACTTAAAACGAATGAAATGAAATGTCGTTGCCGGAATTACAAATTCTAGCAAAAAAAAAAAAAGAGAAATTAGATAACACTATACTACAATACACTACAAAGTAATAGAAAATCATCAACTTATAGAACATATAAATGTGAAAAGAAAAGAAAATATTTCAAGATACGAACAGAAGACTTTTCCAACCTTTCGTTTTGTCAAAATCTGTGTTTTGCTTTTTACAACAACAATTATGTACAGTTTGATGTAAGTTTTTATTGCCTTAATTTTTGTAAATTTCCAAATGCAATTAGTTTTATTTTACGATTAATTTATATGCGAAAAGAAGGAAGAAAACTTAAATTTAAATGAAATACCAATCTCTAAGTTGGAAATAAAACATTTTAAGAAAAGAAGTGTTTGTCGTTTTATTTGCACGTCCACTTGGCTTCGGGTCATTCTATTGGACACGCCTACAAATTAAAAGCAGCAAGCAAAGTTTCAGCACTTGTTAAGAAAGCTTTGGTAGTAAAAAGTGTCTTATGGGACATGTGATAACATTTCTCATGTCTCCCCCAATAAGAGAAAAAATCTTACTTCCACTGCCAAGGCTCACTCCACGCCGTTACAAACGTTGGCGATAATAAGAGGAATAGCTCCGCTTCTGACTGATTATTTTTTGTGAACAGTGAAATGTACAATATTAATGTTTAAGCGTATTCCAACGTTTACAATTCACACCGGCTGGGTACTTTAGCGTCACATTCCACCTGTAGGTGTGCGACGGTCAATTTTTTTCAATGCTTCAAGAGATTTTTTGGCCATCGTCGAGAAAAATTGACTGGTGCACACCTATAGGTGGAATGTGACACTTTCTTCAAGTTGGCACCACTGTGCCAAATGCACACGTGAAATGAGAAGTTTTGAAAGAGCGAAAATTCTCAAAATTTTACATACAGTGAGTGTGGCAATTCTTGTGCACTTACGAATTCGCAAGGCTGACGTGAGCGAGGCTCATCGTGAGCGGTACTCCGAGCACGAGCGCGAGCGCCTCTCATTTTTCGAGAACATGAGAGGAAACAGGAGCGCCGCTCATATTCAGAGTCCGCGCTCGTAAATAAAGTACAGTTTATTTGATTTTTTCATTCGCCAAGTGCGTTGTTAACTTGCGGCCTTGCGATCAAATTTGGTACATCGCTTTCGTTGCTCTCATCTTGATTCGAAACAACTTCTCTTTAGTTGTCGTTGTTTTGTCATGTTTCCACTTCTAAGTTAGTTACGGTTAAAATAAGGGCAACAAAGCACCAAAAATGTAAGTAAA
The DNA here is from genome assembly GCA_029228625.1 of Pseudolycoriella hygida. Classification (NCBI taxonomy): domain Eukaryota; kingdom Metazoa; phylum Arthropoda; class Insecta; order Diptera; family Sciaridae; genus Pseudolycoriella; species Pseudolycoriella hygida. Next base: position 80,370,537 of record CM055403.1, on the reverse strand, counting down.
TGTTGCATCAACTATTGAGTACATGAATTTACGTCGATATTAAATTTAATTGGAAATTGCCGAAAGGGCAATATTGGAAATCCCTAAAAAAACTCAAAATGTAAAAAAAATTTAAAAAAGTTTGTAAAAAATTGCACTAGGGCCGATCCTAGAACCGAATTAGAGCACCTAGGAGAGGCCTCTAATCCATACTTCAATCAACAAAAATGCTCGTATCTTTTTTCTTTGCAACACTGCACAAAAAACCTCACAATTAAAGAAATATTAACGAAAAATCACAAATATCGTGTGTGGTCGCGTAGCGTGAGTTGGGCCCACACTGAGGACTCTACAGCCTGAAACACTCAACAGATTCTCACTAATTTAATTTTCGTAATTTTCTGATGTGCGCACAACTTTTATTTGAAACCTTCAAGAGCGATTTCCTTTCTTATTTCGCACCTTCAAACAACCACTTTTGTGACCGCAACTTCGAAGGTTCTTAACCGATTTTGCCTAAAAATAATTCCGTAAAAAGGATTTTGAAAATCGGATAAGATTTACTCGATTTATGTAGAAAAAACACGTTTGGTCCTAGTAAAGTCTCAGTTTTAGAGCCGTGGCTGAGTCCACGGACTCGAAATCAAAAAATGTTGTTCGACTTAAGATAAGATAATTAATTTATTTAGTAAAAGCTATTTTCAAAAATTACATAAAACATGTTGAGACATAACAAAAACCTCTTCATAAATTCTCCTTTAAATATTATCTCAAATTCTTCTGGAAAATCACTAAAACGATCTCATTTTTCACCTGACCTGGAAGAGAGTTCAATTGCACAAGCCCACGCTGGAACACCGAATTCCAGCTTCTTCTATCTTTTTTGCGTGCCAACCTGAATTCACTTCTTGATCGTGTGGGATATGTGTGTATGTCACCATTTCACTGAGGTTTATAGATGAACTTCAATGTATTTTCGTTCACCCTTTGCTTCACGCTCAGTAAGTCCAGCGCTTCCAACATTTCTTCAATAGGAGTGAGTTTCTTGCAACGCAGTATCGTACACATAGCTCGATTTTGAAGTTTTTGCAACTAGTAGATTGATAAAGCATCGCTCAGGTATAGAAGTGTTGAACAATAGTGAAAGTGCGGGGCGATGACCGATTTGTATGTACTTATTCGTGTTCCTGTGGTCAGGTTCGTAGCCAGTCCTATTAGGACTTCTACTTTTTTTGCTACCTTCTTGCACACGTGCACACGTATTGTATGTTAGATTTAAAGTTCAGTTTTTCGTCCAAGATAATTGAACTCTCGTTCTGTCGCCAGCACTTCACCGCCCATTATAATTGAGCTCATCGCCGATATCATTGACCCAGCATCATCTCGGTTTTGCTTATATTTAGTTTCCGTTTGTTTAGCTTCAACCACTGGTTTACTACTTCTAGTTCTTTGTTCATTTCGTTCCTCATTATGTCAATGTTCTTTCCGTGCAAATAAATCAATATGTCGTCAGCGAACAGGTAACTGACGTGGCATGTCGTTTATGTACAAATATCCTTCGAACCACTTCACCACACGTGATAAACAACCAAATTTGCTTAACTTCTCCAATAGCCTCTTCGATCGATTGTCTCGAAAGCGCGTTTCAAATCGAGGAATACCGTCAGAACGATGTCGCCCTGTTCACCAATTTCCTTCCATTTCGCTAGGACAAGATTAATCGCTGTCTCGCAAGAGTATTGTGTCCTATAGCCCGATTGATACCGCAACAACAAATCATTATCTTCAATGTATTCCATCAGCTGATTTTTGACTACTGTTTCAATCAGTTTCTCAAGCGTAGGCAGCATGCTCACCGGCCGAAATTCTTCTACTTTCTTTGGGCGCACACTTTTTGGAACTGGAACTACCGTTGTAATAATCCATTCTTCATATATTGACTCATCCAATGATTGGTTTACAACTTTCGAAGCTTACCACCAATAAAGTGTAGGGCATGTCGAAACCTTTCGAAAAAAAAAATTATGAAAATTGGAAAGAATTTAGGCGAGTTATGTACAAAAGACCAAAAACCACTTAAACGGCCCTAGATTCAATCTCATAAAAGATTTTTCAATTACCTTTCAGGGAAAAAAGTTTTATAAATCGGTCAAGCTTTACTCAAGTTATCGAACGGTGACTGCGAACGGAATTTTTTTTATTGCTGATTCGTTATCTAAGGACCGTGATCGATGCTCCCCTCTTACTCCCGGGTCGTAATTAAGGTGCTTACAAACATCGTGGTAAACGCGTAAGACCCCTATTCGAAGAACTTCGTTCTTCGTACGGGTCTAAGCAATTCTCAAATAGTTAAACACAACTCACAAAAAGACATAATATTCATTCTGCAATGATATTATTGACGCAGTTGTTGTCGGGTCATGCTTCGGAAGTGCATGCAAGGGTGTGGATTCGCGGAGTTACCCTTATTCCAAGCATGTGATAAAGAAGAATAAACTGCAGAGCATGAGGCATTCGTGTGTCCCCGTTTCGAGCAGGAGAGATATGTGAGCTGATAGCTGCGAGCAGGCCAGATTTAAACGCCGATAACATAATATCAGAGATGTGCTGCAACGAGGAGGTGTGGAAGGTACGACGAAGCTGCAAAGTTCATGGAGAGATGACCAGCGAAAAGAGGCAACTGATCTGAGAGTGTAGGCGCGTAATCGCAGCTCCTCCCCGAAGTATTGCTGAGAGGCGGTTCCGGCTAGACGAAATATTAATGATCAAGGAAGGAGGTTTTAGTTGGTAGGTCGTCGAAAGACGGAATCCAACACTACCTGGGTCGTTAATTGAAAATACAAAATTTCGCAAGATGAGTTATAAAAAATATCCATCCATCCATCCTTTCGTCTCTGCGAAACCACAATAACAATCGTACACGAAAAGCGAAGGTTCTTTGAAATGAATGTCCTAAGTAGGAAATTATTGTGAACGAATTCTGAAAGGTCGTTTTTATACCCAGAGATACCCAGTAATTTTCCCCTTAATTATTTACTAAAACTCATATTTTTCGATTGAATTTCTAAATGAATTACAACGAAAACTGAAGTAAATATTTCTTATCTATTTGCAATAAAGAACTGAATAATTTGAGTTTAGTTTTTCTTCTCAAGAGTAAATTCTTACAATTGAATTCCTTATTTACATTTACTTACCCACGGAATGTCTTACTCTCGTTATCCGTCCCTTTCGTTGACTCAGAATATAATAATGTAGTCGCATAATAACAGAATGACTCACATTGCATATGATGCATACCCTTCAATTTTCTTTTCCTTTCATTCATCAAATTAGAAAGGAATGTAATCAAAACGTTTTTAATAAGCCACTTGACTTCGATCACATACTTAAACTGTGATGTCACATAGCATTGCATCGAGTTCTGCATTATATTTATTGCTTCAGGCGAAAAACGAAAATGTAAAACTTAAAAAATCTTTCGTCTTGGAATGTCAATTATATGGTAGATCTAAAATTACCATCAAAAACGTATACCACTTCTTCATACTGCAATATTATACATCCAATGAACTTGCATCGCACACATGACGAAGCGAAAAGAAAAAAAACTGAATAGACAATGCAAGGTTAATGAAATTTATTATATTGAGTATATGCAACATTTGGATTTTTCTACACTCAATACAAATTTATGATGTCCAGTTTCAAACGTTGTACAATTTATTTAAAAAAAATTCTCAGAACGTTTTGATTAAAGGTTCAATGTCATAATTTCAATTTAATTGCATGTAATTATATAAAAACGATCCAACGAAATGTATTCGTCTATGTCTCTGCTTTAAATAATAAGGAGTAGAAACTTAATCAATTGAAAAAAGTGACTGTCACTAAATAGTAAATTATAGCCGAGCTCGCGTACTGTAATTATTGCACATTTGAGTCTGTTGAGATCAAAAGTCCGTCCATTCCAACAGTCAAAATGATGTTTAAAAATTCAAATATTTATATAAATAAATAGATTTTTCGATCCTCTTAGATTTTTTTAATTAAATATATTCCTGACGAAAGTACTCGCTCACTTTATGCCTTTGACATTTAAAACGTCAATAGTTGGAATAGACTGACTTTTTATCCAAACTTGATTCAAGTTTGTTGTAATCGACGCTAAAGATTGAGAAAGGTCCTCAACCAAAATTAAATTCGTAAATGCGCAAAAACAACTCGACAACAACTCGATAGCGTAGTGGTTAACACGTCTGCTTGCTACTATGAGATCGAGTTGCCAGTGCGTTGGTTCGAAACTCAGCCGCATATTGTTCCGATTGTTGGATTTGTAAACAAAACAAAGCTAATTGGATCGGTTCAAGTCATGTGAAGTTGAGTGTAGCGCCATCGTACGGCTTACCGGTGAAAGGCATTGTTGGGAGGTGCCGGTATTCTACTCCTACTAGTTTCGTTCCTAGTACATCTCATGGATGGCACTGGGTTTGTCGCACAGCTTACCACTGGCACAGTAAAAATTTTCCGGTAATGAAAGGATCTCAAATAGTAGAACCACAAAAAAGTAGCGAAACTAGTAAATAATGATCTAGCCTCTAACCCTTCATGGGTTGTAAGGCAGATTATTATTATTATTATTAAATGCGCAAAAAGTAACTTTTCCCGTAGCTTCCAGCATCAGCGGTAGTATTAATCTGCTACCGTTATTATTGTTAGGAATAAGCGACAAACACAAATAAAGCGTCAAACTTCATTTCTTCAACATTTCTACCGTATGCTATTACCGTTTCTCGCCTCAAGCAATAATAACGAATTCAACTCAATAACATACCCAGGAATGTATAATTTAAATGAAACTTTTACAAGATCTCCGATTCGCCAAACGCTCTTGAGAAAATAATCGCATTCGTTTTTCGTGATATGTTTTGCACGCCATAATAATAATGCGTCTGCTGTTTTCTGGTTGACTTGTCTAAAATGCGATCTAAATTCAATTCAAAGCATCTAACTTCAGCAAAACTATCAAAAGATTCATTGAAATGGAACTATCGATTCTACAAGAAGCATTCACTTTGCTTCAATTATCGTAAAATGTTATATAGCTTTGAAATAAAAAATTCTTTTTCGCTTGTTCATCACCGTTTTAAAATCTCAATTGTTTTTATTTTATGAGAAAGCTGTGAGTATTTACCTCTTTGCGTACCATAAAATGAGTAAGTGTTGATTAGATTTATACGAATTTCCTTTGTTAACTTCGCTTTAAAATAGGTTAATAAAAATTTTATTTGTTTGCAAATGGTATAATTTACATTTGAATGGATCCAAGGGTTCATCCGTAAAACACAATTGTCTCCTTTCGGAACTCAAACGCGTATCGTAAAGTCACTATTGCCAGATGAGGTAGGTTCTCTTCAGGCAATGGTTCTCAGGAAATTCTCAACTAAACTTAACGTCACATTATAAATCTAAAAAATTGTTATTTGTCATGTGTAGACAGGTACGTTGATTTTGCTGAACATGTTTTCAGCCTGGAAAATAACACATTGCTGTGCTGCTTAGGAGACGGTAATGAAAACTTTGCAGAACATGTTAGTTAGCTTAGTGTGTGAGTGTGAATGACGTCACGAAAATAAAATTATTCAATTATTCAACAAACGATATTGTTATTTCGATAAACGTCATAGCTTTTTCAATAAACGATATTGTTGCTTATCATTTGGTGTCATAATATATCCATGATTTTTGGATTCAAAATTGATTTTGTTTACATAAATAAAAATATTAAACGTAAAAAGAAAGGGAGAAAAAATCCCCTTTTTGGATTTACAACTCATCAGAGAAAACAATGAAACAATCAAGACCAACTGGTTCCATAAAAACACCTGGTCAGGACGGTATCTAAATTATAATTCCAGTCTTCCATTTACCTACAAACGCAACACCATTTCAATTTTGACACAGAAAGTTTTAAAATTGGCAGATACTGAATTCCACTCTTCAAATTTCCAATTAATCGTGGATATTTTAAAAAAGAATGGATACCCTGATAAATTGGTTAAAGACGTTATGGAACAAACCAAAAATAACACATATAATCACAGCTTAGATACTGAAAAGAAAGCCTACTACGTGAGTGTCCCTTATGTAAAAGGTCTCTATGAAAAAATTAAACCAATTTTTGAAAAACACGACATAAAAATAGTTGGTAAAGGCAACAATAATCTAAAGTCAATCTTATTTTCTAATACCAAAGACAAAGTTCCTTTAAATAAACAATAAATGTTATTTACTGTGTAACATGTTCCTGCGGACAGGTTTACATAGGTCAAACTTTGAGGTGGCTAGAAATCAGAATTTCAAATCACCTTTATAACACAAGAATTAAAAACAATTCCCATAGCGCACTCTGTGAACATCTCATTAACACAAACCACATTATCAGTATGGACGACGTTAAAGTTATACATAAAGAACGGAAACAAAAAATCCGAGATGTCATGGAAATGATTCTAATAAAAACAACACCTAATACAATTAACAAACAAAATGAATGCAAATACCTGTCGAACACATACAATAATATTTTATGATCAGTTAGTTATCATAATTTGTATTCAACGGAATGCAACTAGTCATATCGTCTTAATATTTAAGTGTTTAATGTAGAGAAATTATTGTTTAATATTAATTAATTTATTTATTGACAAAAAATTTATTACAAAAAATTTGGATATTAATAAGTAAGTTGAATGAAATTAACAAAATAAGAATTTCCTAGAATTCAAATCATTGTAGAATGAAATCTATAAATTCACACGACGACATATTGCATAAGAATATCAATGCATCAAAAGATTGTTAACTGATGAGGTACACAATGTTTATGTAAGTTTGTGAAAACATTTGTATTTATAAATTGAACAATTTCAGATATACCATTGAAAATGATCACGGAAGGTGATCGAAATATTTGGTAAAATATAATGAAATTTTATACTGAGCTATTCCGATTTTTAAGATAATTAAAATTTATTATAAAATGTAGATAGTTTGTTTTGGATGTTTCAACGACCCGTCTACAAAGTCGTTCATTACCTTGTTACGAATTGCATCGACTCGTCGGGCAACTATTCGTAACACGGTAATGACTCGTTTTCTTAGCAAGCATGAAATTTACTATTTTAAGCCTGTTGTGTTGAAGACCAAAAACGTCACATTTCCTTACCAGATGAAGAACGGAAACGTTAATATTTTAGCCTAATTTTTTTGCACACTTTTTTAGTCCCTGAAGTGTTATTTATTGTGAGAATTTTGATATAATGCGATTCCATGTTCATATCATTATCTTAACTTTCTACTTAAATTATTTGGAATATTTGTTTCAAAGAATATTAAGGTATCGATATGGTATGCTGAAGGTGCATTGCACCTCACCGCTCTCACCCCTGTGCCTACGGCGACCTAGATCTAGATTGTAGGGCCTACAATGTAGGTAGTTTTATGTAAATAATGCACTTTCCAAGCTTTACAAAGTGTAGCGGTTGGCGGTTGCCACCTGTCGACCTTTGATTAAGTTCAGGCCTGCGACGACGCTGTGATGCAATTTATTTTGCTCACAAAATCACAACGTTGGTTAAGATAAAGTGCTGCACTCCGTCCGTCAACACGATAACTCGAGTAAAACTCAACCGATTTTCAAAAAAATTTTTTCCCTGAAAGGTAATCAAAAAATTTTTTATGGGATTGAATCTGGGCACTCTCGGCCCAAGGGCCACAGAGCTAAGGCTGTTTAAGTTGTTTTTAGTCTTTTGTACATAACTCGAGTAAATCTTTTCCGATTTTCATGAAATATTTTTTGTTTGAAAGACCTGAAAATAGCCGACAATTTATGGAAGAAACTTTTTTGGATTTGAGTCCTTGGACTTAGCTAGGGCGCTAAAAACGAGTCTCTTCTATGGCAATATGTGTTTTGAGTACATAACTCCAGTAAATCTTTTTCGATTTTCATATTTTTTTTTGTTTGAAAGATCTGGGCATGACCGACAATTTGTGGAAGATTTTTTTTTGGATTTGAGTCCTTGGAGTTAGCTAGGGCACTACAAACGAGTCTCTGTTAGGGCTCTATGTGTTTTTCGTACATAACTCCAGTAAATCTTTTCCGATTTTCAAAATATTTTTTTGTTTGAGAGATCTAGGCATGACCGACAAATTATAAAAGAAACTTTTGCCTGTGCTTAGGGCTCAAGTGGGCCTCATGTCGGTGCTAAGGTCGGCCCTAACAAAAAAAAATGTTTTTTGCTATGTTGGCAAATTGAGAGAAGCATTTTTGTCTATAGAAGTATGTGTCCGAGGCTTCTAATTAGGGCCCTAGGTCAGTACTAAGGTCGGCTCTAGCCCTAAATATGGTTTTTTTGCTATTTTGTGGAGAAAATTGAGGAGCACATTTTTGGTGGTCAATTTTGTGCTTTCGGAAAATATTTTTACATCGTTTCTTCGGACGGGTTTTTCTGATACGTACGGGTCCCTTCATACGTTTTTCTTCTTGTTGCGTATAGTACGTATTTTTAACATTTAAAATAATTGTGATAACAAAGAACTTTTTACAGTACCGTAGACTGCTTTTTAGAAATTTAGTGAAGTATATAATCACGAACAACGAATAAAATCTCGGATGGGAAAATCTCAAGGGACGCAGAAAATCTCAGTGAATACGCAGAAAATCTCATCTCTCTCCTAGATACGGCACTGACCTTTTAGAAATTTGTTGTTTTAGTTTGCTCGGAATGTGACATTTTGGTCCGACTGAACGCGCTTCAAGGATGTAGTACAGCGGAGTTTGAGGATGTTTTCAACGCAGTGGTGTACAGTGGTTGATCTTTTTGGTCCAAATGATATTGTACGTCGTAATTACCGTTTTTACCGACAGAGACACATATAACTATTTCATGTCTTTTTTACAGAAAAACTCCATGACATAAATTTGTGTCTACTTAAGTGAACCTGGTTGTTCGATTGCATTATTTGGCAAAGCAGCAAGTCCAGCTTAACCATAACAAAAACTTCTTGTGTAATTCAATATTTTGCTAATTTAATGTAATTGTCACATGTTCCCATGTCAAGGAGCGTAGCTCTAAGAGCCTTTTGTCTGAGGCCAACGCATTGGCTTTCTCTACTCATCATGTTACCTTACGCTTTAATCAACAGTCAATCAACCAACCAAACAATCTGTAATTTTACTTTTAAGTAAATTTTTGCCCCCTTTCTCTTTATTAAAGTAGCGACAGCTAGTTTATGTTTTTACCCTTCCTGTCCGTCCCTCCGTCTGTACACCCTGTCATCGGTGATTTATCATTGATGAAATGCCATCGGTGATTTGTCATCGGCGAATTGTCATCTGTGAATTGTCATCAGTGATTTGTCGCCGGTGAATTGTTATCGATGATTTGTCATTCGAGGCATTCGAGAATATAGACAATGACATATAAGCCCAAATAAACTTCTTTCTCTACTACACTCTATCGCTACTTTCGTATATCCATTACAATGGTTTATTAAGTAGCGATAGCTACTTTTTTTCAGCCTTCCTGTCCGTCCGTGCACCCTTTACCGGCGATACACCGATGATTCACCGAGGAACTGCCATGACAATTGCTTATAGAATTTATTTCATTATTAATTGAAGCAATTTCAGAAATAATTCTCTTTCGAAAATTTCGTCAATTTCAAGGGACTCAAATGTGAGGTTGCGGAAAATTCTATATTTTTGGCAGATTTTTGGTTGGCTTTTTCGTTTAAATCGATCGTATTTCCCCAACTAATTATGTTACGCAACAAATTAAGCAGATAAAATACTCTTAAAATTATAATGAACGTTGAAGTAAAAAATTATAACATTTGGAATTATAGCAAGGGAGCAGTGCTCCGTTGAAATCGTCCGGATTTAGTTTGGGACATCCTTTTTGAAGCGTTACAATAGCTGCTCATTTTTTAAAGAGAGAAAAAGTGGAACTAAAAAATTTGTATTTACTATTCAAAGTGGTAAATCAAAAATAAAACATTGAATCAGTGCTTGCAGATTGAATATTTTTTTCTTGTGTTCGTGATGTAGTGCGGGGGGCAAGGGAAACGATACGACGGATACGAAGTTACGTATTTTATAAACGGCCCCATAAAGTGAAACAAAAATGTAATATTTTCTTAACCGAGTAGATAATTTGCACCAATTCAACCTAAACTTTTCGAATGTTTACTTTATGAGTTTTCGATAATAAAAAAGTGCAAGAATTATTTTCTTGAAGTAAATGGCTTGTTATTGCTTGCTGCGATAACCACAACACGTTTTTTTCTCTTCGTAAAAACATCTCTGCTTTATTACATAGATACACCGATATCAATAACACATAAAATATACCTTTATATCATTACAGCGGCAAAAGACTGGTTGAACGAACTATGAAAATTTAAAATTTAGATTAGCCAACAACAAAAAATGCACGAAGCAAATAATAATCGCGCTATCCAATCGTTTATTTAATAATACATACTAGCTGGCTATAGCCATTTCAGAGGACCGTAAGAATGTTTCATTTGAAGTGCTGTGTTAAATTTTCATACGATATGCACTCTTTATGCACTTTTTACACGTAACCATGAAGAATAGAACTAGCTCACCTAATGAAGCATACACAATACTCAGTTAACTATGGCATATTTTAATATTTCGTTCAATTAAAAAAAATGTAGCAATAGACGCTTTTAGTGCCGGGGCTAAGTAACAGTGCAATCTCAGCTTTTGTCTTACATTGTAATAGTTACATGTCGTCGTTTTGTAGTACTTCTCAGCGCCGCAGGCCGTGTAGATAAAGAAAAAATAATAAAGCAGACTCTAGGGGCGGCAACCCCGATAGGCAACACGATAGGTATAACCCCCTTGCGGGGTCTAAGTGGCAAAGTCCTATGAACGTTACGGCAGCCTGCAGGGCGTCCAAAAAAAGCCCAATGCAGGCGCGGGGGTGCGGGTGCAGAGCCCCCTAACCAAACAAAAAATTAATTGCTTATTTAGCACATTACATTTTTTCAAATGCACGATTAAAGCATTACACACAGAAATTGAAAACAGTTGTCAGACAAAACTTAAAATGCTTCCACCGCAAAGTATTCTTTACAATTAAGAATGCTAATGATAACATTATTGTTTGAAACTTATCACACGGCTTATGCTACTAATTTATTATTGTGGAAATACACAAAATCCCGATGCCTCAAAATCCGGACAAATAATGCTTTTTTTATTGTCCGGATATTGACACTTTCTCATTTTGTAGTATCCGGATTTTGAAGTGTCCGGATTTCGTAGCGTCCGGATTTTGGTCTTTTGAATTTTGGGCGTCCGGATTTTGTAGAAACTCTTCTCCTTTCTCGGTTCCAGAGCGATTTCTCCGGCACACATTCCTTCATAGTTTTTCGAACCATTTCTGAAATCTATGAGTCCATCGGCGAGAAGACAGTGTGGTCATCCATTTGGCCATTCCTGTCTACATGGGATGATAGCCTCTGTTACGAACGGCACCAGATCGAGCATTTATCAAAAATTGAAAATACTGGAAAAATCATCGCAATCATGAAACGTCTACATCGGACATTTTATGGCAACAAATTTGTCCATTGTGACTTAGATTTAGTTGATGTTGCGAGGTTTCCAGGAAATCATTCTCTGCTCAGCTATGGCGTAACAAAGAAGTAAATCTTGTTCGATGAACATTTTAATGTTCTAACGTCATCAGTGGAATTAGTTAAAAGAAGACTAGATATCTAAGCAGTGCAATCAAATTATTTGTAAAAGTCAATTAATAATTGTCCCTCAAATATTGAATTTATTTGCGACGGATGCATAAGAAGGATACTATTAGTAAGTAACAAGTGAAAAAATTTAATCGAAATTGATTGTAATTCCTATATTTGTCAGTGTAATTAGAATTTTAAAGCTCTTCGCAACAGTGGAATGAATAAACGAATTGATATAGAAATTGGGATCGTTTTTCATTGCATATGCAGCGGTGCTCTTAAAAGGTGGCATTCTAATAGCGTCCAGTCGTAACAGCCTCATAGTGTAAGGATGCGTTTTATTTAACTTTAGAATAAAACTTCTTTGAATGAAACACATTTCTGAGATTATCTTTGTTACCTGAGGGCTTTTATTAAGAGGATGCTTCGGGACTGGAAATTGAAATGTAATATCGAACCCAGTGGGCTTCTAATTGACCGTCCAAGACGTGAAGTAAGGAATAGAGGATCAAATATAATTTGAACTTTACGGGTCAAACGAAAATTACTCTACACTTCGAGTAACAAAACAATTTCTGCACATGCATACAACTGCAGATAATCATACCTTTTGGAGTTCGTTGAAATGAGATCATTTGTTTTAAAATATGCGAATATGCGAAACAGTTTCAGTTGAATATAAGTCATTTGAGAATTCTGAGAAAGATTGCCATTGCAGTTTTTTACGCTTGTAATTTGTTTGCTCAAAACAGTCAAGAAATGTAGGATTTATTGTTTAGTTGCTGCCATTAATAATAATTCTTTCGTTATGTCAGACGTTTATGCAATAGAAATTTATGAAGTGTATCGATTGGACAATGTCCAATTTAATAGTGTACCAAACAATCATGGGATTGTAAGTCGATGAATTACATAGTATGTGCAGTCGTTTTCCATCCTATAAAGGAATTCAAAGTTAGAATCATTAAGCTGTCTTCACACAACAGTATAAATAATAGGGTGGATCGAGTTTGAACTTTTTTTTTTTTCGAAACGCCTAACCCTACAAATGCTGTGTAATGGTCCCAGAAATGTTTTGTAGAAGAACTTTTTTTTTAAATGCGATCTTCCTGTGCCTCTCCTGGAAAAACTCATTTTAGGCAAGATAAAAATTGAGAAAATACTCGTTTTGGTACAATTACACCCATAGAAGTAATATTTTACTATGGCTGCTGTACCTTCGGCAGATTAAAGTCCACCCGCTTGAATCAACAATTGGAAGTAGGATGAAGAATTGTGAGTGGCTTTCAAATGTTCATTTTAGGCGTTGTTCCATGAATTATGGCATAAGCATCATTGTCTTCTTGAACGTATACATCTTGAAGGGAAACTTTTTAGGGCTAATTATTAGTATTCGGATAGTACTTCAAAATACCGGTATCGGGGAGGTCATGAATATTTTAATGTGGTGTTGGAGGGTCAACCTCCCTTCCCGACTTTTAGTTTCCATATTGAAATTTCAACTTTGACTCCACCAAAACAACATAAACAATGATTTAAAAAATTTTCAAAGAATTCCGGAAAGCAAACCGTTTTGAAATCGGCAGACACGTGACTGACTCAGACCTATTCCAGTGTGAGCATTAGGCGAGGCATTAAGGGGCAAAAAATGAAAGTGTTGTCAAAGTTGACGGAGTTGGCTAAAAACAGACCTTTATGGTACCCTGATAAAAAGTCAATATGGTAGCAATCAGATCCGAGTGGATCTAGGGGTCGTTCAACTACAAAATGTGTGAAGCGTCACCGACCAACAGATAAATAAATAAACAATTAAAATGGTATAGGAAAGTAGCGGTAGAGTAATTACCTTCAAAAAACAAATGTCAGAGTGTCACTTTAACAGCTGTCACTTTGACAGTTGTCACTTTACCAGTTGTCATTTTGCCCACTGTCACTTTGAAAACTGTCATTTTTGACAGCTGTCAATTTGGCAGCTTTCAACTCGACAGCTGTCAAAAAACGTGCTCAGATAGACAGAGAGCCCGAGCATTCCCATAAAGTAGCAATCGCTACTTAATAAATAGACAACCAGAAGGACGCTGGATATTTATGATTATTAATAAAGGCGGAAGTTCAAAATATTTGTAACACGTTTTTGATTCACAGCAGCATTCATGTGACCCAAGGTTCATTATTTTCAAGAAAGTAAACTTTCGAACGTGGAAAGTACCGTTAATTTAAATGCAATATATATTTTGGCATGTGTCTATTTCGAAATGCTTGAATTGCTAGACACAAAAGATATCATCAGACAGTAGTCGTTTACATTGCATGTGCTACACACCAGAAGAGACTTCATTTTATATTTTACAAATTCCAAAAATGTCCACAACCGACGATGATGACAATTTGATATAGGACATGTCATGCCGAATGATATCTAAATGGCAAATGTGATACTTTTGTTGTATTCTCGACAAAATGTCCATGGTATGTATGTACATACCACTTTCATTTATTATGGCACAACCATCCAATATGGATGTAAATAATCTATTTAATTTTTATGTTGCCTTAACCAATATTTGACTCGGGGTATGAAGGAGGAGCGAATGATAGAATGATATAAATACCCATTTAATATACGTAAACGACCATCAACAAGAGGAATTAAATTAATTTTGTTAGGATTGGGGATGACATTTTTGATTTTTATTTGCGGTAATTTGGGCTTATGTTTTATGGTCTAAAATGTGACACACTTTTCGGAATGGGAAAATTTGTATTTGATTAATTAGTTAAAAGAAGGGTTATCGTTTAAATTTTCTAGATTCGCGTGTAATACTCAAACAGGCAATGAGAAAAGAAGCGCTGTCAAATACAATTTTGTCATGTACGCGCTCCAAACGTTAAGTTTTTGGACCCGTACGAAGTACAAAGGTCCTATACCTTTCTTACTAAGAATTTTATTGTAACATGGGGTAGATCGAGGCGGGTGTGATGGGGTTGCATTTAATATCGTCTAGAGATGACGAATCAGCGAAAAAAGTGGCTATCTGTCCATCCTATGAAAGTTACATATTATGTCCCATGATTCAAGTTCAAAGATGAGCAAAATCAGTTAAGTGGTTCCTTAGATATGGTTGAAAAATTGATCAAACACATGGTTTTTCAAGGATCGGTGAAACTTTTTGGCAAATATCTCAGAAAGGTATTCCACGGAAATTGTACATTTTGGTGTCAAATGAAAGCATTTGATCTAAAAAAACTGAGAATATTTTTTTTTGTGGAAATTGGGTCAGTCGTCTGAGCACTGGGACCGATGGAATGGACGAAATTGAGTTTTTTTGCCATATTCGAAAGCATATGTTTTTCGTCTATATTTGCTCAACTATGCAGTATGGAGACGTACTGTCAAAGGCAAAGTTGTAGAGAATAAAATTTTAGAGAATACATGTTTGAGGGTTTGAGGGAGAAATTATCGAGACCCGGGATAAAGCAGCTTCTAGAATTGGGAGGGATGAAGCACATCTCTAGAAATATGGCAGTTAGAAATTTGCTTCTGAAGGCAAACTTGGTGAGAATTACATTTTAGAGAAAACATTTCTAGCATTTCTTGAAGAAACTACGTTGGCCTCTTTTTGATATGATGCAGGGGAGAACATTTAGGCCATCAAAATCAATGGTCTCAGACGTACTTTGGTAGGGCCTTTGACATTACCTTGGGTAATTTCTATGGATCTTATAGTTACAAAAGGCCACAAAACATTGGATTGTTTGCTCATTTCTATATTTAGATACGTTCGAGTCTTTTTGTAACATATATTCTGTTTGTTACATCTACGGGTCTTTGATTCTTAGTCGTTTTTGGTTTCGAAACTGAGGCACATTACAGTAACTGTCAGGAAATGGGAACATTCCCAGACACTGTCCGGGAATAGAGTAAAACTTCATGAAACAAAAGTTTCGATTGACACAACTGGGATTCGATCCACCGACCTTCTGGTTATAAGACTCAGACGATACCACACTACTACGCTAAATCGTGCATATTTTTATGCCAT
>CM055403.1:80339742-80354228 GCA_029228625.1 Pseudolycoriella hygida | reverse complement strand
AAAAAATGATTTGGAAATTTTTTGGAAATTTTGGAAACTTTTTGGAAATTTTGGAAATTTTGGAAATTTAAATTTCCAAAAATAGGCCCTGCCTTGGATATAAGCTTTTCTAGGTTTGAATGGTCTGAGACGTACTTCGGTAGGGCCTTTGACATTACCTTGGGTAATTTCTATGGATCTTTGAAATTCTTACAGTTATAAAAGAACAGAAAACGTTGGATTGTTTGCTTATTTGTATATTTAGGTACGTTCGAGTCACTTTGCCACATCTATTCTGTTTGTCACATCTATTCTGATACGTACGGGTCTTTGGTTATGTTTTAATATAAGATTACTTATACATTGTGGAAAGCGAGTAATAACCGTTCAAGTGTATATTACACACAACGCGCGAGCGATAGCGAACAAGTGTGTGTAATATACACGCGAACGGTTATTCGAGTGTCCACAATGTATAAGTATATTATTTTACTTTAATATCGACGATTCCACGAACATTAAACACAAGCACTGATGGCCGGGCGAACTAGGGCACGGTAGCGCTAATTGTTTGAGATGAGGTGTCGGGGTTCAATTCTGATTTTTTTTACTTTTTGTATGTTTGTTTCTTGCACAAAATATTCAAATTATCAAATTATTGCATCTAGATAGAAGAAAGTGAAATAAAAAAAAAATTCGCGCATGCTTGAACCTAAATGCACATTTTATATAAATATTTATATAAAACACAACCGAAGATTATGTTACAATGAACAATGCGCATGTGCATTCGAAAACAAAATTTCGAATTAAACCCACACACATGTGAGATTCCATTTACGCATATAGAAAACACATTTTATGAGAGTTTTCAATTGAATCACATTAGCTACGATAATATAATTCGCAATTCATGTATTTAATAAGATCATGTGGCGTAGTGGTTAGCATCGTTGATTGAAATGCGGGGCGTTCTGTGTTCGATTCTCAAACGGACGGTTTTTTTTTAATTTAATATTTCTAGTCTAGCTGGTTATTTATCGCCCTAGACAGTGGAATTTATCCCTCTAGACGGCAAAATACTGAGAATAATGCAATAAATTCTCATTTTCCGTCTCAAAAATTGGCATTTAATGTAAGACGTATCGTCGCATATAAAGTAAAATAAATAATATAGCAAATCATAGTTTTGCGTTATTCGGTTTGCTTTTTCCTCGTATACTATCATCATTTATTAATTTAACGCCAACTACTCCAGTTGACGGTATAACAATACATAGTATATCACAATCATGGATAAATTAGCTTTAAAAAAATGTAGGAAAAAACTAACATAGAACAAAGAGTAAATAGATAGAGATAAAAATAAATAAAAAAGTTCAATGAAAAATTAATAAAGTAGCGATAATAAGATTTATTGCATTACGCAGTGTTTCCCCTTAAAAATTATCAATCTAGTAATATAAAAGAGA
Organism: Pseudolycoriella hygida; assembly: GCA_029228625.1. NCBI lineage: Eukaryota > Metazoa > Arthropoda > Insecta > Diptera > Sciaridae > Pseudolycoriella > Pseudolycoriella hygida. Next base: position 80,352,777 of record CM055403.1, on the reverse strand, counting down.
AATTATTAATCGCTGACAATGACATTTGTCCTTCTCCTATGTTTGTTTTCTCTTTTTCACTCATGCAATAAAGCATCATATTGCCATTTGAGGGGAAATCTCGGCAAGCCTCGATTATTCCCCTCAAATGGCAATAAAATACTATTAGGTACGAAAAAAATGATAAAAATAAATAAAAATCAAAACGTATCGCAACTTAGCAATACAAATAAAATTGAATATCAATAATAAATACTAATTCGAAGTCAATTCAATTATTTGGTAGTTTAGTTAAAAAAGGCCAAAAAGAAAATTTTCGCGCAGACAGACAAAAAACGCCAGATTTCCTCACCGAATTTGCATCCGAAAAGGCGCGTTTTAGGTTCACATTTGAACATCACTTTTTAGACCAGGACCGAAAACGACAGGTGGGAAGAAAAGACCTTTCTTCCCACCTTTCACTGCTGACAGAAAATTGAAAACATCATAGTGAAGGTAACATCTATCAATGGTGTGCACTGAGACTATGATAATTGTTTTTCTTCACTTCACAAACACTTTTCATGTAAATACACACACATATCGCTTTAAATTTTGAAATCCGATAAGAAACTTCTTTATGTTTACATGAACAAAAGTCAAATGATTAATATGACACTTGCTATGATCATGATGTAAAATTTTCATGCAAAATTTGTCGAGTGTTTCTGTTCGGAATCTGGCATTTTGTCCGTCTGCGCGAAAAATAGTATACATCACTTGGAGCTAAAACGGTGCTAACTTAGACCACGGTGGTAAAAAGGTCCTCCTTGGGCTCCGCTGCGCTCCACCCTCGGATTTGACCTTTTTACCACCTGGGTCTAAATGCACCGTTTTAGCTCCTTGTGATGTAATGTACTATTTCGAAAATTCACAATGTTGTCCACTCATTGAATAAATCGTCAGGAATTTTTAGCAGAGCCCTACGAAATTGGCTATCGGTATCGGTTCGAGACAAAAACTCAATATTAGATGTCCTTTTTAAAACAGACAGACCATTACAAAAATCATGATGTGGCGAAACTTTAATTTCTAAGCAAAGAACTTAAATCGACGTCTACCAAATCGGAAAATTTTGATCGAGCTTATTCGAGGGGTGCATAATAAGCTCCAAAATTATATATAATTTGTCGAAAAATCTGAGGCCACAACTTAATTTGCTGAACCTCCTGAAAGAAATAAAAATAAATAGGATTCAGAAATTATTGCAATATGCATCATTTATTAAAAGATGTAGCGTACTAAGCAAGGGCAAAGCGAACAGAACTTTGATATTTTTACACCTTAAAAATCGAATTCGTTAACACAAAAAAAATGCCATTGGCAAATTAGCAAACCTTTTAGCGACAAACTCTAAAATTCTTTACGATCTTTTAATGAACAAATTCACACGGTATTTTAAACCATCATCAAGCGTATCAAGCATACCAAAAGATTTTAATAGTGCTATAATGTGGTAAAATTTCAAAGGAAACAAAATAAAATGTGATAGTCATGCCAATGTCTCCGTCGTAAAATTAAAAACGAAGCCAAAAGAATATGGAGAGAGGGAGAGAGTAAAGTAAAGTTTACATAGAAAATGTTTTTATTTGAAAATTCCGCACATTCCTTTTCGGTGAGAAGCCTTGATGATCCACAATCGTATTGTTTTCAATGTGCTGCGATGACCGCTCACTGAAAAATTCAAATAAAAACATCAAACTAAAGCTACAAAGAATAGGCAACGACTATCACTGAAAAAAATACTATGTTAATGAGGGAAACAAGAATATATTTTTGTCCAGTAACATTGGAACTTTTTTAACCAACGACACGTAACACATGCATTGATTTACGTTTAGGAACGGAAAATTGCCACCAATTTGAGTGCGGAACATCAATAGCTCGCACAACTGAACAAAATCATACAATCAGAGCTTATCTTCAATCAAAATCAGTTGATCAGAGTTCTAGGCTGAAACCACCAGAGCTCTTGAGAGATGATGGCAGAAAATGTCTAGACGGCATCACCTACATTGCTTGGAAAAAAGACGCACCTTGGTATGAGATGCAACCTGTGCAGATTCATTGACCGCATTCAACATGGCCGGTAGATAGAAACTACCTGGAATTGCATCCATAAAGGCTGCTGCGCGAAAGCATTCAAAATATTCAAAAATTAAACAGAACCCCCACTTTATCGCTTCTGCCGTCGAATCACTCGGTTTGCTAGCGAAAGAAGCTATAGATCTGATAAATAAAATTGGTTCAAATCTTATTTGAATCTCAGGACCACCAAAATCAAGGCGCTATATGATCGAGATCTTCCTTTTACAGAGTTTTTAATTAATCTACAAAAATTGTAAAATAAATAATTGATAATTCAATTTAAGTATAAATGGAACAATAGCTGTATTTCTGTCAGCAAAGACAACTGCTGATAAATTTAACCATTGATAAACTTGAAATTTGCGCGACATCAGCAAATTTAATCGAATAATTGCTGATAAATTAATTGTAGCCTCGGGGCTACTTTTTTGTGCGAGATAAACAACGCACGAAATTTGTGCCTCAGTGTGATTTTAGAAAATTCGTCGTGATCAACTCAACCGATTCTCAAAAACTTTTTTCCCCTGAAAGGTAATTGAAAATTTTTTTGTGGGATCGAATCTGGGCATTGGCAGGTCAAGGGTCGCCGAGCTAGGGCCGCTTAAGCGACTTTAGGTCTTTTGTACCTACATAACTCCAGTAAATCTCTACCGATTTTCAAAAAAATGTTAATCGACCCTCGTAGGGTGCGAAATTTTCAGGAAAATATAACGCGTTAGTTAAAAGTGAAAAATAGCTCCATTATTTCTCAAAGTATTCGCCTTGAACGTCGACACGCTTTTGCATGCGATAAAACCAATCATCAAAGCATTTTTTCCAGTCCGAATTTGATAGCTCCAAAACGTGGTTTTCGAACGCTTCAGCGGCCTCTTCAGGCGATGGAATCCGTTGTCTCAGCAAATTTTTCCATTATTATTGGGAATAAAAATAAATCACTAGGTGCGAAATCGAGGCCATAAGGCGGATGAACAGTTAATTCAACATATACGGAAATTCGTCAAAACTAAAGTGGGATTCCTAACTTTTCAAAAAGTCAAAATTTTTGTTGAATTTTCATATGATCATTAGTAAATAAAGTAAATCTATCGAAGAGTTTTAGAACTTATGCATAGCAATTTCAAGCACCGACATCCCTGTAATTTTCACTCAAATAGAGGTCCGAATAGTGACATTGTAAGTTGTCATTTGAAACAGTACACCATAAAAATAATTTTAAATAAACCAGGAGCCGACATTTAATTTGAAAATGAGCGTGATTTTGATTTTCGCTTCAGCGAAATGTTAGAGTAGGCGTATTGTCACCAGGGCTTATTTTGTAGAATTTTTTTCAGAATTTTTTCGGAATTTTCAGAATTTTTTCAGAATTTTCGCAATTTTTCAGAATTTTTTCGGAATTTTTCAGAATTTTTTCTGAATCTTTCGGAATTTTTTGCAGAATGTTGCTTTAATCGTTATAAATCATTCCTTAGGAGAATTGTGAAGACATTTAAGTAAATATATTTGCTTAGATTTGCGAATTTATTAATATTTGCATTCAAAATGCAACTTTTTGTTTTTGCTGTTTGGGTTTGTCTTTAGCCGCTTCGCTGAATAATCCCTTAAACCAATTTTGTTCTTTTGCCTTCGGGCTAGATTTTGGTCTACGATTCTTTTGAGTCATCCAAAGATTGATGGCCGGAGTAGGATCAAAGGTGTCTGTAGGGGGCATGTTAAAATAAATGTACAAATAATTGTACAGTGTAGACGGAGACATTGAACCACGGTCCCAATCTTTAAACTTGTTAGAGTCACCTGAAACGAAGAAGTAAAGTTTATTTGTGTCTAATTGGAGTAGTTTTTAATAGACGTACTTATAAGTCGCTCGACGTCAGCTGCATGTGGTTTCATAGCTGCTACTCTTGCCAGAGCAATTTTTAGTGTAGAGAATTTATTCAGTGGAAGTGTGTTTAGCTTCTCAAAAGTTTCGATAGAAGTTTTACACGTGTCATAAAAGTCGGTTAATAAATTGGCATCTTCATAATAATCTGAATGAAACTCATCCATGTCCATGTCTGAAATTATGTATGAGCCACAAGTATGAAGATCGCATTCTAATGTCGATGGCGAAATTTTTACCAATGGCTTTAATGCCTTATACAAAGTGCTGTCCAATCCAATTCTCACTTTTAGATGCTTAATAAAGTAACTGATAACAAAATTTCTGATTTTGTCATTAAACGAAAACGCCCGACGATGTCTAGTTTTCAATGTTTCTTTTCGTAATTCAAATCCGTAAAAGTATGTCTTTTGATCATTAGTACTGATGTTTTCAAGGAACTGCCGCTCCCAACCACCCTCGGCACAGTTTTGTTTGCAAAGTTCTAATTTTTCAAATAGTGCTTCAGATAATGGCAACAGGTCCAAAATTGATAATGAATCTGACTGACATGATTTTTGACATGAAATTTTTGAAGATAATATAGAACATCCGTTATAAATGAGAGAAAATGCAGCCGAGCATAAGATAGCCACGGTTTTAAAAGGTTTGTCATTTCTGACTGTAAGTACGAAACGCAGGCTCGCCAGTCATCTAAAATAATTTACTTGATTCGTCTCGTTTATATACCGTCGTGTGCTTTTAAATTTACTTGTTATCAAGTTTCCGCTGTTTTCAAGATTTTCCATACAAAAAATACACTGAAAACAGAGATAATGTCGATAATGTTGAAAACAGCATAACAAGTAAATTTAAAAGTACGTGTTTGTATAAATAAATTTCAAAATTTCGAACTAAAATGGAAGAAGAGACTCTAAATAATTTATTGAAAAGTGTCGATGATGCTTTCTTCGACAATCTGGAAAATGCAATGAATTGCACCATATTTCCAGAAATAAAGAATATTCTCAAATTTAATTATTATAACAACGCAATTACGATTGGTAAGATAGACGAAGAAGCTCTACAAGAAATGGAAATGGTGATCAGAACGGACTTTGTAGCTGATATGGTGGTTGATGAGGATGTCGGGTTATATCTCTGTCGCTATAAAAATAACCAGAGAAACTTGACAGAAACGACTTATAGTGGAAATGGCAGATTTCTGTTCCAAACTAAGAAAACAAAATCACACACCAAACAGAAATATTATTCAAAGACATGACGAAGATTCTGAACATTTGAGGCCGACAGGTAACTAGAATATAAAATACAACTGCAGCATATTATATGTGTGCATCTTACTCGTTTGTGCTTTAGCTGAGTCTAATGTTACAAATGCGAATCTACAGGAACTGATGAAGGATTTGAAAAAGTGGGTCGTCACCAGACTTGGCTTAGCCAACGTAAATTCATTTGTTACTATATGAAATGTGTAAGTCACCGTATGTGAATTTCAGGTTTTATAAGTAAATATGGTTTTGAAGGTCGTGAAAAATTCATTCAATTTACGTGAAGACGGAACGGTATTGTGTCTGATAAAATATCCTGTTCCCACCAGCAAACATCAGTTTACGGCCACTCGGAAGGCTTACCCCACCTATATAAGACGTTGAAAACTCCTAAAGCTGCCGGTACAGTTCAAAAATAGCTGCGTCCGGCATGAAAAATCACTTATTAAAAATGCATTCAAATCGTGGAAACGTTGACGTAAATGATGAAATGAAAAATGATGACGGGATCGACCAGGAGCCAATCGACCAGGAGTCATTTGACCTGGAGCCCATTCACCTGACGCGAATTGAGCCAATTGACCGGGAGCCAAATGATCGGGAGCCAAGTGACAGGGAGTCAAGTGACCGGGAGCCAATTGACTTGGAGCCAATTGACCGGGAGCTAAGTGATCGGGAGTCAAGTGACCGGGAGCCAATTGACTTGGAGCCGATCGTCCAGGAGTGAATTAATCAAAAGCGAAGTCACAGGGCCACGGGAAAGCGTGCGGTTAAAAATGCTGGTCTAAGTGATACTAGCGAATTTGAATTTCGTGTTTTTGGCGAAAATAATGATATTTCTATGTCACGTCACAATAACCCAACCAAAAGTGCTGGCATCAAAAAACGAAAACGATACAAAGGTAACATACCAACATGCACTTAATAACTCAATAATTCAAATTAATTCAAAATTTAATTTCTCAATAACGCAGATATCAGTCATAAAGACGAGAATTGACGAAAAAAGCGATCAAAACAGCGCTCCTAACATTTTTAAAAATCATTTAATACTTTATTTCTGTTATTCTAATAAAAATAACCGATCTTTTATGAATTTTAAAATATTTCTTGGATTTTCGGAATTTTTTCAGAACTTTCGGAATTTTTTCAGATTTTTCGGAATTCTTTCGGAATTTTCGGATTTTTTTCAGAATTTTCGGAATTTTTTCAAAATTTTTCAGAATTTTTTCGGGATTTTCGGAATTTTTCAGAATTTCAGAATTAAAATTCCGAAAAATAAGCCCTGATTGTCACTCAGTTTTATGCCATCAATTTATTGTAATAAAAACAACACAGCTTTGTTTAAAAAAACCGTACATTAAAGATGGGGTCAACAAAATTTTAAAAATTTCGCGCTGCGGCTAAGCGACGACTCGCAATATAAAATTTTTCATTATCGACTCGCATCACTTCAGCCTTCATTTTTGAGTAGTTTATGAGGTGTCAGCGGTGTCAGTGCTATGACTTATGTCAAAAAAGTTTCACCAGTATGAACTGCAACAGTTGACTGGTCTCTTGCACAATGTTTCACCATAAGTTTTAGTAACCCTCTCTTTTCAATCAGTTAATTTTTCTGATAACCTTGAACTATATTGCCTTTAGTACGTTTTACGTTATCGAAAAACTACCTTTTAACAACCAATTGCAGCCGTTAACGTTAATTAATGAGTAGAAATGACTTATTCAATTGAATAATACCTGGTTGTGATACAATATCGTAATTACGTTAAAGATTAATTGATTCGTAGAGTCCACCAAAAAAAGAACATACTTTTGCGGTCATGCTTTTTTCGTGGAAAGCTGAAAGCACCGTTTCAGTTAAACGACAAAGGTTAAAATTAATTAAGGTCAGCAATATCATTGTGTGTTTTGGAATTTATGTGTGTGCGGTCTTTTGTGTTCAATTTTTTTCATTTCCATAATTCAAAGAGATTGAAGCTAAACAAATTATGTTTGGATAATGTAGATTATCTCGTGTGTGTTGTTGGTTTTTTTTGTATTCATCCACTTTTCTAAACATTATGTGAATACAGGCTCGTTTTCGTTATATTCCCTCAATACACAAATTTCGACCGAACAAAAAATTATTGTTAATTGGTTTTTGTTTGTATTTGATTTTTTAAATTACCAAAACGACAGGTTCAATTATTCATGTTCATATAATGATGCATGCACACAATACGTGTAGTTTTGTGTGATCATTTCAAATGCTTAAACAGCTATGTTTGTCTTTATTTTGAATGGCTTTAAATATTAAATTAATTTTCCCAATTAATTTTATTTTCAATTTTAACTGAACTTTTGCATTCCTAATGCAAATATACCGTAGTGATTACCGCGAAAATGCAGATAATTTTCCATTCCAATTTTCGACTTGCTGCTGGCTAGTAATGAACGACGCTAATTCGCTTTTATTTGAGTTTTAAAAACAAAATATATTACCTCTGAGGTATAGACTTTTATGACATACCTCCCAGTCGCATATTTGTAGCGTGAATGAAGAAAATTGTTAACTACCGCTAAAGTTCGGATCCGGAATTTCTCAACACTACACCTATTTTCGTAGCACGTGTCGTTATAAAAAATTTGCGCAAAAGATGTGAAAATTGGCAAGCAAGGATATGGATGAGGAAAAGTGGGTGAGGTAGCAGTATTAGCCCTCGCACCTCGGCCTTCACTGACGGTTTTGCATCCGACGGTAGGTTAGTACCTTATCGTAGTACCATTCAGGTGCTTCAGAATGTATACTCTAGCTAGAGCTGTATTTTGTTATAATGTTCTCCTGCCGTTTATGTTTATGGGCATAAGCAGAGGAAGTGCTCAGCGGTTTCAGGGTCTCACATTTTTCGCAATTTAGGGTGTTGCTTATACATAAAATGTGGAGATTCTTAAGTTTCATGCCTCGGGAGAGGACGTATTTGTAGTTAGAGGGGTAATGAGTTAGATGATGACAGTCTCGCCAATTCGTCAGCCTTCTCATTTCCTTCAATGCCATTGTGCCCTGGTACGCAGACTAACGTAGTTTGGATTTCGCTTGACATGATATCAAGGGCGTTTCTTTATTCTAGAGTGAGATTTGAGGTGAACTTATTGTTACAAAGAGATTTGGTAGGGATTGTAAACCTGTTAATCGTTCGGAGCATAAAAACCGATTAATCGGTTAACCGTCCAAATGTAACACTCAGTACCGTATTAAGCCATGGGCAAAGTGAGCAGCTGCCCAGGGTGCTAGAGAAAAAAGGGCGCTGGAAAGAAGTAATTTCAAGTTTTCTAGGATCGAAACTTAAAAACACTTCAATGAAAAATAGTCAAAGCAAATCGAACCACTATTGTCAAATTTAAAAAACCTGGCGCATCAGTTTTACGTACTATACGCCATTTTCGATATTATGCTGGTTTTATTCAACCGGTGGAATATTGGAATATTTACGTATCATGCGTATCATACATTTGTTGAACTGTGCCACTAGAACGATTAGCGTGTTGAAAACCAGTTGAAGAAAATCAGTTGCAAACGAAATAAATATGGGATGTTATTAAAGAAGGAAACATCTCTATGGACTAAATAGCGTAACATCAGTTAAAATTTCCTATAAGTTGCACTCCACGAGTTCTACCATGACGAAATTTCACTTCATCACAAAATATTACTTTATCAATGTTATCATCAGTTATTCAGGTGAACGTATGTTGGATGCCATAAAAAGCTTTATAGTCGGATTCCAACAAAAATCCTATATTTGACTGTCAGCCTTTTTAGTTTCTATTTCTAAAGCAATGCAACAAAAACAATTCTATTAGTAACACACTATTACATATTAAACGATAATACACGTTGTAACCTCTGTTTTTAAAAAACTTTGTTCAGCGTTCGACCAACAAATTATTAGATATCGAAATGGACTCTGGGGAAGACGAAATACCTATTTTCCTTTTGGTCACTGCTCTTTCGTAGATCTAAGATACCGGCAACCAACAACCGAATTTTAAGTCGCTTATCATAAATTAAGTAGAAGAACGTTTGTTTTTTGTTTGCCAGTGAAATTAAATATTTCTTTCGTGTTCTGTACTGGTACTGTATTTACCTTACCGTTGTGTTTTCGGCATAGAAATCAGTCATTGTAGTGAAGATACTTTTTCCAGAGTTTAAAAACGAATTGTGGCTTAGGAGAGCGTCGCTAAAAAACAATGTTTAGCTTGCCATGATTTCATGACTGCTTTCTACGTTTATGAAATAATAATATCTGGTTCATGACTCAGTCAGAATATTATATAGGACCGTAATGCACTAAAAATGCACTAGAGTTTCCAAGTATACAGCGTATGTTAAAAAATTAGGCTAGAAAATGCATTAACACACCGTTTACATTACTAGCTTACACCATAATCACAACAAAAACCTTTTAAAAGGTAAAGTGTGACGCAGTCCCTAATGTCTACTTCCAAAATTAATGATATCAGTGGAGGTGACGCTTGCGCTGAAAATACGCATACATTTCCTTGACGACAACGTTACCCTGTGTTCAAAAATCCGGCCAATACCAGACCCAACGACGAAATAATTTTTCTGTACTTTCAGTTTTTACGCTGCAAAAATTTAACATTCGTGTCTTTTTGCGAAGATTGTTTTGAGTTTTAAATTTTTGCGTGTGAAAACTGAAAGTGTTGAAAAATTATTACGCTGGTACATATTTACACATTTGCAACTGTTTACATTTAGAAGAAACTACGTTGGTCCTCTCTTTGATATGGTGTAGTGGAGAACATTTAGGCCATCAAAATCAATTGTCTCAGACGTACTTCGGTAGGGCCTTTGACATTACATTGGATAATTTCTATGGATCTTTGAAATTCTTATAGTTATAAAAGAGCACAAAACATTGGATTGTTTGCTCATTTATAAGTATATTAAGAATCGAGTCTTTTTGCAACATCTATTCTGTTTACCACAACTATTCTGATACGTACAGGACCTGTACTACAGGTCTTTGGTTTTGTTTGCTTATATGAAATGACGTCCACATTAAGTTGGATTGAAAATTGCCGAAAGGACAATATTAAAACCCGTCCGTAGCAACGGCGCTAAAAACCTCCAATTCCTAAAAAAGCATAAGATAAAAAAAATTAAGAAAAAATATACTCAAAATGTTTTTTGTACTACTCTGAACCGTACTTCCATGAACAAAAAGTTTGCCTTTTTTTCTCTACAATACTGCACAAAAATTCTCATCATTAAAGAAATATTCACGATAAACGACAAGATATCGTGTAAGGTTGCGTAATGTGTAGCGTGGGTAGGGCCTACAGCCCAAACCACTCAACAGACTTTCACCAATTATATTTTCGTGACTTTCTAAGGTCCATATCATTCATTCAAAACCTTGAAGAGCGATTCCCGTGCTAATTTCGCAGAGATATAAGTCCAAAAGTTTCACCAACCTTCAAAAACCACGTTTTTGACCACTTTTTCCACTGTAACTTGGAAAGTTCTAAACGAATCTTGCCTATATTCAATTTCGTAATCAGTTTTTCAATAATCTTTCAGGAAAATCAGGAAATAAAAATTTTTTTTTGCATAAATTGTCGGGCATTCCCAGGCCTTTCAGACAAAGAATATTTTTGAAAACCGGAAGAGACTTACTCGTGTCACGTACAAAAGACCACTTATCCTAGCCCTAGCATTTCGTCCAAAAATACCCATCTGCATTCCTAAACCCATTTTTGATACTACCTTTCAGTGACGGAAAAAAAATTAAAATCGGTCAACATTTACTCGACTTATCGTGTTTACAGACAGACGGACTGACGGGCAAATATTTGTTTGGAGATTCGGCATCTAGGGTTCATGATCGATGCTCACTGCTCAGCCCCTCCCCCCACAAATCGACTGGTGCCAAACATAGTAGTAAACGCATAGGCCCTCTTCCAAAGATTTCAGCGGTATTTCACAATCATTCCTTCTGCAACAAATTCCACAAGCTAGGAACAAGATTATATGTGCAGAGATAACTCTCAATATAATGAGTGCGAGTTACGTGAATTCAGTATGTACAGCCTGTACAAATTTTCGCAATTTCGAATTTGTTTAAAGTGATTTTTATCGTTGTATTGCTGCCGAATTAACGACAATTCCTTGTATTGTAGACAATTTTGAATTTAGATTTACGTCTCCGACACCAACAAATTTTATTTTCAGATCCAACTTGCTTTCAAAAACATTTCATCTTAATTCAAAATGTTTAAAGTGATTTTCTTTGTTTTCCAATATTATGGCGCGTTTGTCACCTTCCGAATTTCAAAATAATTCTTTAATTCACTCTAATTCACTTTCATACTGAAATTGTGCTGTTCCAGAGAACATACATATATGCTTGGAGATCTACTCCTACTTGAAAGAAAATTGCGAAAGATACGTGACCACGAGTAACTGTTCTGTGCACAAACACGGAAGAAAATTTCTCAGAAATATTAGCATGGCGTTTGTTTGAGTTTTGTACAGGTACGGCAAGAAATTTAAAGCTAAGAAAAATTTTATTAATTTTTTTCCCAATTAAATCATCGCTACAAATCTTTTATGAATGAATTCATTCTGCCTTCTGCTTCAATTAAAAAACGTTTGCTGAGAAATTTCTACGTATCGTAAATTACGTAAAGTCATAAACATTTTCTCCCTTCAAAAAGAACATTTAAAATTCCATTACAATAAAAAGTTCTTCAAAACGGCATTTATAGACTTGCATTTCAAACGATTTTATTGCAGTCGCTGCATTTATATAACGTTCTCTTTACAGTTCTTATATTGTGTGTTGGTAGTTAAGGATACATCAGATGAAAAAAGCTTAACATACAGAGTTGAATTCATTCAATGTACGTGTTCAACAAGCAATGGTAATTTAGAATGAGCAATTCGGCCGTATTGTCAAAATTCAGTTTATTGCTCAGATATGCTAATCCATACAAAATTGTATAAGAAATGTAATGGCATGACCGAATATAAAGATTCAAATCTGCCTTCTTTTTCGAATGTTGCTATTCGCATACAATGAAATTATACACTTCATTTCACTAAGTGAATCGAATTTTTATTTTTACATCCTTTTAATTAAGTGGTGAATTTAGATTTTATTCCGTGAGCTAGTATGTAGCACAACCAACGAAATCGTAGAGTGGTGTGAATGAGGTATTACAAGAATATTTTTAATCAAACAGATTGTGTAATTTTACTTAAGATCTAAAAAACAACACAAGCGACATATTGAGCCAACAACGCTAGTGAATAAATATAATGTTTGAATAAAAACTGTTGCAAGTTTCATTGGAACCTGTTTCGAAATGTTGTTTCTTCAATTCTCAAAGTGAATAAGAAGTGTTTCGCGTATTTTCAAATAAAAAGTATTAACCTTTTACTTGTTTGTTCATTGAAACTTGAATAACACTTACGTCCACACGGATTGTACTAAATTGTTTCAGTGTAGTTCACATTAGTGTTAGTTGGCCACAGATTTAAAATAAAGATCATGAAAAACTCATACGAAGCCTCGGTGTAAAAAACCCTTACAAGACCACAAAATAATTTTATTTGACCAGAGAAAGAGGAATTTGTTTTGAGTGCAGCTGAGGAATGTCTAGGTAGTGTCTCTAGCGGAGGTAGGAACAAAAGGACGGGTTGGTGGAACGCCGATATCAAAAAGGCTGTGTTGGAGAAAAGGAAGCTTTATTTGGTTTGGTTACAGGATAAAA
>CM055403.1:80310007-80329162 GCA_029228625.1 Pseudolycoriella hygida | reverse complement strand
AAATTCCCAAAAAATTCCTAAATTTTAGGGAATTTTTTGGGAATTTTTGGGAATTAATTCCCAAATATTAGGCCCTGGTTAGAACTTAAACAAAAAAGTTTCAACAGTACTAGATTTATGAACACAGTGAAGAAAGTTTCATCCACTGTCACTACGATAAAGTAATTACTAGAACTATCTGTAAATTTGCATAGCAATGCAAAAGTGATAGATGCGAAATTTTTCGAATGAGGCAACCACAAATTTCATTCATAAATAAAGATATCAATGAAATTTGGTGTTGCCGTATTAGAAAAATTTCGCATCTATCAATCGAGAATATGATGAAATTGTGTTAAGTTGCATACTTATTACGAATTGCCAAAAACCCGTTCGAAGGTCCGATGTACCAAAAAAAAACGATTTTCACCAACTTTTTTAGTTTCTAAGGTCCATTCTCTGTCACAACTTTGTTGAATATTTCTTAGTGTCGTGTAGGAAAAGTGATTCCCCTAATTTATACGAAAATTTTTTTAGCTCAACTACACTGACGTCGAAATTCGCCCATGCCTTGTACTGAAAGTATCACCTTTGCTTAAAACCTGTTATACAAATGAAACCGAAATAATTGATGTGCAAGTACACGATTTCACGAAATTTTCTTCTCTTTCTCTGTTTTTTCAACTCTCTTCAAGCCCTGTGGTTAAACTTTGTTAAGTGACTCGAAGATTCGTTCAGAGATGATTTGCTACAAAGTTGCTTAGCAGCACCAATTAAACAAATAAAGTTGCTTTATGCATACGTCCTTAGTTCTCGGTTGTGTAATCGAAGAAATTCAATTAATTTGGTAAAATCTTATATTCTATTTCACATGCAAATCAAGTAGAAAACTTTGAATCCAAAATCGCTCGAACAATTAATTTATACACTATGTTTTCATTTCAAAACAACTGATAATAAAAGCGCTCCGTATACCATATAGAGAATTATTTTGCTTTGGAATTTCAATCCCACATACATTTGATTTTGAATTGCATTCAGTATACTATGCAAAGTAGAAGATTTACTCATTTAATTTTGGGTTGATTGGGTTGAATTGCTTGATCTTTACTTCAAAGAGAGCTTTATTGTCTGTTACAATAGTGTTGACCCGAACATATCGAATGATGTAATTGTAGTTGCTTGTAATTTGTATGTATGAAGTGATCTAACAACTGAGGGTATAGTGTTGCCACCGTATCGTAATAGATCATTATGGTGCGCTAAGATAATATATTTCTCTGGTTACACCATTCCCAGACGATATTATTTACCTCGACCACATTATTAAGGTATAAACGGTATAAATATTAATTGAGATAACCACAAATAGTTTGTTGGCATTATAACAATCAAGCAACACATGGTATGTATCCCCGGTCTAGGCGAAACGTATAACGTAACACCCACCCACATCCATTTCATATTTCCATACCATTTTGTCGTGCGTTTCTCCACATTATTATAGTCAACTAATTTATGTGCTAATGGAAATCGTTATCACCTGTCAAAATTATGTGCCTCATTGGATTTTCGATAAGAAAAATCTAATTACAATGTGATAGGGAGATTTGGTTTTGAAAAAGTTATAATAAATTGGATGTTTCATAATGCGGTGAATGGATGTAAGATATGCGGTTGTGTAGCGTTTGTTTGTAGATAACGCGTTGCCGCTATCTTTCATCGACGATAAATTTTTTTCCTCCAATTTTTTCTTGACATCAAATGACAGTTTATGATTTTGATTGGAATTTAATTAAATTGTTGAGTGAAATTTATAATGTGGCAAAGGTAACCACATTTTGATCGATCGTTTACGGAAACCATTTTTTGTTTGATTTGCTGGTGTACTTATTTAGTCATTTATTAAGGTGGTCTCTTTTGTGAGGTAGTTTAGGGACATAGTTTCATTAATGAGAGCACAGATAGTTTTGAAACTTCGAGATATTCGAATTCGGTTTATGTCAAATTGCTCAAACCTTAGACTCTCCTTCTAATATTCATGCGAATTTTTGATACACAATTATAATAAAATTTATATGAAAACTCAAGAAGAGTCTAAAGTTTCAATAATTAGACCCGTACGAAGAACAAAGTTTATCACGACGTTTGTAACTAGTCAATTTGAGGGGTGGAAGTAGGGGGAGCATCGATATCATAGTCCTTAGATGCCGAATCTGCAGTTCGTCAACACGAAAATTCCGAGTAAAACTTGACCGATTTTCAAAATCTTTTTTTCCTAAAATGTAATCGAAAAAGCTTTTATGAGATTGAATTTGGGCTGAGCGGTCACTGAGTTTTGGCTGTTTAAGTGGTTCTGAGCCTTTTGTACATACATGATTCGAGTAAATCTTTTTCGATTTTTTTTAGCCCAACAATTTTCGGAAGAACTTTTTTTGAGTCTAAGCCCTTGGACTCAGCCAGGTCCCTAAAACTAAGTCTCTACTAGGACCTAAAGTGTTTTTTCTACATAAATCAGGTAACCAGGTAAAAAAACGAAAATATTTAGAGGCATACCGTAGAGCAATTTTTTGTTCAGAATATACAACATAAAAAATATGAAAATATGGAAAAGCCAATTTGCAAGAATTTATTTTCATCATTTTCTGCTAAACTTTGAAAATGTATGGGGAAAAGTTTTTTTCGTCAGTTTTTCCAAAAAGTACTCGAAAAAAGATTTCGATCCAGAGCAAAAAAATTTTTTTCAGCCCTAAAAAAATTTCTCCGCACAGAAATCCCATGTGCACGAACTTAAAAAAAACTTGTTCAGCCGCATCGTGCCGGAGTAGGTTACTTTAGACGCTGAGCTAAATAAGAGAAAAATGCAAAAAAAAAATTGTTTCCTTCCGTCACTTGAGAGGAATTTTCCTAGTACAAATTGCCGCTTTAAATTTTCTGTGTACAAATTCCTGGGCGATAAGGAGCCATTCAAATAGTGCGCACGCTTTTTTGGGGGAGTTAGCTTTGAGAAAAGCGTGCGCTCCATTCATTTTTATATTTTTTTCCATAAATTTTTGCGAGCAAGGGAGGGGAGGGAGCGAGTCTAAAATCTGTTTTTTAGCGTGTGCACTATTTGAATGGCCCCTTATTCCCTGCGTGAAAAATTCCATTTGTATGGGCGATAATTCCCATTTTTTTCAGTCTGGTGGACAATTTCTTGGTGGATAATTTATGTCGCCCAGTTTCTCATAGCCGACAAGGGGCAAATAGAAAATAAGGTATCCAATATCCATGATATTCAATACCTGCATGAATACAAAATTTTAATACCCTTCGTAATTCCATTCGGTGATCGAAACGTCCTAAATAGACTTAATAAACGAAAGTGCTAATTTCGTCATTTACGATTCATCAGTTCACATTGTCTTCATGGACAGGGCATCCAAGTCCACATCGATATCTACAAAAAAAGAATACTTCCCTTTGTGGTTTTTGTCTTTGTTAAAATGCTGGAAATGTTAGAGTTCGGGTTATTGGTGAAGTTTTTGTTGTATACGGAATTTGTTTGAGCAAATAGTTCGTATATCAAACAAATTTCTCCAATGTAGGTCATTTTTGTGTGTCTGTGAAACTTTTGGGTTGCTTAAAAAACTTACCTTGCGAATTATTAAGCTTTTATTTTCGGGTATACATTAACGAAGGCTTAGTCATTTTAAGATTTCATAGAAAAATTATTTTAAGAGGTTATTGAAATAACACACACCCTCTCGACCCTGCCTTCACTTTTTGAGAACAATCTTCTTCCAAAAGTACGCACGCAATTTTCATTTCTGAAACTTCAGACGATATAAGACGACATAAGCCACATATGTATATGTCGGCTATTATGTATATTTTTGACCGAAGGCTTAAGGAATATGAATATAGCCATAAACAATGAATAAGATAGTATTTAACGCTGAAAAAATTCATTATTCAAATATGGTGTAGAAGGAAGAGATAGATGTGTGAATATTTGAAAAAGATCTCTAAACAATTGAAATATTTGTACAGCTAGTCACACATTAAAATCTGCAAGCAATAAACTCGTAATTCTTTCTCTAGGTTTCCTAGTTGAACTGCTACTCCTAACCCGCCCTCTCCTCTTCTAGGCCCCCTATCCACAATGCACACTCTCGTAGTCTTTAAATTAGTATATGCACAACATTCCCAGTGGTTGCTTAGGTGCTTACAGTCGCGAAGTCTCTCGATTGCTGCCCATTGCCCAATTATCGCATCATACCCTTTCATTTGAGTTAAATATTATACTTGAATATATAGCGCGACACTAATTAATATGTAGAACTTGTACTGATGTTTCAATTTAAAAATAATTTGTTATGCGAATCTGTTTCATTTTGCACAATTTGCTAAAACACTACTTCAAGAAATAATCTCACATTGAAGATAAAATTATTCCTGTAATTCACAATTTTGTTCGTATACATGAACCTTTACATGCACAAAATGAAAGGATGCTCATAAATGTTTATTGCTACCAATGAAAAATGTAACATCTTTCAAAAACGAGATATACGTATATCAGCTAAAATGAAATGGGTTGTAATAATTTTTCTCAAAGGTCCGGAACTCATTTGATCAAAGAAGCATGAGCGTACAGGATCTTACGTATGGAGGTTTTTATATCTTTACTGCTATTCACTCATCGGGAAATAAAAAACAAATATATTCTCAAAAGGCTTCCATTTAAAATTGGAGCAGGAGTTTTACGCTAGAGTTGCTTAATGTTTTCTATCGCTAATCAACAAAACTGTAGATATTTTTAGAAATACCGAATCTTTACATTTCTGAACGGACAGACTGAGATACATAAAAAAATTCATATATAGATAGTTTTTTAATGACAAAAAAGATTCAAAGCTGCATTTCAGCAGTGATTTAGATACGCTCAAAATTTGTTTGTGACGCGAGATGTTGAGCGTATAGATGTTGGTGATAGATTTGTAATGTGTTTTAAAATACTACTTAGGGATTGTTGCAACATACTTTTTGTTATAAATTATTTTTACAGAAAAAACACACTCTTTGATTAATGTCCCGGGAGACACAGACACTGGCATTCTACTAGTACATCAACTATTATGCAAACAGACAGATGTAGTTTCGAGTCCATCATTTTAATGTGCAATTTTTATATTTATCCTTAAAGCCTCGAATAAATCGATTTGAAATCTATTACCGGCATGGCATTTGCTCCATTTTTAGACCCGTACGAAGAACGAAGTTCTTTGAACCCCTTTTCGTTTACCTATTATATATACAGTCTACCCCTATTGCGTTTACCTACCACGTTGTTTGTTACCAGTCAAAGTTACTCTTTCGTTTAAGATATAAGAAAAATGTTTTTGTCCGTCTGTCAACTCGAGTAAAACTCAACCGATTTTCAAGCTAGGGCCGTTTTGTACATAACTCGAGTAAATCTTATACGATTTTCATTTTTTTTTTTTTTTGGAAGGTCTGGGCATGCCGAACAATTAACAATTTATGGAAGCAACTTTTTAATTTTAAGCTTTTGGACTCAGCCAAGGCCCTAAAACTGAGTCTCTACCTCTATTAAGGTCCAACGTGTTTTTTCTACATAAATTCTTATCAGATTTTCAAAATCTTTTTGTTTATCTGAAAGTCGGTCGAAACAGTGGTCAAAACGTGGTTTTAGGTTGGTCGTCTTAAGGTCGACCCCAACCTAAAAAATTTGTTTTGCTATGTTATGAAGTACATGCATAAATTGAGCTGAACTTTTTTGGCTATAATGAAGTATGATTTTTTTTTAATTTTTTGGAAATTTTGTTGAAATTTTTTTTTCACAGTTGCAAAATTGCTCTTTCGGCGATATATGAAATTATGTCCACAGTAACTTGTGTTAAGGCAATATTTACTAACATATGTTCGAGTCTTTTTGCAAAATCTATTCTGTTTAGCACATCTATTCTGATGCGTACGGGTCCCTTGAATGTTTTTACTGGGGTAAACACGAACCGCTGTCGAAGCTGTATAAGTGGTTTTAACAAGATATTCAAAAAACAATCACTTCAGAAATGCAGGTGAGTGTAATACCGGTATATTGATACCGGTATTGCATTTCCTACCTGCCGAAAGATAAGTGCGGAGGTCTGCAAGTTTAGCGATACATTTTCGATAAAATTTACATGAGTATTCAAATCCATCAAGACTTTTCATCTTAAATTTCTCTATTTCTGTAATGCAGACAGAGCCTGTTGAATATATTGTACTGTACAATATGAACAAAATGTTCTATTATACTTTCTACAATTTTACATTATTCCGCACATCTTCTTCAAACTTTTATATTGAAAAAGTTGCTCAGGTAACTTAAAGTTTTACTCTGTTTTTACCTTTGTCAGTGTATAAATAATACCACACCTTTCGATCTCACACATCCTGTCTTAACCACTTTTCGATTTTCTTATATCACTTCTGTGTTGATTACAAACTTTATTCAAACAATGTATGCAATATGTGTGTATGTACAGTACATACGTACGGAAGATGCAGGTTAGAGACGTCTTAAAGTATAGTTTGTTCCGAATCAATATATTTTATTTATTTGTTGGGAAATAAAACTGGTTTCTGTGTGTCTTCACACTTTGTAAGTTTCGGAAGCATTTATATAGTTTGCCATTATTTTCAAATTATTCTTACTTTCTCTTCGTTGCTGTTACCTAGTCTATTCAATCTCAATTGAACTTCCCGAACAACAAAACTAAAATGAAAATAAACTGTTCGTGTCAGTATGTTTAATGTTCCATGCTTGTTACATAACACTAAAGTGTACTAAAAACTTTTTATAAAGTCTTTTTGCATTTAAGCATTCAGGTCTCACTGTCTAAAATGTATCTCTTTCGCCGGTTTGTATTTATGTCGACAATATAGTTTCATTTATAAGTAATATTCCACCAAAGAATACAACAAGACGCTAACGATGAACAACCTCTCCTATCTTCTTCACCAGTTTGTTAGCAATAAAAATTTCGTTTGCAACTTGCAGCTTCACCATATCCACATCGAAACCACAGTACTAAGAAGTGTACCATTTTTTTCCTTTTGAAACCATTGTTCATATTTTTTAAAGTAAAAGAAACACGAAAAAAAAAAGAATTACAACCGACTTGAACAAAAAAACACACGAAGAGTATAACGTTTATGTTGAGTATAAGAAGCATTTTCAAATAATGGTTTGCTTAAAGTCTTTTGTAGAAGTTGGTTTCAAGGCTTGAATTTCAAACATAATACATTTTCAATAATTTATTTATCTTTTAGTTGACTATGGTATATGCTATTTTGCCGTCATTTCGATTGATGGGCTCTGAAACTGAGTCGTCAATTAGTGGATAAGTTTTAATAGACAACTCTTTAATAACTTAAATGACCAGACAAATGATGGAAAAATAAAAATCGATAACATTCAGGTATGTAGAGAGTAGAGCAGCAATGCATCAATGAAGAATTGTTTATTATCGATCCTGAAAGTTCATGACATTTTACTAGCGCAAACGTCCACTGAGATCTGTTGATACAGCTCCGGAAACTTCGAAATCATCATGGTTTAGTTTTATTGGAAAATATAATTCAGTCGTACAAAAAAAAAACAATATTTAATTAAAAACTAAAGAGCTAAGTTAAGCGCATATTGACGCTAATTTACGTACTGAATGCTTTGCCTCCTCCACCTGCGCCTTCTTTTTTTTCAGCCCATTTGTATCCACTGCTGGATGTAGGCCTCCCCTAACTCCTTCCAATTCGTACGATCCATTGCCTTTTGCTGCCAATTCGTTCCTGCCATTCTTTTTATGCTGTTCGTCCAACGTTCTGGTGGTCTGCCCATCGGTCTCGTTGTTGGTGGTCTCCATGACATAATGCTCTTGGTCCATCTTTCATCTGTCATTCTCGCAATGTGTCCTGCCCAATTCCATTTTAGCGTTGCAATGCGCTCCATGACATCAACGATTTTTGTTTGTTTCCGAATCCATTCGTTTGTCATTTTGTCTCTGAGAGAGATTCCCAACATGCTCCTTTCCATTGCTCTTTGCGCAACTTTCAGCTTGTTTTCCGATGCTTTCGTTAAAGTGAGAGTTTCGGCTCCATATGTAAAAACTGGGAGTACACACGAAGCGAACACTTTACGTTTAAGGCTGTAGTTCATTTTGCTTTTGAATATCGATTTTAGTTTTCCAAAAGCTGCCCAACCAAGTCCGATCCTTCGTTTCACTTCTGCTGTTTGATTATTTATACCCAGTTTCAACTTATGCCCAAGGTATATATAATTCTCAACTCGTTCTACGACTTGATCACCAATTTTGATTTCTCTGCCATCTTCAATGTTAGCCATGATTTTTGTTTTTGACAGGTTCATCTTCAGACCAACTTTACTGGATTCTTCATGCAGTTCTTGTAACATTATTTGTGCGTGATCTAAGTCAACAGCAATGAGAACTATGTCGTCTGCGAAACGGAGATGGCTCAAGAATTTCCCATTTATGTTAATTCCCATCTTGCTCCAGTCCAGTTTTTTGAAGACGCTTTCTAGAACTGATGTAAATAACTTTGGTGATATGGTGTCGCCTTGTCTTACGCCTCGTCCAATCTTGAAGTTGTTTGTGTTTTCGTGAAGCTTAACACATGACGTAGCGTTTTCATAAACGTATCGAATCATATTTGAATACCTCGAGTCAATTCTGCATTTCTCCAATGATTCCAATATTGACCACGTTTCCACCGAGTCGAATGCTTTTTCAAAATCTATGAAGATCAACACAATACCTATCTTATACTCGTTACACTTTTCTATCAGACTTCTCATGACTTGTAAGTGATCGTTCGTGCTAAAACCAGATCGGAATCCTGCTTGTTCCACTGGTTGATAGAAGTCTAACTTCTTCGTGTTTCGTTTCGCGATTATCTTCATGAAGAGCTTGTATAATTGTGATAACAAACTAATCGGCCGGTAATTCTTTAGCTATGTTATATCTCCTTTTTTATGTAGTAAGGTGATAATTGCATTTTCCCATGATTTCGGTATTCGTTCCTGTTCTAGACACTTATTGAACAAAGCGGTTATCATATTTAATAAAGTATCACCACCTTCTTTAATAGCTTCAATTGGTATGCAATCTTCGCCAGGCGATTTTTTGTTTTTCATTTCCATTAACGAAGCCTTTGTTTCGTCCACGGTTATCAGGTATCTCTTCGGACCCGACATTCATTAGCTTGAGGCACTTCTTCTGTCGGTTGTTTCGGATGAATTGATGTGAACAAATCTTTGTAGAACTCTCTCGCGATATTTAATACCTCTCTACGATCTGATTGAATCGTTCCCGTTTTGTCTCGTAATTTGAAAATCTGTTTTTTGCTATTTGATAACTTGAATCGAAGAACTTTCATATTTCAATTATCTTCGATTATACTTTGAGTCATCCGAACGTTATAATTTCTCAGGTCTGAGTTCATTTTCTTGTTAATGGTCTTGCTGATGTTTCGATATTCTGTTGTGTCTCTTCTTCCTTCTTTAATCAACTTCACCCTGTCCGCTATAAGATCAAGAGTTTCGTTGCTGAGTTTTGATTCCTTCACTTTAACGTATTTGCATTTTCTTTCCATAAAGCCTTTTACTGAATCGGTAATTTTGCTGTTCAATTCATCTAAAGTAGAGTTTTTAGTGTCAACATCTCCCAAATCTCCATTTATACTTTCTACAAAATCACTACTCAGTTTCTTCAGTTGCTGTACATCCAGAATTTCAGCCTTCTTCACAAGCTTTGATCTTTGAAACCTAGTATTTAGCATAACTTTTGCACGTACCATTCGGTGATCACTCCCAGTTGAAAAGTTGTTTAAGACAGCAACACCCTTTACTATTGACTTGTGGTTTGTGATTATGTAGTCAATTTCGTTTTTAGTCACTCCATCGGCACTAGCCCATGTCTATTTCCTCTGAAATTTTCCAGGGAAGAACGAGTTTGAAATAGATGTTATGGTGCTGCAAAAAGTTCAGAAGGGTGTCGCCTCGTTCATTTCTTCGATCATAGCTAAAATTTCCAATGGACGTTTCTGGTTCCTCTTCTTTCTTTCCTAGCTTCGCATTGAAGTCTCCTATAAGCATTTGGTAGTGAGTTTTGTTTTCTTCCATCGCCTTCGAAATGTCTTCATAAAATGTTTCTATTTCTTCGTCGTCGTGAGTGGATGTAGGAGCATAAGCCTGAATGACATAGCAAACATAGATCACTCTATCTGATATGCTGTTAGTGTGAGTAATATGACTAGACCAGCGCTTATGGACAAACAATCCTACACCATTAATCAACGTGTGGCTATCACAACCTCTGTAGTAGGTATGTCCACATTGTAATTTTGAGCATTCCTCTCCAGGTCTCCTGACTTCACTGATTCCTACGACATCCCATTTGATTTTATCAAGAGCCATTTCCATTTCGATCATTTTTTCACTCGATGACAGGGTTCTGGCATCCGGTATGACAACCTATTGTAACCCAGGGATTCTTAGCACCATCTGCTTGTCGTCTGATCTGACCGTTGTCGGAGCCAGGGATCGGCAAGCGACTGGGAACTGAAGGCCCTATTTTGGTTCGTACTTCTCATCTTCGGGCGTTTTTAGCCATTAAAACACCACGTTGGCCAGTGCGGGTTGGTGAGTGATGGTAATCCAACTGACTAGGATTTTGCATGCTGCCGTTGTCTCTTGCTGTTGAGATCATCCGCCACCATGCTGAGGTACTATCCCATCCTGATAGCGCCTAGCTGTCTTCGACCCTCTCTATACGTAGCGTTAAGTTAATACCCGAAGACAGCCCCCCTCATCCTTCTGCTAAGTGACCCACACTAGTACACCAGGGTTGGTTACCTGATCGTTCATGGGGTTGCTCACTATAACAGGTGTCACCACGGGTAGGATAGGATGTAGGAGTAGATGGATAGAGGCTAAGGTACATAAAGGAGTACTGCGACTGGCTAAATTACGCCCTGCAGGTGGCCTTACGCGCATGGAGCTCTGCCCCAAACCCCGCTAGAGTGAATATAACTTTTTTGTAAACTCGGCAGCCTTCCAATCTACCAACTATCCTATCGTTTATAAAAATAATTTGCCACTATACTAAATAAGCGTAATGAAGCGTCCGGATTTTGTAGAGTTTGGATTTTGTAACGTGAAGATTTTGAAGAGTTGGATTCACTGCCCGTGTGTCTCATATGCTGCTTTTTCAATTTCTTGGATTATAGTAATGTTAATACACTCAGCAGAAAATAACATTTTCCATGCTAAAATTCTATTGTTTGAATAACGGTAAAGTTATTTTGCGCCGATTATAGAAAATTAACCTTAAAATCGAGGCCTTCTGTAAAAGAATTCATGTTAAAAGTGTCTTTACTTTTTGAAACCAAACATAGGGCCGATTTCTCAACCGTTTGGAGCTCCATCTCCAAAGTAAGGTTTTCAAAATAACTTCCCGCATCAAACAAATTACACATGTTTTTGCCAAAGGCTTTTTTTTACAAGGGTGAATTTCATTGAATGAGTGTCCGTTGTGGTTGCTCTTATCCCATAAAAATTGTCTTTCGTTTGGTTTGATTGACAGTCGCTCTTTATTTTAACAACATTTTAAACAATTCGCTGGATATTGAGCAATCACACATCAATGAAACCAAATTATGTCAATAAATCTTTCGAACGACTACAAATCCAGCTCCGTAATTTGTCATTTCGTACTCACTATGGGACTATTATGTAAATGTGTGTAGTATGAGTTATGCATTCATTGATAAACCACTGGCCCAATAAACTGATATCTGGGAAACATGAACTTTTATTGAAAAATTGCTCGACAAAATATAACCAAAAATTGATCAATTTTTTGGGCTTACAGAAATAATAAAAAATTCAGTAAAACCACCAATAATATTGTTTATTATATCATCGGGAAAAAACATGATTGATTGAATATTGAATGTACATTGTACATACATAGATTGTTGATGTTGACGAAGGGTTACCATGTTACAGTGTATTTACAGAATTTATCAATATTGGCGGGCGGGTTTAAAAAGAAAATATATTTTCCTGTTGAAGTATGAAGATTGATAATGAGGGTGTTGTGATAAACGGTCTGGGTGTTTTTTGTATTCTCCCATATAAAAAAACACCAACCCGGAATACGCATCAATATTTAAGCATAGGAACTAAGAAAATACAATTTGTATAATACAATGCCACCTCGCTTTGTGTAACGAAATGAAAACGAGTCAGAGGTTATCTCGTTTTTAGCTATGTTTTGGGGAGTTTTTTTTTCGGTTGATTCTATAGGTATTTACTATTGTTTATTTTTCATGAACATTTTCTCAGTTGAGATCATTTTCTGTGATGGATTGTATGTGGCTATAAAGTGACGCACAGCCGTTACATTAAGATTAACGAGGGTGAATATTGTGACGAAAATTCAACGGTTTCGTTTCACAGTTTCCGAGGTTTTATTCACAGACAAAAGATTGGGTTACTTCAGAAGAATGTTATCAAATAACACGTCTTAGCGAACTTTTTCAAAGTAAATGTCAATAATGTTTGTGACATACAATGACTGCTTAACGAAAACAATGATTTATTTTATCATAAAATCTATCGTAGAATAAAGCGAATGCTTTTTGAAACACTTTTTAGGCTTTTCTGTCGTTCTTAAGATTTGTAAACGAATTTTTAATACTTGACTTTGATAATCCTCTTGTGTCATATTCACATTAATATTTACGATGTAACGAGTACACGGAATTAATGTTTCGTAATAAAAAATTGGGTATGTAAGACATTCGCTTAACGTCAGGTCATACCGGACGATTTCAGAAGGCAGCCTGGTGCCGAAAAAGTTAATATGATGTTAATTGGATGTGTAAACGAGTACTGTTCCTGCTCGGCACCAGGCTGCTTCTTCTACTTGAGATGTATTAATAGCCTCGTAGGAGGCAGCCTGATGCCGAAAATCTGTTAATGTCATCGTAACGGCAGTAACGAATACTATACGTCATATTAATTTTAACTCGGACCAAGCTGCAGCTGCCCTCTATATTAACGAAAGAAAATCTCAAACGTATAGTATTCGTTACTGCCGTTACGATGACATTAACAGATTTTCGGCACCAGTCTGCCTTCTACAAGGTTACCTATACTTCCCAAATAGGCAGCCTGGTGCCGATTCGGAACCGAGTGCATAGCAATGTAGTCGTTTACCACTCCAACATTTTCATAGAAACTTTTTTGGCACCAGGCTGTCTACCTTGAAATGCAGACCTCTGTTTGGTGCTAGAACACTTTTATGGAGAAAAATTGTTACAAACAGAGGCTTCGTTTAGACAACAACACGAATGAATTCCAAACATCAGAAACTGTTTTTTCTACAACTATATGTTTTTAGGTTCATAAACTGGACAAAGAAGAAAATAGAAAATTCTCTAAAATAATTCAAGTTTTTGGCCGAATGCATACAATTCAACGCATGCCAATTTCGCACCCAATATTATTGCAGCAATAATTATTTGGTTAAGAGCAATATATAATAGTTTTAATGATTATATTTTGTATCTACAATCATATAATTCTAACTTCAAAAAAGCGGAAACAGTTCACTGTTTGAACGATCGTCGAACTATTTGAAATTCTCACGGTTTGGCACACGAGAACGGCAGCTCAAAATTTTAAAATAAAAAACCAAACGATGTTTCGAATTGTAGGACTTATAGACGTAAATATATTTTATTAAAATTCTTATTTTTTACGACAAAACAATTTTTAATATTTAAAACGAATGTAACAACTTTTCGATTAAGAAATATGACGTCTGTTTAGGAGGGTTCGGCAAAACAGACACTAGCAGACAAGGGGGGTCAAAAGCCTGAAAAAAGCAGACGTCATTTATGGACCGCCCCTAACACCTTTTTAGGTATGTATACATCATTGTAAGAATAAACTGCTACCCTAAAGTCAATATTTTCTAGCTACGGCCCGTATCCTCACGATCAAGAAAGCCTATGTAACGACTAACGACATATATTTCTGGTTGGAGGCGGAACACAGAATTTTTTTATCCTTTGTTCTTTCCCCGTTACTTTTCTATCATTCCATCTAGCCACATTTACATGTTCCCATTCAGATTACACACTTGTTAGACCCGTTAGCCAAATTAACCTCGTCATGTGTGCACACACTACGATACATTTTCTAGCTATGAGAGCCCCGTGAATGCAGGGTATCCCACACAACCAAGATACCTTTTTCTAAGGTATTTGTATGAGTAACCGTTAATCTGTTTGTTGGACTATACGCTTAACGAGAATTCCGAACCACGTAGAGGCGCCGACTTTGAATTCGCTCGTTGGGTGCGATCACTAATTTTTGATGACTAGCTCATCAAGTAAATGAAACTAGACTACTCTATTGTATTCAAACAAAATAAAAACAGTTTTATATGGTGAGCTATCGTTCGAGTCATAGATTAGTATTACTAAAGTGATTTATAATGTGAAAATAATTGCGAGCGAAGCGTGGATGACGGCATGCATGTCATTGGACATGGACACCAAACACCACAACTACCCAGAATTTGAGGCTTGGGTATGCTTAGGAACGATTAGGAGGGATGAGTCAAGGAACGATACTTTCATGCTATAAGTTGAAGAAAAATCCTCTGCAGAATTTCCCTCGCCAGGATTGAACCCGGATATTCTTGGTGGAAAGCCAGAACGTTACCACTGAGCCAACTCGTTCCTTATGTAACGACAAACATATGAGGTGTATGCCTGTTTTTGTCATTTTAGGGCAGTGGGTTTTATCACTTTTTGACGCATTAGTATTTGAGTGTTTTGACGAGTTTGAAAGAATTATAATTTATTTTATAAACCACAGTAGTGCTTCATCTCTCGGTTCAGATACTCAATGTTTTGCAAGCCTTTCCCAGTGTTTTCTATTAATTGATATGAAAAAACTAATTGTTCCCATCGGAATAATTGTGAAATTCTATTTTCAAACACAGCGCAAACAGCAAACGAGATAATCATTTCATCAAATTTAATTAATTTTATCAAATCTATTTTATAATACAATCAACTACTTGTATGCAAGTTCAATTAAATTTTAATGAAGTAATTATGCCATAAAGCCCAGCAATCTCTTGGCACTGGTTTGCTTTTATTCACTTCTCTTTAATCAGATTTCTCATAAAAACGAGAACAAATCTGGAAAATATTGACCGGATTTATTATTTTTATTTTCAAAATAGAGACCGTAAGCAACAGCCAAATTACCAGTTTAAATGCACTGCAAATATGAATTGAGTTTTTTATTAAAATGCAAAACTATTAAATAGTCGAATACATTACATTTTTATGGTACTCGAAACATTCAGTTTTGCAGTTAAAAGCAGTCGCTTAAAAATATGTGTCACAAGACTGAGTATGAAAGACTTTGTGATAGTGTATGCACCGCATTAAGCATTTAGGGAACGTTCATACGGTTACGTACGTGAGCACCTGAATGAGGAAGGGAATCGCATCTGCTTTATACAATTGCCAAATCTATAATTTACTCATAGTTATGTTTCATCTGGTAACCAGCTGGTGCACAGGCCATAGAAAAATTTTAATTGTAATTCAACAAATTTGGCAACAGTAAAAACAAACACAAAGTCTAGTCGTGCGCATACATAATAGCTCATTGTTGCCGATTGTTTTGAATTACAATTACGAATTTATCTACATACTTTTCTTTGTATGAGTGGATCAGCTGTTGATCAGCTAATGTAGAATTAAATGTTTAATTTTCAAATTTTATAATTGTAATTGTAATTTTTTTTTCGTATTTTCTTGTGAAGGAAATTGATTTGGTCAAAATATCCACTGAAAAAAATAACACGGTTGGTTATAATATCCCCAAAACAGTCGCGGCTTAAAGAGCAGTCGAGATGCGATAATAAAAGGAGGATATTTAAAAACCTCATTTGCCTACGAACGTAATATGGGAACGTTATCTTATATGCAGCATATGCTATTTCCATTATATTACCAAACGAAAACAGAACGACTGTCAAGTTCAGACCTTTCTCTATGGAGTCGTAATCAGGAGTAGCAATTTTTTTGTCAACTGTAAAATGTAGAGAGTTGTCATATTGTGTCTGCCGTTGTCGGAGAATTGTTGGCACTTATCCAGTAATAGGGTGGTGTGTAAACGATTTTTTGTTTGCGGATAGCGTTTTCATTTGCTAATGTGTGTTGTCAAACGAAAGAAAATTGATTTCGAATAACAATCGTAAAACGTTTTCTCTTTTATGTGTAAATTCTCGTTACTTCGGCTACTGATTTCCTATGTTCAATATTTATGCGGTGTAACCGCGTTTTGCAAAACATTGTGTTGATTACTTGTGCATTGGTTTCGGAATACTAATCTTATATGTAGTCACATCAATTGTTCGATATTTTTTCAATATGACAAAATTAGAAGAATGTTAATTATCATCAACCGCATATTTTATTTTGATTATTTAATAAATATTTTACTTAATAGTGTCACATATTGTGGTAAATCACTTAATAATAATCACTGCGGGCTACCGAATCTATAAAATTTGCTTATCACAAGTTGACTATTCATTTCCATACAAAGTTGGCTAACCAACACCGCTAAATTTTCTAATTGCGTGGATTGCATACGAATGGATCATAACAAAATTATACCGCGTTGAAAAACACACAAACATTCTCCGTAAAGAACTAATGTTTTGTCGGTACTTATATTATGAGAAATTGTGTGTAAACAGAAACGATCCTTATACATGCCATCAAATTAGGCATGTGCGCCGGCGAAAAAAGTGTCAAAAATATGCGTTGCCGCAACCGAAAATTATTTTGACGTACGCGGAAATGAGAGAACTAAAAAGAACATCGCACCGCCGTTGCCAGTACATTTTACATTGATGCGACGACTAAAAATTCAAAAACTTGAGAGATCAGATGCTCAATTTAAAAATTCTCTTGCGGCGTCGCGCTGCTGAAAAAAGAGTAAAAAAATTGCGCCTTCACCGCCGAAAATTTTGACGTACGAATTGCGCCGATTATGGCCGTCACCCAGAATTTTTGAATTTTGCTGTTAATTCTTAATACGTAAACCGAAAATTGCTTTGCCTTGACACCACGTTATTTGAAATTTGAACTGCTGCTGTTTATCGCAAAGAATCTTTTTTACACCGTGGTAACTTGCATTACAGAGGATAAAGTACACAAATCGGGTCACAAAATTGGGTTGGGTATAAAATATTGAATCTCTTTGTATAAAGGATTATTATGTGCATGTCCGACGTCAGCTTTAAATTTGCGAATAAGCGGCTTTGTTGTTTAACCAGAAAAAAAGGGCAATTTATTTTCTGTGGCTCAGCAGATAAGTTAATTGGAAAATAAATAATCGCATGATATGGATAAGAGGCAAGTACATTAGAGTCGTGTTGAGCGACACAGTAAAATGTGTAGATCGATCAATATTTTTTTTATTAAAAGATCACGAAAGGTTGTCATGTAACCCCGTACAATATAGTCCATTTTATTTATCGTATCACGACCCGTAAAATGTATTTCAAATAGTGCTTAGTGATGATGATGCTGCAAGATTACTGCATATTTTCTGTGGAATCATTGACAAACAATAGATTCAGAATTAATTCACAATACAATGGTGTACATAAATTGTACTCCATCTTCAATAACTATATTTTGATTTACATAAAGATACGAAGATTTTCAACCTTAATTTCCATAATTCCAATATACTGTCTATTAGATTATTGGTTAAAAGTATACAGATAGTGACGAGTAAATATTTCGAGAGATTGTATTAAAGTGGGGCTACTCTGACAATGTTGGAACATGAAACGACTACATAAATGTGCATTTGTTTCTAACTCGGCATCAGGCTACGTACTTGAAAAGTATTAGCGGCCTTATCGAAGACAGTCTGGTACCGAAAGTCTGTTAAAGTCATTTTAACGGCAGTAAATAATACTGAACGTTATAAAAATTTCAATTTGGCACCAGGCTGTTGCTGCCTTATATGTTGGCAGCAGAATATGTTAAGTAGGTAGCCTGGTGCCGCGCTGAAATTAATGTGGCTGCGTTCTTTATGTTACTTAAACTTCTCAAGTAGGCAGCCTAGTAATGCACAGTAATGTACTCGTTCTCCAAGATTGTCATAGAAATTCAGACCTCCGTTTGTTGCAATCTTTTGAAAATGTTCTAGACGATGATAGATAAGGAGTTCAGGCATTAGACAAAAGATCAGTCCTTATTTCATGAACGCTTAGAACATTTTCATGCAGTAAAATTGCAACAAACAGAGGCCTTTCTTAAGAGACACCACCTTGTTCAAAACGACGACGATTAATTTAGCACAAAAGTTTCCACAAAATAACATTATCAAGTCTTGTGAAAAGTATCCACTTTTCCCTTTGGATAAGTCTCTCAATTTTTGTGAAAATTCTTGTGGAAAATATTAATTTGGCTTGTGGTCCTACTATTATAGTGCAAGACTGCGCTGAATGACGTGAACGTGATAGAAAAATAAAAATGTAGATGGGCAGCCTCCGCATGGTGGGGTCTAAGGGGCAGAGCCCCTCAACACGATACGATATCTTGTCTGCAGAAATTCCAGGTCTTCGGCCTAGGTGTTAGACCAAGAAGAAAGTTTGTAGATTCAATTGAATGCGGTCTAAGAATTAGACGGCCCACACATCTCTGTGACAGGTGATGTGATTGTATGGAGGTAGTGATTCACGGTGACAGCGTAAGACAGTGAAAACCGTCTTTATATTTTATTTCGAAAATAAACTCAATTTTAACGAAAAAAGTGTTGCACCCATGTGTTTGATGCAGTCTATATGTATTTGAGAATTTTGACATTTGGAGCAGATTATCTTTAGTTTATAATATCGACGTTACGAGGATAATAGATGTCTCACTTTTCGCTGAGAGTGGCCTATAACTCTAACAGAATTGAAGAAAAATTAACAGGTTTTGGATATTTCCAAGGCTTTATATCCGCCAAAAAACCTCTTACAGAGGAGGTCTGACGCAAGTCTTCATTCC
>CM055403.1:80296987-80309507 GCA_029228625.1 Pseudolycoriella hygida | reverse complement strand
ATAAAAGTGAACGAAAATACATTTGTGTACACTCAGTTTCTGCAGCATTTACGTTATTTACAGCGGTAGAATGGTTCGAGGAATGAGCCAGTCGATGTTATTGTGAATAATGAAAATAAATGTCCCGTGTTACCGTGAATTAAATCACCATGGAAACATGAGTGAAAGTTATTCGAATGTTTGTTTTGATTATCACTCATTGCCTCATATTGAAAAGTGTTGTCTATTTACAATAAATTGACTTTTTTAAGGTTTCTCTCCATTTTTAATCTACGATTTGTCCAATTAAACAAAAAATTATTTTCAAACAAAATATTTCGACATGACGTGCACTTGAGTTCGAATCAATTTTGATAAGTGATAAGTGATCTTTTGAACTTGGTTTAGTATAATTGTTTTGTTTTTCCATATATTTAATCGAAAATGAAAAGAAATTATAAATCCAGCTTGTACTACATATGTCACACATATAGTGCTTGGTTTGAAAAGAGTCCATGGGACTTTTCTGCAACCTCGCACTATATTGCCCATATGTAGTACTAGTTGTATTAATATCTGTAGATGCGTTCTAATCTTTTAGTGATATTTATTCTGTTGGCCACATCAATTCAGAATTCAGATGCGTACGGGTTCCTTGCATATTTTTTTTCGGAATTAATCTTTTTCAACACAGGTCTTAAGTTAATCTTAATGTTAATACAATGTCATTTTATCTCAATTCGAAATGTATAATCCCTAACCAATCAGTCTGTCTGTTAATATCATTTTTCATGGTTTCTTACGTTGAATATACTCTTGATGTGTTATAAATATTGATTTTTATGATCGCAGGCCCAAAGTTTTTCACCGAATTTGTTTCTTGTAACTATGGCTAACAATATTAACGACTTGAATGATTTGGTGTTCTTCGTGTCTATTTTTTGTATTCTTTATGACTGTACACAATGATATTTTATATTCGGTTTATGCCCACATTGCCTTACATCCTAGCTTATTTCATTGTTCGCTTTAAACGAGCTTTGTGTCTATATATGCACCATTTCATATGCGCGCTATCCATTCTATGAGAATTCTCCTCTAACCATAACCAGCCAACTAGAGAGCCAGACATAAAATTCAAATTAGAATAATGAAAAGGAATGAAAACGAATGAAAAAAAAAAGTTAAAAAAACTTGTTATAAATCCGGTTTTCTGTTTGTTCGTGACTGAAATATATCGTCGAACATAAATTTTTGATTGCATTTATTATATTTGAAAAGGTGCGTTTTATTCTTATAATACCCAATAAAATGATAATGAAAACATAAGAAAACGTTTGAATTTGATTAAACGAAAAATTGTGTTTTTAAATGCTGATTTTATGTTTGCGCAAAGGAAGTTTGTATGAAAATGTAGCAATAAAGCGTCAGTCGCTCCTCGACTCTTGCAGGCCATCCGAGAAATGTTTTTGGTATTTAATGATGGGGAAATGCTTCCTTTTGTTTACGATTTTGTATGTATTAGGGATATGACTTCCGAATAACTCCAACCTTGTTCTGTACTTTTTGTGTTTATGACTCGACGAAAAACTGATGTTTGAACAAACGATAGCTAGAGGTACAAGTTGCATACAAAGCATAACGACTTATAGCACTCTACTTCTTCTTTTCCTTGTTTTCGTTCGAAAAAAAAGAATTCTGCTCATAAAACCTAAAAAACTATTTGATATTCATTGTCAAAGTTCATTTCAGCTATGTCTCCCCATTTCTTTACCTTAAACCCCAACGATTAACTTTTTGAATCACAAAATTCACCATTGTAAGCTTATAACTTGCGTTGGGAGATAGTAGCGTCTTTGCCGGACTTATAGTAAATTTTGATTTGGCAACGGTAAAGCTGAGTATCCAGCTGTAGCTGTTAAAATATTTTGAACCTACACGAATTTGACAAGGAGGCTTCCGTTTATTTAAGTTACATTAATGTTTACTTCATATTCATTAAACCGCAAAACCAGTTTTTAAATTAACAAATAAACATCGAATTTATTGCTCAATTGGAAATGTAAATGTTGCAGAAATAATCAAATGAGATACAATTATGAAATGCAACATTATTTGTACATCAACCGCGAAAGTTTTTTTTTTAAATTAAAGCAGGCCTTCGTCCCATGCTTTTAATAAGCTAGCTGTTCATGTATAGTCTATGGCGACTATTAACTTCGCGCGCTAATGGCGATCACGCGCTTTTTCAATGTTCATGATGGCGTCTCCGCCATTTTGTATGTAAAAAATTGTTCTTTTTCCTTTTTTACAATTTTCACAGGTAAATAAATAGTTCAACAGGGTTTCGCAGGCCAGGTCTTAAAATCAATTTAATGCAAATGCACGGACCGCTGTACAGTTAAACTGCTTTGCATAATTATTAATCACACTCCACTTGGAGAACCACAGCAGCAAACCGAATTAAAGCCCGATACCCCGAAGCACCACCATAACAGCGAACGTAACGACGTGGGGCGAAACTATATTAGCCCGGTAATCCCAAGAGCAAGCGATGCTCACCCCTCGGCTGCTGAAATGGAACTCCAACACGAATTGAATGACGGCTACGGTAGTCACCTCCCTTTCGCACTTAATTGGAATCGTAGTCGCGAACTTGTAAGTCTTGCTTAATTGGTTGAAAAAATCACGTGACGAATGTCAACCAATTAAAATTTCTTAACGGAGTGCTAAACGGAGTACTTTTTTTGAGTGGAAACCAGGACTAACGAGGACCTTCAGCACGTAACTTAAACAATGCACGGTTTTCTGAGATTGAATTGTATACACTATGAAAGGTTTTTCGAAGTTCGAAAGTGAAGATTATGCACCTCTTTCCAAAATATTTACTTTAACGATTCGGAAATTATGTACCGAGCATTCGCTTTTTTATCCGCCGAGAACGATATATCGAAATAAACAATTTTGCCATAGAGGGAAGATAATAATAAGATTCGCTGGGATAAATTGAGAAAAACAGTTCAAGTGTCTGTTACACTTTACGATCGAGCTAATGCAAGCAAGTAAGTGTAATAACACGCGAATGATTTTTCGAAATGATCATCGATGCATTCTTTTATTTAATAGCGACGACATGTCAGACATTAAACATAACTACTGGCCGAAAGAGTTTAGCGCACAGCAGAACTAATATTCAACTTCTAAATTTTTTGTTGCTTGGTAAGCACCAGAGTGAAACGCTAGTAATTGAGTGGTGGGTGTACATTCGGGGATTTGGAATTTTTTAAGATTAAGTTATAAAAACCGGAGAAATATGTGCTGCGTCAGATTTAAAATTTAACGCAGACTCGCCGTGTAGGATGATTTGGTTGGCCTCCTGTATTTTTAGTAATCCTTTTTTCCGTACTTTCTTGATGATTTCCTTTCCATCATAATCAAATGTGTGGTGTTGGGGGCCTGTGTCAACAGCGTGTTTGACTACTGCTGTTTTTTTGGGTTGTTTATGTTTGTTTTTCACATCGTTTTTGTATGTTTTGAACCTGTCACACAGGCACCACGTGGTCTCACCAATGTAAAATTTACCACAGTTTTTGCATCGGACTCTGTATACCACGAATGACTGTTGATCAAGTGTAAGTTTTTGTTTTAGTTGGCTAAAGATTCCACCAATTTTTACTGCGGGCCTCCTCGGGGCTATGACGATGTTTAGAGCATTTCGTTTAACAGTTTTTGAGAGCATTTCAGAGATCCTCGGTACACACGTTGTTCATCAAAAAAAACAGCACTAGTCAAACACGTTGTTGATGTTGACACAGACCCCCAACACCGCACATTTGATTATGACGGAAAGGAAATCATCAAGAAAGTACGGAAAAAAGGATTCTAAAAATACAGGAGGCCAACCAAATCATCCCACACGGCGAGTCTGCGTTAAATTTTAAATCTGACGCAGCACACATTTCTCCGGTTTTTTATAACTTAATCTTAAAAAATTCCAAATCCCCGAATGTACACCCACCACTCAATACCTCATACGTAACAAAGATCTGACAGGTGACAACCCAGCTGTTGAACCTGTTATCACTAATAATCCCAAATCAAGGACCGCTTACAATGTACGTCCGAGAAATCCGAAAATTTCCTATTTTTAAAGAAAACTAGCGAACTGTGTTTATTAACCGTAAGTTTAAATGAAATTTTGTACCTGAAAAAGGAAAATTTATTGTTAAAAAAATGTTTGTTTATTTAGCCATGATTATGGTCATTAACACGACCGAATGCAAGGGAAATAAACGATCACAACACTAAATTGTCGTTTTCCAATTGGTCAAATTCAAGCAACACAACACTAAGAAATTGATGTTACACGACCAGCAATACAAAATTTAGATATTCAAAATTTGTTAAACTAATTAATAAAAAATGCCCTACAAGAATGAATTTTTTTAAGGACTTAAACGTCAAAATAAGAATAATTCTTATGGAATTTTTCTAGTCAGAACGGTAAATGCCACAATTGCATTTTATGTTAAATGGCTGACAATTCGCAAGCCACTGGAACTACTTCTATAACTGCATTTTAAGCTGTTCATGGTGTACAATATCGGATCTGGTTTTACCCATTTACACAAGCATATCGATAAGTGGTGAATGTATAAAATTTTGCATCGTTTGCAGTTTATCCAAGCAAGTAGATTATGCTTTTTTCATAATGTAACAGTCGTAAACACATTGGTTGGAAATTCAAGGTATAATGGATGCAAGTGAGGGATTTACTGAGTAGATTTCCATTTGTAGAAGTGTATAAAAATTTCTTTACTGAATTGCAACTCTCATCGATTACAAATAACTCAGTAATAAAAGCTTTCAGCCATGTGCATATTTTGCATTTGAAATTGTGCATAAACAATGGTGAATAATTGTTGACATGGTTCCATTAGGACGAAAATAATAACTCAATACAACTAATTTGTGTAAATTAGGGACTGTCTCTGAATGACGTCTGTTCACATGTTTGTTACCGAGAAAAATATGTCTGCCGTGGTACAAAAGACTTAGTTATATCTTATTCGTTCCGTTCTGAAGTTAGAAGTCTCGATTCATATCGAATTTACATGTGACGACGGCGCCAAAAATGAAGTTTTTCTGGGATTTTACCCCTTTGCATGTAAAGTTATATGTGGACTAATGCGGGCGATTGATTTTAGGCAATTTCGCTAGGTGTAGACCGAACGAAACAGGTACTCAAATAACTATTTACATGATGATGTATGTGTCATAGTTTAGGGAAACAGATAGAATGGAACAGGGCGAGATCAGAAAATCGTGAAAAAAAATGTTTCAACAGTACTAGATTTATGAACACAAAGATAGCAGTTCAACCCTCTGTGACGTCGTATATATGTAGTATTAATAGCAGCCGTATTTCGTTCGGGGTTATTTTGTCAGTAATATTTTGCGCAACTGCTCAAAATGGTGACTCTCTTATTCCTCTCATTTTGTTCGTGTACTTTTTGTATGACTCGTACGAGATATGAATTGTTCCATTCTAATTTCAAAACTTCGAGTATTTACAGACATCTAAATTTTATATACAAAATTAAAACAAAAATATCGGTCGACTGTTGACTACGTATAAAACCAGATTTAATAAAAAAGAGAACAATAAAAGCCATTCATTCTTCAGCATCACAAGAAAGAATTACAAATCAGTGTGGTTTCACTTTATTTTCGTTTTGTTTGCGTTTGGTTTGGTTTTTTATAACCATCATTCATTTAAGTATACAGTTTTTATGTTTTTTTTTTTTTTATTTAAGATTACACATAGGACTACATCATGTACATAAGTTTTATTTGACATAATAAAAAATATCAATCTCTTAACCGCGAATTTTACCGTTTTATGTTACCATATAAATATATCATTGGATGAATGAAAGAAAGTAATCGCATTTTTTCCTCCTTCAAATATAAAAAATGAACAAAAAATTCAAATCATCGCATCGTGATGTTATACGGATATATTTATTCGTGTATTTATTTAATAAAATTGAAGTCAAAACATTTTCTCAATTGTATTTTTGAAAAAGTGTCATTTTGAGTGCTTCTTGAAGCTTTTTTTCCTCTCTGTGCTATCAACATTCAAAAAATTCAACAATTTCCATGTAAATATTCGAAAAGCATTATCTTCGTTTTGAATATTATCCTTCAGGGATTAAATGTCACAAAAGAAACGAGTAACGTTTTGCATGAGTGATCAAATATATCTTTTTTTCTCTTATGTATTGCCACTTCAATATAGAAAATTGGTATGAATGTCTTTTCATTCAAGCCAGACATTTGAAAGATTTTTTTTATCTGTCTACGACATTAAATTAAGTGTAACCAAGTTATGTAAAAATTCGTGCAACAAATCGGCGAATCGTTATATTCTTCTGCAAAAAAGTTGGAGATGTTACATTGTATGTACTGTCGAAACAATAGAAGAACTCTCTCGACAAATTTAGTCTCCCCCTAAAAGAAAAAAAATTTTCTACAATTTCATTGTTGCGAACAGTTTCGCAAATTTTCCTAAAAACCGATTATTCGGATATTTGGAATTTGTTTTCAAATCTAAACAAGATGAAGTAGGTTCGAGGATCGGAATAGAAAGTTTTCATTTGGATACGGTTCCTCTCAGATCATCATATAAAATGTAGAATAAGTGAACAAATTTTTCACATTTTATATGGAGTTATACGGAGAAGAGTTGAACCGTATCCAAATGAAAATATATGCAGGGGACACGTACGCATCAGAATTGATGAATTTGCTAATTCCACTGTTACCCATTTTTACAATTCAATATGTTAAATCCTTCATTCTTTCCACGTGATCCATAATATGAAACATACCGTTCCCAGGTTACAATATAATATACTTTGCAAATTAAATAATTTAGAAAGTGAACAGTTTTGTTTTTCATATAAAACTGAACAAAATGAAATAACCGGACAAAACTGTACTGATGAAAAAAAATAACCGGACGTACACTTAATCACATAGAGCGTGCATAACTTACATTATTTACAACGGTACATTGTTGCGTGGATTCTTTCGAAAAACAGCCTGCCGAAATCGGACGCATCTTACAGCGGATTTTTTTTATTTGTTCCCAGATAGGTATTGGTCCGTAGAAGCCAAAAATAAATTTTAAAAATTCTACGATGCTTGTGTGGCTGGTGGGAGATGATCAAAGTTCAAAAACATGCAATTTTTTTATGGAAATTTTTCCAGTTACACGCAACGAATATGGCAGTGTGAGGTGTCTTTGGAAAGCTCATTACACGTAGTTTCGTGCCAAACTGAGTCAGATGATTTAAAACTCTACAAGACCATTTTTGGCCAGAAACTACGTGCAATTAGCTTTCCAACGACCTTGTACGTTTCGTGTAACCGGAGAAATTTCCATAAGAAAATTACCTGTTTTTGGACTTTGATCACCTCCCACTAACCACCCAAGCACTGATAATTTTTTTTTTGAAGATACTTTTGGCCTATAGGGCCCAATGCCTTTCTATGCATATATAAAAGAGTTCACTGGAAAATACTTCTAATTTCCCATAGGTCGTTTTTTAAAAGAATCCCTCGTTACAAAAATACTCGAACGTCAAGTAAATATTGCCTTGAGAGACCCGAATAGAGTACCTATATTCTATAGTACATAGAGCCAGATTTGTATGGAAAAAACCCTTTTTTTTAACCATTTTCTCGAATATTTCTAAATGGTTTTTGGTCTTTTGTACATAACTTGAGTAAATCTTTTCCGATTTTCATAAACTTGTTTTTTGTTTGAAAGATCTGGGCATGCCTGACAATTAGAGAAACTTTTACTTCGCCTCTACTAGGGCCCAACGTGTTTTTTTCTACATAAATCGGGTAAATCTTATCAGATTTTCAAAATATTTTTTTTTTCTGAAAGATAATGAATGCGAGAATAAATTGTAGCAAAATCGGTGTCTGCAAAATTACAACAAATTAAATCACTCTTCAGAGTTTTGAATGAAAGATGTGGACATCAGATAATCACGAAAATTAAATTAGTGAAAATATGTTGAGTGGTTCGGGCTGTACTGTCCTTAGTATGGGCCAAACTTTTGCTACCCGACCCTACACGATATTTTGTGGTTTTTCGTGAATATTCCTTTAATGATTAGGTTTTCTTTGCAGTGTTGTAGAGAAAAAAGAGACGAACTTTTTTGTCCATTGAAATATGTGTCAAAGGCCTCTCCTAAGTGCTCCAGGTCTTTTCTAAATTTTGGGTTTGGAGAGGTTTTTATTGCCGTTGGCTCGTACGGTTTTTTCAATACTACCCTTCCGGCAATTTCTGGTCCAATTTGATGTGGACGTAATTGGGCCATTCCATGAGGAGGTAGCGTAACAACGGCAAATACAGTGTAAAGCGTGCAAATTCCAGACTCAAATTGTATGAAAGAAGTTTTTATCAGAGCTTAGTCTGTTACTTCTTGTACAACAATTTGATTCACAAGAAATTCTCCGTTGTTACGCTACAATTTCCACTTTTTCATGGAATGGCCCAATTGCATATATGTACTTAAGAGTTAAGATACGTTCGAGTCTTTTTGTAACATCTATTCTGTTTGCCGCATCTATTCTGATGCGTACGAGTACCACGCAAATGTTTTTTTAGTAAAACATCCTTCATTTGAATGTTCCGAACGGAAACTCATAATCTCCTTTAAGTACTTCGTACGTAGACACTTCGTTCGCATCAGATATTGTTAATTTTGCTCTGTATTCTGTGTACGATAATATTTAAAATCGAAGACGCTTGCATCACAAAAATCGGAATTTAAGGCCTATCTCGTAAAAATAGTCGATCAGACCCAAATTTGTTGGAAGCGTCACGCTTGCCTCATTCGCATTACTCCCTGTTGCGATACGTAATTTTTGAACGACCCCAAAACGGAAAATTCATATCACTAGAATAACACATACAGTTCTTCCGTGACATATCACTGAGATTGGTTTTGATCGATTTCGGTCATTCACTTAATAAAACTGCTTAAATTTTCCTTCACCATCAGATGTGACTACACTTTATTATTGTGCTTGAGTTGCTGCATTACGTGTTATAGGATACGTCGTGAGATACATGATCTCGATAAACCACAAGTAATGTGAAACAATTTATTTTAAGACAAGAGAAAATAAAAGCACACCAAAATATTGTCGATAAAAAAAATCGAAAACCCGAAAAAAACAAAGCAACCACTCAGTTGATATTCGTTTGTATCAATTACCTACTCCACATTTTCATATCATTGGAATATATCTTAATGATGTGACATTGTGTAGCAAAATGAAACCGCAAAAATGAAACACCATAACAAAGATCTCTTCAATATTTCCAACTATGAACATGGGGAGCAAAAAAAAAGAATGTAATATCATAATAACGATAATGGGAAAAAATATCAAGTTTCAGTTCACATTACCATACAAATGTTGCTTTTATGTTAACTATCTACAGTGTTTGGTACAATTAATATACGAAACACATCCACAGGCTGTGGTTTGTAGGCATAAAAATGTATACAACACATATTACACTCATACATTCTGTCAAGGACATACGTGCAAAAATTGTTAAACAGGACATACTTTTAGCTCTGCAAATTATTGCATTCGAATATTTCATCTTAAATATTTAAGTTTTAAATTTACAAAAAAAACCTTAAAATTATCGAATAAATGCATTTTTGTTTTCGTTACAGGAAGAAAAAAATTGTGGAGCACCTTGTTACGGAATGTTTTTTGCTGAAAGTGAGCGAACAGTTTTACGTTATTGGGTCGGCTCATGGGCAGCTGTTTGCTGCGCCAGTTGTCTTTTCACGGTAAGTTCGCTTTGCTTTTCATCAAAATTTAAGGAAGTTGTGCTAATTTTTTTACCCCCTACACATTTGAGATATGAGATCATCACTATAAAATTAAATTAAGTTCAGTAGAATATGTTTTTGACATGTAATAAACTTGAAATATTTAACTGCATACGCGCGGCGAATGTTTCTAAGAATCCAAATTATAAATGCTTCACTGTGTCTGCATTGACCAAATGCAAACGACAAATTGACCACACATTAAAAACAGCAATACGTTACTTTTAGAGTTTTTAGTTTTTTAAGTTTTTTGTTGTAATTTATGCCAAAGGACATTTTTCTATTCGGAGGTTTTTCGACATAATCTGTGGAGTATATTTTTGTACCCGTACGAAGTACAAAGGTCCTATACGTTTCCTACAAACAATTTTTTTGTAACATGGGGTAGATCGAGGCGGAAGTGACGGGGATACATTTAATATCGTCTAGAAATGACGAATCATCGAAAAAAAATGTCCGTTTCGTCATTTTTTTCTAAACGGCTGCACCGATCACACTGAAAGGTACATATATGTCTCATGATTCAAGTTCAAAAAGATGAGCAAAATCGACCAAGTGGTTCCGGAGATATAGTCAAAAAAGTGACCAAAAACATGGTTCTTCGAGGGTCGGTGAAACTTTTTTACAAATATCTCAGCAATAGCACGGAAATTGTTCATTTCGGTTCCAAATGAAGGCATTCGATCTCACAAAACTGGAAAAAAAATTTTGGGACCAATGGAATGGACGAAATTGAGTTTCTTGGCCATATACCAAAGCAAATGGTTTTTCGTCTATATTTGCTCAACTATGCAATATGGAGATTTACTGTCGAAGTTGTAGAGAATAAAATTTTAGAGAACACGTATTTCAGGGTTTTAGGGAAATATTATAAAATCCCGGGATTCCCGGGACTTCTTGAATTGGGAGGTATGACACATATCTATAAAATTACGACAGTTTGAAGTTTTCTCAATTAGGCAAAGGTGGTGAGAATTATATTTTAGAGAAAATAGTTTCAGCATTTCTTGAAGAAGCTACGTTGGTCCTCTTTTTTGTAT
Organism: Pseudolycoriella hygida; assembly: GCA_029228625.1. Classification (NCBI taxonomy): domain Eukaryota; kingdom Metazoa; phylum Arthropoda; class Insecta; order Diptera; family Sciaridae; genus Pseudolycoriella; species Pseudolycoriella hygida. Next base: position 80,298,550 of record CM055403.1, on the reverse strand, counting down.
GGTATAGGGGAGAACATTTAGGTCATCAAAATCAATGGTCTCAGACGTACTTCGGTAGGGCCTTTGACATTACCTTGGGTAATTTCTATGGATCTTTGAAATTCTTATAGTTATAAAAGAGCATTCCAACGTTGGATGGTTTTCTCATTTCTATATTTAGATACGTTCGAGTCTTTTTGCAACATCTATTTTGTTTGCTACATCTATTCTGATACATAGGGGTCTTTGGTTTTGTTTTATACTATAAGTTTACAACATTGTCCGTCCACATTCTGTTTGACTATTTCGGCGCACTGAACTGTCATGGCGGTTGGGTTTCCAATCCCATAGGTTCACTTGTCCAAGAAAAGTAAAAGAAATATAAGCTCCATGAAAGCTCAAGGGAAAGCACAACGTCAAATGATTTCTTCCGAATTTTTTAAAGTACTGCCTTTTAATGAAAACTAAATCAATAGTATATTCCACAAAGAGTATTTTTGCAGCATCAGTCCTAAGAATGCATTTCGACTTCTCTAAACTTGCTATTCAATCCTAAGAGAATTCGCGCCATCCAGTTTCCTCGTTCATGCAATCTGCACATCATTATTTCAACCTCCTGTCAGTATCAGAAGTGTTATGCTCAAGCTATTGCACCTGGCCCATTTTTTTGTGCACAACTCTCAGTTCAGTTCTTAGAGCTCACATAAATCAGTATTGGCCGCACAATGTACAGCCCATACAGAACTGTCGCCTTGAGACCTCACTTTTTCCCAAACATGATTCGGCTGATTCGGCACTACCAAAAAACTCTCAAAAACTTTTTTTGATTCTTTCCTCAATGTTTTTTCTCCACTCTAACCTGGATGACTCCAAGGCATTTAACTTTTTCTGACAGCTTAAAGGAAATACAAAAGACTTTGGCATCTGTAGCGTCTTCCGTTTTCTAGTGAAAAGAATTAGTTTTGTCAGTGTTGCCCTGTCTCATTACATCAAGTATCTTTCTACTATACAGAAATTTTACCCTTTCGTGCACTTAATGCTGTTTATATTTCTTCCTAAACTTTGTTCGTGAATAATTCCTGGACCTGATGAAGTCCTTGAATTCCGTAAATCGAAGCGGAGCGAGCAATAAATGAACACTTCTAGATTAAGAACGATTATGCATACACCTCATAAAAAATCTAAATCCAGGACAGAAACAAAAAATATGGAAAAATCAGTTCCGATCACAGTTTTCTAAGTGGAGGACCCTCTGGATGAGGAACATCGTGCATTGTGTATATAGAGTGATATTCCAATCAATTCCAAACAATGAAACTGCAATTTAAATGTAAGTTTTGCGATGAAAATTCACTGCATTATTTACTGGTTAATGTCTTCATGGTGGTTAATCGTTCCTAGATTCTTCCCGTCCCAAGTTGAAAAAATCCATGCGTTCAGCATTTTGTGGAACAACCCAGACCAAATTTTTATTTTTGAAAATCCAACTTAAAAGTTATTTGGGTTTGAAGTCAGAAAAAAAGTAGCTTCTTCAAATGAATAGGAAAAACTGTCCGGAAAATGGAAAATTGGGAAAATTTGAGG
>CM055403.1:80269409-80281842 GCA_029228625.1 Pseudolycoriella hygida | reverse complement strand
GACGTACTCTTACAGCAAGACTGAAAACAATTTCGTAACTGCATGAGCCATGAAAATATATGATAGCTGAAAATCAATTTTATTATTACAGAGATGTTTACTCACCAACAACTGACAATCGACTAACAAAATTACTCGCTCAGCTCTCATATTTATATACGCCAATTTATAATTTTATAATTTATAAATATAATTTTGTAATTTGTAATGTACAAATTTAATTATAATTTTGTCATTTATAGTGAATATTGAGTGCAAGATTAATTGGCGTACATGTTTATCGGTTGAGAGCTGCGAATCGACTAACGAAATTACTCTGTCAGCTCTCGTATCTGTATCAGTCAACTTATAATTTTATTATTACGGAGAAGCTTACTCGCGAACAACTGAGGATCGACTGACGAAATTACTCAGTCAGCTCTCATATTTATATGAGTCAATTTGTAATTTTATAATTTGTAATTACAAATTATAAAATTATAATTACAAATTATAAATTTATAATTACAAATTATACAATTATAATTACAAATTATAAAATTATAATTACAAATTGTAAAATTATAATTACAAATTATAATTATAAAAGTATAATTTTGTAATTTATAGTGAATATTGACTGTAATTTTATTTCGCGTACATGTCTATCGGTTGAGAGCTGCTAGTCGACTGACGAAATGACTCGGTCAGCACTCGTTTTTATATCAGTCAATTTATAATTTTATAATTTATGACAATAGCTCATGGCAATGTCGATCAATTTTAAAATAGAAAAAAGACCCACCAGGCTTTAAGCCGGTCGTTTCTTGTTTGGATTTTACGGGGGCAAACATGAAAAAACTTGTACTGTTTTCCGGCAAAATTTGTTGTTTCTATGTGTGGGATCCATTCCTCGCCTTCGGCTCGACATAAAAACTTCCCACACGTCCCAACAATAAAATTCCCAAGAAGACAGCAAATAACTTTTTCTGGTCGAATGTATGACCTACCCCCCCCCTCCCCCCCCAAATATCCGCATTAACGGGGTGGTGATATAGCAAACTTTCGGCTTGAAAAAATGTTTACTTGTTGAGATATAAAGATTATAAATAGATGGCAGCACTCAAAAAAGCGTTACATAATTTATGAAAGGTTTGTAGTATGCTAATCATACAAAACTGTTGGTCTATGACTGGAGAACTTCAGATTAGCCACCAGAAGCAGAATCCGAAGGAAATATCTGTCCCCAGTAACTTCTTTGGACTTAGAAAGGAAATATGGCAATATAATAAATATTTCCGGTGATATGTACAGCAGCGTGAACTCAGAGCCTATTTTCGTGAAATTTGCGCAGAGACTTTCGAGAAAAAATCGCGAAATTCAGGATGTTTCTTATAATTGTTTAGTGAATTTAGTTCACCGAAGAAAGTTACCGTTTGTGAAAGTTCGGAAAATAAAAATTTAAAACAAACAAAAAGCCACGATTCTCTCAAAGAAGTAAATTTTTCGTGAAATTATTAGATTTGAATTATAATGTAGAATGTTGTATTAGCCGGAGTGGAGCGTATCGACAATCGACATGCTTATGCTTTTGTTGGTGTGGAGTGGAGGTGGTATTGCCATTTTTGTTATGCTATTTGTACGATTCACATGGAAGTATTTTCTTCATTACTTATTTAATACTCCTGCGGCGTTTAGCCAACAGTTCTCTGTAGGAGTGTCATGCACTAATAATAAAAGAAAAGAGGAAAAACTTCTCAGCTATGAAATAAGAAAAAGAAAAAGTCCTCGCATTTTCATTTATATTACGGAAAATATAAAAGAAAGTGTCATAATGAAAATGTGTGTGCTTACTAGCTATTGCCATTCGTTCGTTTATTTATATTTCCTTTATCAAATGTTAATCTTACGTTGTACTATCATCTCTACGAAAATAGAAAATGTTTTCTGCTTTCAAGCGAATATTATCCAGTCAGATACACCTATTCACAAAATAGACAACACTTTTATTTGTTACATCCCCAACAAATGTAAAATATAAAATAGCTCGACAAAAACAACGAAAGAAAACTTTATTGTTTTTACTTTAGGTTCTTTTCTCTTTTTGCTGGGGTGTTTAGGTTTTGTTCATGTTACATTATAGGACACACAAAATAGATGTTTTGAATGGGAAATGACATCAAATTAAGCGAAACTATCGAAAAAATCTTTTTATCTTTATTAAAGAGATAGCTGCGAGTGACGTCTTGATTCCTGTACGGCATATTTGATTCAAGAAGTTCGTATTATTAAATAAAGAACTAATCAACGTACTGCTGTCGCTCGCATTGACGGGCTATACAACAAAGAAATCGACGATTTTCACAAAATTCACATTATGTTGTGCTTGTCAGCTTGTCACATAAGTCGACGGCGCTCTAAGCGCGTGGATTATACCAAAGTTTTGAACCGCTGCTACACAATATTATTGCTCATATCGAACTCATATTCAAATTCGCTTCAACTTTGTCTTCGAAACATACCATAACAAAATTAAGCAGCAGCTCAGATACTTTTTGCATTAGTCGTTCTGGGAATATCAACGTATTCGGATAAGATATGTCGTTTTATCGCGGCTGCGGCGAAATACGAGCCCAAGGCCCAGCATCTTTCGACTTAACGTTTCACGGAACGATGACAGACAAAATCAACATACCATTTTTAACTAAGATAAATAGGTCAGACAGAATGATGTGTATTCATTGGATTAAAAGATCATAAAAAAACATTTTTAAAATTGAAATCAAAGTTTCTTTCAAGTCATGGTGAATGCTTGGAAAATATGAAAATGGGATATTATTTTTCTTGTGTCAGCAGAAAAAACTTTATGTTTCTTTTTTTTTCCTCTTCTTTGAGAATGGGATCATGAAGATTATGATGGAGATAAGGAAATGACGGGCATATTTTTTTCGGGATTTAGCTTGGAACGAATCGAATTAACTTGCTGAATTTCTTTTGTAATTGAAACATATTTTTGTTTGGTTCAATGTCAAATTTTGGCAGATAGTAAATCGATATTAAAATGACACATAAACCGAGACATAAACAAAAAAATATCATTTTCCAAAGAAAATGTTAACGACATCCGAACAATTCAAAACAAATAAACTTCGTTTTCTGCATTTACACAATAACTTTCAGAAACAAAATTAAGTGAAATTTTATTTGCACCAGGGGCCAGGGTCTATTTTTATAAGGATCGGAAGAGGATCTAATTTTGACCTAGACAACAAATATATCTGATTTGAAACCTGAAAATCAAGAAAATCAAGAACTTAAACTTTCAGATCATTTTATCCAAAGTTGCATGGATCAAACGAATTTGCATGGAATGGTCTCTGTCGGATCCGGTTGGATCATCAGGGACATCAGGGTTACATTGGGTCTTTAGCATGGAGAACTGTTGATGAGTAAATCTTTTTTGATTTTATAAATTTTCTTTTGTAATTGAAACATATTTTTGTTCGGTTCAATGTCAAATTTTGGCAGATAGTCGAAAGGTCTTGGGCCAAGACTCTGTGGAAGAACACATCCAGAAATTATGAAAAAGAAAGTTAGTGAAAATTGACTGAATGATCCGTGCTGTAAGGTCCTTAGTGTATGCCCAACTCACGATATTCGTGGTTTTTCATGCATATTCCTCTATTTTGACAAGTTTATTTTAACAGACGTAAAACGTCATTGTAAGCAATAAATTATTCTACGGCATACCTTCAAAACGTACCGTTTTTTTATTTTGTTGTTTTTTTTTGAAAAAAATTTGTACTACCGAATAGTATTTACTATGTTATAAGCGGTCTTTTCGCTGGAAATCAAAAACCATCAATTTTTAGGGTTATAAAGAGTTACATTGTGATTTGAAATTCAATTTAAGTGTCCGCCATCGCTCATTTTTTTCGATTTCGGCGGCTGTACTAACTGAAATGCTCCTTTCATTTTTTCCTTTATTAATTTTATAAAAAAATTGGTGCATTTTTTAGGCATGTCGTAGAACAACTTTTCGTTTAAAATAATATTTTACATCACTTTTGTCGAAATAGCCATGGTCCATTCAGAGGTTTTCTGTGCAATGCTTTAGAGAAAAAAAGCGAAATGTTTTTGTCCAGGAAAGTATGGATCCTATGCCTCTCCTTTGGCATTACGTTGGTCCTAAGGTCGATCCCAGCCAAAAAAATTCCTTTTGCTATGTTGTCGAGTAAACTGAGCGGAAATTTTTTGTCAAAATTATTATTTTAAAATTTTTTACATTTACTTCGGACGGGTTTTCTAATATTGCCCTTTCGGCAATTTGCAGTACAATTTAATGTCGACGTAATTTCATTGCAATATAATTTAATGTCGACGTGATTTCGTAAGGCAATGTTTACTTATATTTAGTTCGAGCTTTCCTGTAACATCTACTCTGTTTGCCACATCTATTCTGAAGGGTACCCTTCCATTGCGACGTCACACCATGAACCATCAAAAGAATGTCATTCCTAGGGTGAATGAAGTACATTCAATTAAGGCGGGGGTAGTCAGGCAATTCTCGCTTTACTTACAAAAAAAACCATTCCGTTTTGCCTCCGTTTACTGTTTAAATAATAGAAAAGAGGCGTGGTTTCAGTAAATGGTGGGAAAACGGAGTGGTTTTTTGGTAAGTGCCATTCAGATTTACCCAATTTTTTCAGGTCAGATAATAAAACGACCTGAATCTGAACTTAAAAATCATGTCTCCTGAGGCAAGTCTTTTTCTTAAAAGTCATTCATTTATAAGTTAAAAATTGTACATTTCGAGTTGCTCTATCACCTCCCCACATACCAATGGCAGCCTCTGTCAAAATACTGAAACATCTATAAATCAATAAAGGTGCTGCCCTTGATTCATATTCTATTTATTTTTCTTAGATTTCGTATTTCTCCATTTTTGGTTATTTTGAATTTTCGCCAAAATAAAATAAATTCATCAAAGCTGTAAAAATACATTTCCAAGTCCGTAAGTCTAAGTTCTTAGATTTATTTCGGCAAAACTTTGAAGTGATTCGGTAAATGTTTGAATTATAAAGATTTATTGAGCTATTCATTGGATGTTAATGCACGAATCTAAAATCAGAATGTTAAAGCAAATTTGTTTCTTATAACTCACGTGCTGAAGGAAAAGTTATACCAAAAGAAAACCAGTTTGAGATCAGATAAAGGAAAATAAAGTTTATATTTTTCAAAATTCATGAATTAAAATGGAAAGGAACTTGCTAGAGGCGCTTCTAAATCCCTTACATTATCGACAAGTATCGCTTCCTTTATTCATTGATGAACTTTTATTTCGGAGTGTCAGTGGGGGCCCAAAAGTGGTAAAGGGGGGCTGGCCGGATTTTTTCTAATGCATCACTTAATGACTACGTACCATCAAAAGTTCAAGTGTTCCTAATAACTTCGAAACTACTGGTATTTTGTAGAAGTAAGGCTTTAAAGAACCATTCACGATGTCCGGTTTTCTGTAAATTTTTGAGCCCCTTTAACGCTTACTACCTCTGATTTCTTTGACCTTCACAAAAGAATGGCATCTGATTTCATCATAAAAGTTGAATGTTTTGTCAATGTTGCTTCATCTCTACAAACAATTTACATTTCTACTTTCTTTGTGAAGCCTGCTGCAAAACTAGATACTGAAGTCACTTTTTAGTAACATGCTGTTTTAATTCGTGTGTATGTTACATTCTATTCTTGCATTTTGCTGTTCAATGCATATGCTGCAGGGAACTATAAATTAAGCTAAATTAAATTATCGTATTTTTAAGGTGCAGTCTTTGTCTTAGTAGATCTCCCAAAATTAGTACAGCTATATAAGATAATTTAGTGCTCCTTCTTATTCTACTTCTTTTAACATATTGTGACAGAATCAATTTTGAAGGGATAAATTTTAATTAATTTATGTCACTTGTAGAGCGAACTTTTAGTTCAGAAATACTTTAACGGATTTTTTTGTTCAAACTCATCAGCAAGAAATATTACAAAATTTTCCTGCATCACAACCTGTCGGTGTATTTTTAGAGCATACGCATACCGTAGACTTAAAAACTCTGAGATATACATATCGTTTCGTAGTTCAAATAACAAATCTCGTGCATATATCACAAAAAAAAAGAGATAAGAACTAAAAACGCACAGAATTTCGTCCCAACTAGAAGTTATAAATTATCACAATAAATAACAGATGTTAAGAGTAAAGGACGGAAATGTAAATGAGACGTTGTTTGATCATCCCTTTTCATGTTGAGGATTAAAGTGTGTATTGTGTGCATGGTACTCGTAAATTTAAGATTTGAATAAAAATATTTTCTACATTGAAGATAGAAAATTTCGGTTGAAGGAAAATTAATTGGTTTTGTACTCTTCAACCGTGCAAGTGCTGGTATTTAACGGTTCAAAAGTCTTTTAAGTCCTTATCAATAGACTTCAACTTCGCCAATGTTCAAGGGATTTGTGAATATTTACTACATGTATACATCATTTTGAATTATGGAATAATTATTAAGAAAATGTTTTCCATTAATAATTAGGTGTAGTGTGAGCAAAAAAGACCGAGTTGTTCCTGAGATATCTGAAAAAGTTTTCAGAAACCATAATTTTTAAAAGCCATTGTAAGGTAAGAATCTCACAAAGAATTGATTTCAAAGGGAAAGTTTAAAGCTCCATGAGATCTACAAGTGAACACTTTGGTCTAACAAATTCCAGATGAAAAAGGAATCTGAACGGAACTCTGCTGGGACGTGCGAGAATTGCATTTTTTGCTGATTTAAATATGCTAAATAGTTCAAAATAAATTGTGACAAGCAAACGCACACGGTTGACAATCACTGATATTGGTTCAAAACTCTCAGCAAAAAGTGCTAGAGAAATCAGCTTTAGTCCACAATTTAGGAAATGATCTTCAAACACCTCACTCACGTCGAAAGTAACCAAAAGTTATCAAAAAAGCGAAGCAAGTGAAGAAGTGTTAGAGGAATCGGTTCTAGTCGAAAATCTAGGAGTTGACCTTGTAGCACCTCACTCATAAGGAAAATATTTTGAGTGCATCGGAAAAAACGATGGAAGATAGGAAGGGCTAGAAAATCAGTCATAATTCCGAAGTTTTGGTTCTGATCTAGGAACAACTATGTCACGTAGAAATCAGTCCAAATCCAATGAAAAAACCGTAAAAAATTGTGAAGTGCTAGAGAAATCATTGCCACGCCACAATTATTTTGTAACACCTCACTCATGTCGATAGTAACAGTCATGAGAGCCGGAAAAAAATTTGTCGGCGGCGTCTAGCCGAGAAAAAATCTTCATTGGTTGCGGCTAAGACGACTAAATTTGATTAAAACCTGACGGCCACCGATTAAAATGTACTAACCGCCCGCCGCATCGGTTAAATTTAGTCAATCTTTCACGCGCACAAAATTAAAGATCCTACTATCCAACTTGATTTCTGCACGTCCCTGATAGCAAAAACATTGAAATTATGTGTACCAAACCGTAGCAGAAGCACCGACTACACCGGGCAAAGCCGGCTCTTGGCCCGGTTGAAGTAATTCGTTTTCGGTTGAAGCCGAAAATATAATTTAAAAACGAAAAATATATTAATTCAGGAAGGAAACGGAACTTGAATCGTCGAAAATGAATACCTAAAAATTAATTAATGTTTTTACAAGTTCAAAATAATAAAAACCTTTGCTCGCTTTGCTTGCGGTTTCATATTCAACTGAAGTTGAGTATCGGTATTTTGAAGAGACTTTGGACCCTTTACAAGCTACATATGGCATTCTATTCTCTCACGGTGTTCTACAAAACTGTCCCCACATATTGTAGGCCGAGTTCCATACAACTAAATAATAAATTCCAACAACGCAACGACAGCTGCGCAGATTTTTTTACACTTCAACATTCACTTGAAAAAGTTTGAGCAACGTCATATATAATGTCATATATTTTGTTTGGAATACAATGTGTTTACAATATTGAAACGTGGAAATTTTACTTTAATTTTCGATCACATATACAAGTAACAGAAGGTCACAGGTTGAGAATTTTTATTTTGAATTATTTTGTCATTGTAATGACGCTCAGATTGAACTCAACTAGAACAGTTGTGTTCTTGAACATATTAGAAGCATCAACATTTCGGCATCCAGTGCCGATTAGTGGCGGAACCACTATTTTTTGTTATGAGGAATAGCACGTTATTTTTTACAATGCTGTGCTTACATTGCATGGAACTACATATATGATGTTAGGAACATGTTCAAGAACACAACTGTTCTAGTTGAGTTCAATCTGAGCGTCATTACAATGACAAAATAATTCAAAATAAAAATTCTCAACCTGTGACCTTCTGTTACTTGTATATGTGATCGAAAATTAAAGTAAAATTTCCACGTTTCAGTTTAATTGTTCCACGATCAAGCGAAGCTCGAGTAATATATAAGATATTCTCAAAAAACAGTTTACAATATTGTAGAATATTGTGAAATCCAACTTGAAGCTTTATCCAGCTCAGACCCTCAATGCGGCTATGACTTTTTGTTCCGATCATTCTAAAAATGCTCACTTGTGGCGTAAATCTTTAATCGATTCGTTAATCTACATCGAAAGAAGACAATTATAGAGATTTCGACGCTCCTCCTTCAGAGAAACACTTTTCGGTACATTTCTCAAAGTAAATGTTTCCTCTAAAACATTTTTGGCTCCTAGTTAGACCTTCATAGGGCAGTGACTCGAAGAATTGTACATGCCTGATCTTGTCGTACTTGTCACTACCTTAGATTTACCTTGTGCATTAGAACGTTCAAAGAACTTTCATTGTTTCTCTTGAACACACAGAAAACATTTTTGCCCCGGTTGGCCATCGTCCCAATATTTAACTTGGTGAAGACACACATTTCTATCAGTTTGGAGACCTTGAGTCTTTTGATATTGTTAAAGCTTGTGTGGTGTTTGATATTTCGATACGTCTCGTACGGGTCTGATGTAATCTAAACTTTCATTTACATAAGGAACTATACATATGGTAAGCGCTCAAATTTCAGTTTTTCCAAATGAAATAAAATTCGAAAAACGTTTTGAGTAGTTTTCGTGAATCGAAACTCAAATTAACTGGAACGTAGCCTTCTATTTGGAAAGGTAACAGTTATTCGCATGGCTGCATTTTTTTAAAAAGCAACTCATTGTTACGCAACAATTTCATGTTTTTATTGCTTCTGACCAACGATATTTCGTAGGTTGTTTAACCCAATTTTTTACTTACTGATCGGCAAAAGAGTAAATATTTTGTGTAATGAAACTTTGATACCAGCAGATTTACAAAATCTACATGTTAAGTTGCGTATGCCACGTTTTTGTCTATTACGATCTGATTTGCTCATATGTACGACAACACACTTTCAATGGAAAAATACAGAAATCAATACTTGCCGTTGTACGAAAGGAGTCATAAAACGAAACTATGAGTCTTATCAATAACACTTTTTCAATATCTTCATGAAACAACGACATTGCTCAGAAGTGTGTCCCACTTAACAATTTTTCCGCTATGAGCTGGGCTGAATGAGTTTATTGAAAGTAGAGTATACAAAAGTAAAGCTTCCTGTATTCAGGCGACCGACGATCGAATTTAACTAGAACTAGCAGAAATGCTTTTTCACGCAAAATACTGTTTTTGATAAAAAGTGATGAAAAAGATCCGAAATCGAAAACAGCACGAAAAATAATCTATGCAGCAAGTTGCGAAAAGGAAGTGTTTTTGTCATTAGATGTGGAATTTTCACATCGTGTGACAAAAACGCCATATTTTCGCAACGTGTTTCATAGTGTACGTTTTTTGCAATTTCGTTTTTTGCAACTCATAAGTAGTGATAAAAAACTGATTTTGTAACTTCGGTTTTTTAGTTACGAAAAGCACCCCTTTTCGCAACTAAAAACAGAACGAAAAAGTTCTATGTTCGCAACGAATGCGTCCTCTAATTTTCCTATCAAAGGCTAATATGACAAACAAATCGCTTGCTGGCGTGAATAGCCAAATCTGATTGAACTGTTTAAAGTAAGTAGAAAATAGAACGTAAAAAATTAGAACAATGTGTCAATTGCTGGCGCTTGCGAGCTGGGGTGAACAACCCAGACACATGATATGGCGACTGGGTTCTTCACAAAGCTATAAATCTTATAAAACAAATTGTCATATCATAGAAATTTTTTTTGCATTGTATGCGGTGACGAAATGTCAAGTAATAATGACGTTTGCACACATTTGAAGTCTACAGTCTACGGCTGGGTTACCATTTCAAGTCTCTGGAATAACCCACTAGTGATTGAACATGAACACTCAGGTAGAAATTAGAACGTAGAAGTTAGAAATCCTATGTTTTATCTCTCTTTTTTGCTTGTGCAATAAAGCTCGGCCTTAATACTTTCCCTCAAATGATAATAATACATTTATTACAATTAGACCAAGGTTAGCATTAAGGTCTGATCTATGATCAGACAATACCATTTGAGTTTTGACTGTTCCGTCGGTGACTAAACCTTAAATTTGTTTGAGCGAACATCGTTTTTTTGCGAATCATTCATTTTCTGCTTTTAATTTAGCGGCCAAAGGAGTAATGAAAGAAGTTCACACGAATTGAATGCTTCGTCACCGACTTCTTTTGGCGCCCTTAGTTGTTCTATCGTCAGTTGGTGAACTTATTCCCTGATCAATTATTGCATCGAGAAGCAATTCAACTATTCCGGAAGTATGTTAGTTTATCGGTATAAGAGGATACCAAACGGAACAATTTGTGTGTCAAGTACTATATCATCGTTGTTTTTCTTGCAAACTATTATTATATTTTTAGAAATTTGAAGGTTTTATATTGTAAAAACAAAATTCTACATTGTTTACAGAAAAGGTTTTGTATTATTAGTGTTGTTGTGTTAACAGGGTATAATCGATTCATCTGAAGCTTAAGCTACAGTTGAACACATTTGAAATCTTTTACATACGTGAATAAGTCTCAAATAATGATTGATGAACATTACAAATTCTTACAAACTCGAAGATCAATCTCATGTTTTTTCGCCTATTTTTTTCCATTCCCATCCCATCGATACTTATATGTGTTTGTGTTGTTACTACTGCATGTAGCATACATTTCGCTGGTGTATCCCTAAAAGATAGAGAAATGACTGTTCAAAGTAAGTTAAGCTCAAGGATTTTGTTGCGATACATTGCTTTTTCTGATAGAGGTACAATTGGTGTTTTCTTCGGCTTTTAACGAAAGAGGATATCTAAATCTATGAAGAAGCCTTGCACGTGGAATTTTTTGTCGGAAGATTTTTTTAAAATAGCTATTTTTATGAACAAAGAAAATAGCAATTTCTTTAAAAAGAGAAAATTGAATTGTCGTAGTTGAGAAAGATGCACTGACTAAAGGGCTCATTATATTAGACGCGATGCGAATCGCATCGCGTAAGGTTTGTGTGAAAACTCACCTTGACAAAAAAAAAATGTTTGTTCTGTCAAGTTGAGCTTTCACACAGACCTTACGCGATACGATTCGCATCGCGTCCAATATATGAGCCCTTAAAGGGGTCATTATATTGAGACGCGATGCGAATTTTCTGGCGCTACAATTACATGTAATTCCATATCCGCAAAAAAACCTTAATTAGTTCATTTAAAATTAATTTATACTGAAAGTGTAAAATTTAAAATAATATGGAAAAATTAGTTAATTTAAAATTAATTTATACTGACAGTACAGTCTTTCACGCTGACCAGACGTGCGACAAACTTGCTCCAGTATATTTTTTCAAACATTTCAAGTTTAATATTTCTTTCAACTGTGAGTTAATATCATGGGCGCGCGGTAGCATTGCGCCCGTGACGCAAGTCCCCATACGATTAAAAAAATCAGAAATTTTTTTTCGTAGACTGCGGAACCATATATACAGCTAAGTTTCGACTTTTTTCCCTTGCGTCGTACCCCCCTGAGACCTAGTTTATCCGATTCTACGTAAAATTTTGATTGAAATCGACCTTTCACTCATTAAAATCGGTCCAGTGGATCCGAAGATATGACCTTTAGAAAATCGTCATTTTCCATACAAAATGTGCTGCTTCATAGAAGCCAAAGAAAATGTATACATCCTACGTTAGTTAGTTAGTTAGTTAGTTAGTGGGTGAGTTAGTTAGTTAGTTAGTTAGTTAGTTAGTTGTGGCATTTCCATTTGTATGAAAAACGACTTTTTTGGCGATTTCTCGAAAACTGGCTGTCAGATCTTCTTTAAATTTTGCAGGGACCTTCGGATGGGCATTCCTCGCCATCTAAGATTTTAAAAAAGTGGGGTCACCGGCTTCGTTTGGGCGCTAGGGCTCCTGGAAGCTCCCATATAAAATAATGTGTATGTGTGTGAGTGT
>CM055403.1:80242060-80268909 GCA_029228625.1 Pseudolycoriella hygida | reverse complement strand
TTCCATGAGGTTTTTTGATATTTTTCGGCTATTCTCGACATGAGTGAGGTCATGCAATAGAGCTTCCTAGGTTTAAGGGATTCTTAAGGATTTTTGTGGATTTCTCTTCTAGCACTTTTCAACTTCCATCAGGTTTTTTGATATTTTTCGGTTATTCTCGACATGAGTGAGGTCATGTAATGGAGCTTCCTAGGTTTAAGGGATTCTTAAGGATTTTTGTGGATTTCTTTAGCACTTTTCAACTTCCATCACGTTTTTTGATATTTTTCGGTTATTCTCGACATGAGTCAGGTCATGCAATGGAGCTTCCTATGTTTTTTTTAAGCGATTATTAAGGATTTTCGTGGATTTCTCTCGCACTTTTCAACTTCCATCAGGTTTTTTGATGTTTTTCGGGTATTTTTGACATGAGTCAGGTCATGCAATGGAGCTTCCTAAGTTTAAGGGATTCTTAAGGATTTTTGTGGATTTGTCTAGTATTTTTCCACTTCCATCAGGTTTTTTTTTGATATTTTTGGGTTAATCGCTTTACTTCCAAAACTACTGATATCACACCAAAAACCTTTTAAAAGGGAAATGTGACGCAAGTCGTTGTCCCTTCTTCCAAAACAACTGATATCAATTTGGGTGACGCTGAACGCTTCGAAACGCAAAAAAACTTTCAAAATATTTTCACATTTGATTAAAAAATGCGTCACAAATGCCGGACACTGATGTTATAGTTTTTCTGTTCTTTCAGCTTTCACACCGCAAAAATTTGACTTGAATGTAGGAATGTATGTAGTATTTTTGTACAGGAAGTCAAATTTTTGCGTATAAAATTGAAAGAACAGAAAAACTATAACACCAGTGTCCGGCATTTGTAACGCATTTTTTTAATCAAATGTGAAAATATTTTGAAAGTTTTTTTGCGTTTCGAAGCGTTCAGCGTCACCCAAATTGATATCAGTTGTTTTGGAAGAAGGGACAACGACTTGCGTCACATTTCCCTTTTAAAAGGTTTTTGGTGTTAACCATTGTTGATGATTTAAATCAAGAGCTGTGCTGTTCTCAATTATTTCAAGACTTATATTTCATTGTTTTTCACAATTTTTACGGTACAAATTGTTGAATCTGGTCATCGATTTTTTGCTGAAAAAATTCAATTAACAATGGCATCGCAAATTTTTTTTGTAAAACGTATACATGTGGCATAATGCAACGTTCCATTGTGAACAATAAGAGTGTACTTGAACCGAAGCTGTGGTGACACACATACATAGCTATGTACTAATGCATCAACTCTATGGATCATATGGATCGGTATATGGTCTGCTTCAATCAGTGTTTAAATGCCTCAATACGATTGTCACAATGGCTGATCCGGTGTTCATTGTACTCAGCGCTACGTTTTAGAGACGAAAGGTAAAAGTGGCTCTTAGACTTTGCAACGGTCCAGCGCATCGTTCGAGTTTTGAAGGAGAAAACGAACAGTGAATGGCCTACACACACCACCATTATTCTAATCAAAGGCTAAAAATGATCGAGTTGTATTTCGGTGCTGTTAATTTCAAGGACGTAGATATTCTGATTAGAATTTGGTTCTAACTATGATTATTATCAATAATCATTCCGATTATTTCTTATTTCATGGCAACATAACACTTTGTGTAGTGAACAATTATTAAATTTAAATTAAACTAAAAAATTTAAGTTATTTCAAGTGATTCATTCAAAAACATTTTTTTTTGAGTACTCCTTTAAGGTGCTATGCACAGTGGAGTCCTATTATAATATTTTCTTTTTATTCAAAATATTGTAAAAAGGAATTGTAAAATATTTCATGATGTAGAAATAAAGTCAAAGTCAAGTGTACCTCTTACAGAGGAGGTGTGACGCAAGTCTTTATGTCTGCTTACAAAAGCTGTGAAATCAGAAAAGTGTCACGCAATAATCATCTAAGGTAAAACTATTTTCTTCCAGTTACAAAAGTTCTGAAATCAGAGGGATGTGACGCATTAAGCTTCGATTCGCAACAAACATTTTTAAACAAAATTATGTTGAGTTCAAAAAATTGCGTCACAAATGCCAGACACAACGACGAAACAATTTTTCTATACTTTCAGTTTTTACGCAGCGAAAATTTGACTTTTATTTCTTATTACATCGTTTAGAGTAAATTTTAATTTTTGCGTCTAAAAACTGAGTGTTTAAAAATTATTCCGCTGGTGGGTCTGGCATTTGTGGCGCAATTTTTTGAACTCAACATAATTTTGTTTAAAAATGTTTGTTGCGAATCGAAGCTTAATGCGTCACATCCCATGCATCACACTTTTCTGATTTCATAGCTTTTGTAAGCAGACATAAAGACTTGCGTCACACCTCCTCTGTAAGAGGTTTTTTTGCGGATATCAGTACTTTTGTAAGTTTGTAAACAACTTTCTAGCTGCCATAGTTCTAGAGGTATAAATCATCCCTCTGGAATCTGGAAGTGGCGTTATCCTGGGATTAGGCCACATTTTCCCAAAACCATGAAACACGTGTACGCTAAAACTTAATTCTCTACAACTTCGCCTTTGGAACAAACTTTCTAACTCTCATAGTTCTGGAGATTTGGGTCATCCTGCCTAATTATGGATGTGGCCATATACCAGGATTGGGCTATATTTCCCCAAAACCCTGAAACACGTGTTCGCTTAAATTTAATTCTCTATAACTCCGCCTTTGGAACCGACTTTCTAACTCTCATAGTTCTGGAGATCTGGGTCATCCTGCCTAATTATGGAAGTGGCCATATACCAGGATTGGGCCATATTTCCCCAAAACCCTGAAACACGTATTCGCTTAAATTCAATTCTCTATAACTTCGCCTTTGGAACCAACTTTCTAACTCTCATAGTTCTAGAGATTTGGTTCGTCCTGCCTAATTATGGAAGTGACCATATACCAGGATTGGGCGTTATTTCCCCAAAACCCTGAAACACGTGTTCGCTTAAATTCAATTCTCTATAACTTCGCCTTTGGAACCAACTTTCTAACTGTCATAGTTCTAGAGATTTGGTTCATCCTGCCTAATTATGGAAGTGGCCATATACCAGGATTGGGCCATATTTCCCCAAAACCCTGAAACACGTGTTCGCTTAAATTTAATTCTCTACAACTTCGCCTTTGGAACCAACTTTCTAACTCTCATAGTTCTAGAGATACGGAATACATTTCATGAAACTTTCAAAACCTTACAACGTCAAAAAATAATTGCCACAAAGAAAGAAAGAAAGAAAGGTTTACCAAATTGACTAGTTAAAAATATTCGATTTGAGTCCATTTCCATGCAAAATAGCAAAATTGTTTGATTCATATCTTCGGAACGACTGAACCGATTTTAATGAGTGAAAAGACACTTCGGCCTAAAATTTTCCGTAGAATCCGGGAAAAATATTTTCCGGGGGTACGTCGCTCGGGGGGGGGGGAGTCAAAAAGTTCCTGTATATATGTTCCTTAGTCTACCAAAAAATTTCTTGTGAATTTTTTGGCGTGTAAGACTTGCGTCACGGGCGCATTGCTACCGCGTGCCCATGATAAAACAAAGTATCTATTATTGATTTATATCAACGGGACAAGTGAAAAATTACTTAACGTTGTAAAATGTGTAAAAACGTCTTACGCGATTTTATTCGCATCGCGTCCAATATAATGACCCTTAAAGCTTTTAGCTAGTATGCCGCAATTCAAACGAGTTGATTCCCACCGAGTTATGAATTAAAGTATTTATGAAATTTTCTTGAAAGATTCACTCGCTTTTTACATATTTATCATGCTATAAAAGTTTGTATTTGTTCTAGCCGACGGTTCTCATTAAGTTAATTAATTATTGGTTTGACTTAAAAAGCTCTGGACGATATTAAACGTATCCCCTTACTTCCCGCTCTTCCCCATGTTACATTTAAGAGTGTTGTAGTACCTGCAGGACGTTTGTTACTTCGTGCGAGTCCAAGGATTTTTATTTATCAGAAAGCAGATAGTGAATTAATGCCCTCCACGGTTCCAAAAAGTTTAGATAAACACTTGAGGACGATTTATCAATTAATCTGTGATTTGCTTCTCGAGTGAGATGGTCCGCATCTGGGTCTCTGTCCGACTCGTTTACTTCTTGTATGAACATTAGCCTGAACAATGCCTGTTCTATGTATGTATGTCATATAATTGAATAAAAAATTTTCCGTTCCGTTGGCTATTTAAAGATTTTATACAAGTCATTGAAAAATTTTAATCCGAGATATGAGATGTAGAATTTAATTTGCTGAAATGAGAAGATTACCAGACGAACATGCGAGTTTCAATATACAAAAACTGTTAAAATGAAACGAAGAATTATAATCTTTCGTTATGGTGATATGCAAAACTACAGTAAATTTGTTTGTTCTCATAAGTGGTAAAGTCAACGACCATTTAAAGCTCAAGAACTATGACCACTGAAACAACGTATAACTGAATTTAATCTCTAGCGTTATTATGAAACGAAAGGAAAAAAATTGTTTAAAGACTAAACAAATTATAATCACTTCTTTAATAAAATGTTGTTGTTGTTGTTGTTGTTGTTGTTGTTGCTATTCCTGATTGTAAATAAAATAACGTCTCAGCCAATGTAATAATTACCCTCTTGGGTAATGAATTGAAATCATAATTCCTTCTGTACAACTCAATTAACAGTAGTTGGGGGAACATTGTTAAACGCCTTTTCGCTGGGTAATTGCAGCCTACAAGTTAACAGCTTGGAAGATTCTCTCTATAAAATGTTCTGTACTTACGATGAAAATGAATTTGAATTCCTAAGTAGTCGATAGTAGAAGTCATTGTTGAAATAATATTTAATTATAGGTGTGTGATGCTCGCTTTTATTTTCGTTTTTTTCATAAACGTGTACTCACGTTCGATAACTTTTTTTTCTTCATAAATACTTAATGAAACTTTTCGATTTAATCGGATCTATCTACCTGAAGTATTGCTTTCATGAACCAGAAGACCAACAATTTTCTTACTTTTATTACGCATTCATAATTGACTGTAGCTTCTATACGTTGTTTTCTATACAAATGAGTTCCATTTCGTAACAAATGAGAACGAATTAATCACTTCGTTGATAGAATTTTTGAAAGTGACTTGACGTGAAACATTTGTATACGACACGACGTCCCATGAATTTTCTTGTTCCATTTTTAGCCATCAAAGAAAAGAATTAATTCCAACGAACGTGAATAAAATCCGATCGTTTTAATTGCTCAATTATCTTAAATAGTTAGTTGACTAAACTCACGGCAGCGCTTCATTATAAACGTCTACAATGTTAAGACCTTTACGAAGTTCACAGATATATTGTGTTTGTGCTTTAGGGAACGTGTATGTATGGATGTATATTTCACTAACTCACAGGAAGCTAACGCTACCTACCACACTACCTGTGAGTTCGTATCGGTCACGAAACTTGTCGTTCTTTTCATTCCTTTTTCTTCATTTCGTCAATAATATCGTTCTTGCTCCCAACCCCTTGCTTTTTAGAGATGACATTCATTTCGTTTTTTCATTATGATTTGCTACATTTTGTGTAGTAATATTCGCACATTTCAGGAAAATATTTCTTCCGTTGTTCGGGTGAAAATTGCACCAAAAACATTAACTATTTCAATATTCTTTATCGGAATGAATGAGAGAAATGCCATATGGGATGACAAAAAAATTGATATTTAACAGATATTTTATCAGATATCGCAGTAAGGCGCAACCTGTTGTAGAACTTGTATTTATTTGAATATAAAAAAGTTATGCAAACAGTTTAGGACCGTTTTCTTTGATTCGAACTCGTACGGGTCTGTTTGAGCTTCTGTTTTTTTCTTTTAGTTATTTTTAGTGTGACTCAACCGTGGCAACTTTTTACCATAACTTAACAAAGTATATTTATATGCCATTCGCCATGGATTATCTTTTAATGGTGTTTTATAAACCGATGTCAACGCTATCCCTAGCCAAATAAAACAAAAGTGTCGGGGAGCCATTAGTTTGATTAAATAGTTTCTGTCAAATAAAGTGGTATCCAAGAATGAGTTTAGCCAGAAATTTATGATGTAATTAAATAAAACTATAAAATAAATGTGAGTTATGAGAGCTGAATGGGTTTTGTCTTGCTTTCCATGGATACTTATGGGATCTCTTGTGGAATTTTTTTTTAGAAATACGGCAAACGATTTCTAAAAATCGTCGAAAATGTTAAAATATAATTACGGCAATAAAATTAAAAGTAGATAGTCAAATGAAACGAAAAGCCTGAGAAATACATTATGCGTAGAATTGATAAACCTTACGAACACGATTTTGGTTGATTAAAATGTTTGTTTATGTTAACCAGCTAATTGAATGCTAATTGGATAACAATAATTAAGAGGCTCTGAACGTTTTTTTTTATTTCCAGGTGTAAATTTTGGAAGATTGTATCCAGATTATGTTCTTTCGTAACGCTGTTATAATTCGATTAATTGAAAATCGTTGCGTGTTTCCAAAAATAATGTCTTCATTTTCATCAGCGTGTTAGATTATTGAAAAATAGTTCAGAGCTAATTGTGTGCACTTTGCTCTTCTGTCAGTTTGTCTATTTCATCATATATAGCATACATTAGCATTAGGATCGCTCTACGTACCTAGCTACATTCCCAGAGTTCTCTCAGAGATGTATGCTGGGAACGTGAAGTGATATAATTAGTTATAGTCTAGTTTTAAGAGATAAATTCAGTTTGAAGGTTTTTACAATCCAAGTTTTCCTTCTACAAAATACAAACAAAAACCACAACACTAAAAATACTAACCTACTACTAACAATTCAGTTGTAAAAGCTCACGACACAGCTTCATCACAACAGTAATCGAAATATTATTATTATAGAAAATTAATGTTGAAAATGGTCAATCATAATAAATCCTCTATCTATCTATCTATCATATATAGCATATAGAAATTATGATAGAAAGATTCTATGTTTGTGGACGTTCATGAATTACGTAACGCAAAAAATGGATTTTCTGGATGCCCTCCCCCTGTCACGCAAGCTCGTGAAGAGCTCAGAGAAGCTCCCAACAGCTTCATAGCAGACGCGCCGACTTTTATTTTGGTCGTATGGTGCAATGTAGAATTCGTAGTGGGTGGTGCGCCCTAAGTTAACAATAGTTGTGAAATAAAACGTGAGCGGGAGAGCGAGCGATTTTTTTTAAGAAATTATTAGAATCTTGTCTCTCCAAATTAATTGATTTAAATTGAAAAAAAATCAAAATATTGGAATATTTAAGAAAGTTGACGCTGGTAGGGCTTGTTACTAAACACGTAGGCACAAATTATCAAATCCTACAAAAACGTTGCATAATGAAATCATTTCATCTCAAGGGCTCATTTCAACCATCCAAAATGTAAACCTTGTTCGTGGAACATCATCTTTGTTCGATTTCTACCATCATATGTACCGTTTCGATTGTTACAAAAAGAGTAAACATTTAATACGTCTTCCAAGTATTCTGAATCTAGATGATGTGTCACTTAGAAAGTCTGCATTTTATCCACGGTGAAACGAGTTCAAGTAAAATCGAAATGATTCTTAACGTCTCCAATGTAGGATTTTTAACAAATAACAGAACCAACACACTCTGGTGGGCAAGTAGCGAAAAGCAGTTTTATTATTGCTATTATTGCTTAACGAAAATATATAAACTTATTCAAGAATTCTGACATTTGAAGCAGATTATGTTTAGTTCGTGATATCAACGTTACGAGTATAATAGATGTCGCACTTTTTGTTGAGAATGAATATCATGTATGTACTGACCAGCCGTGTTCATTTCATGTCAATCTGCTACAATATAATGACCTTCATTAATCATATGAATTCGCGGAAGTAAATACAGCTTACCGAGTGCCTGACGTTAGAAACCATTTTCCAACTGTCCAACTGTCCAACATCATTATTCCTGTTATACTTTGGAACATTCCGAAAATAAATAAACTTCTTCGCAAATGCTTGTAATTTTAGTAATTTGTTGTTAAATCAACTAATTTTTGACTTTCTGTACTTGAGATGTTATATAAAACAATGCCACACTGGCTCAAAAAACCCCTTCGGGGAAAAATCCAAAATGCCCATATTTTCGGGTGAATTTTCTAGTTCCTCTTCACTAAAATATTGATGATAAATGCAATTCTTTGATTTGCGATACTTTACCTGCGAAGTTACACATTTTACTGCGAGATATGCTAAGATGACGAAGCCTTATCTTGCTATGCTACAGCGCAAGTGGGTCTTCTTGCTCTAAGCGCAAGCGGCTCCTATCAGTCATAGCCATTAAAATACCCTAATGATTTCGGCGTCACAGACGATTTTTTTGAAATACTTTACTCCAGTTAAATAGGATTGCTTAGACGCAGCAGGCGAATTTCAGTATTTGATTGATTGTGTATAACGCCGCATGCGAACATTTTCGGGCTACTCGATAGTTCTTTAACTACTTTGTAGTAGGTACTTATGTGAGCGCCGAATTCACTATTTACTATGACCAGCTCACCACGAACGAAGAGGAAAATAACTGGAACAAACATGCTCAAGAGGCGGATAAAGCGCAAGGAACACAAGTCGAGGTGGCAATGTGCGGGAGGGGGTTAAGCAAAAAGGAACAAATATTCGTCAACAACAATTCTATTCAATCGAGCTGTTTCGTCATTCGAATCATTCGAACCAAGTTGGGACGAGCTCAGGTCAATAAGACAGTTTTTCAAGTAAGACTTGTCAAACTCTAATTATGCCTGGGACTCTTCGAAAAATATCGATAATGATCATCAAAAAAATATATTAATATTGATAATCAAAGTCATTATCATTATTTCAATAAATATCGATATATAAAAAACTATCATAATCAAAATACAAAAAATTATCAAAATATCGGCAATTTTCGGTAGAAAATATGTAAAGCAATTCCAACAACACGGAGAAATGTTTCTGATAAACATTTGATAATTTTATCAGTATTTAATATTTGATATTTTGATAGTTATCGATATTTGATATTTTCATAGTTATCTATATTTGATATTTTGATAATTATCGATATAGCGATAATCATATTGAATATCAGTATCAAAAAGAAATATTGATAATCGATACTTGTCGATATTTGATAATCAAAGTAATTATCGTCCATGCCTTCGGGTAATCATCCGACGAAAATAGTTTTCAAATGACTAATACAAGAGACGTATGAAACACACCAACCCAACATTTTTCATATTAATTAAAAAAACAACGGAAGAATTGTCGCTCTTGTTTTTTGGAATCCTATACTATCAGTAGTTTGAAACAGACAAATGGGCACAAAAGGAGAGCTTTTTAACCGATTACAAAAACCCCCCTCTTACTACCCTCCAGATGTTACTATTGTAGCAGTTAACCAAAAACCTCTTGAACTTCGTCATGGTTTAAGAGTTGTTAAAGTTCAAGGTTTCACATAATATTAAAATGTAGCCTCAGTCTGGCAGTAAAACTTTTTGTTTTTCTTTGCAATAAAAAAAATTCGAAAATGTTCACCTCTTAGCGGTTACGCTGAATAAAGTTTTCTTTATGAAACTGTTGATTTTGAGAACAAAATCTGTACGAAAAGTACACACAACACAGCCTCTCTATACACATACATTTTTTATTATGCTGTATGTATAACTTTTTTAATCACACAAAATAAACAAAAAATGAAAAAAAGGATAACAAAGGAAAAAGTTCGTGCTTCGAACGTGAAATGAAGTCATTTATTGAAATTTGATTTGTATGGTCACATACAGCAACAAGTAACGAAGTTTTTATAAACTAATACGTTATAGATGTGTGCGAGTCAGGGTATATTTTCAAAAAAAAATTTTCCAAGGCATTCATCATTGAAATTCTAAAAAATATTTTTTATTTCGTCAAACAAACAACAAATTGAGAACTTTTGGTAAATCTCGATTCCCTCAAATATGCCCTGATGTTCTTAAAGTAAAGAGTCCATACAAATAATTGCGCGTTCAGCTCTCCATTGTGTAAAAGTTTATGTTGAATATTTCAATTAAAATTGCTTCGCGAACAATGGACGTATACTGCTTTCGATTTTCATTCAAGTTGTACTCTGTATTCAAAGTCAACGAACTTCACAGAACGTGTTGATGATTTGAATATTGAATTTATACGATGAGAATTTAAAACTACAAGTGTATTGAATTACGTCGGTCGTTAGTGTTCCGCACCAGTGTAGCATAATTTATTAAATTTCGAGTATTCTAATCGTCAAACCACTCGAGTATAAAAACTTAAAGTGTAAAAATTTTACATTTCTAGTTGAAAGGGTGATTCAAGATACAGTTGATAAGCACTTCGAGACATGGATTTGAGCCCCGACTTGTGGAGCACATTATTTGTCGACGACCATCTTGCATCAATCCCTCCCTATATAGCCGAAAGTTTAAAAGCAAAGCTCAATTCTTACAACCAGCATGTCCAATTCACGATGGAAGTGCAGAAGAGCTTCAATTCAATCGAATTCCTGGACACTACGGCCTACAATGATGGAGACACCCCGAAATCAAAATGGTTCCACAAACCGATAGCATCCAACCGCCTACTTAACTACTACTCTACTACTACTACAACACCTTACAAAATCCGTCGAGTTCTCATCTTAGGCCATGCATCGTTCGATAGTGGGAAAATGGAGTCCAACTCATCCATTAAGTAGGCCAAATGATGCTGGACAGAAAATCGAAATGCAGCTCTGAGTATCCGCTCGTTAGCATATCCGAAATCGACGAAACGATGATAGGGGCCAACATCACCAATTCAGGAACACCATCACCACCAAATGCAAATTCCACAATGATTGGCACAACAATAACACCAGTTGTACAACCAGCATCAAGGAAAAAAATATTTGTCGGGATGACATATATGTGCCAAAGGTAACCGAGGCAAGACAAATCAGAAAATACGCACCAGATCTGAAAATTGCCCCAAGACCGCCATACAAAGTTTCGAGTATATTTTCCGCCATGAAACAGAAGCTGAAAATAGGACAGTGCTCATGTGTGGTATATAATATTTCCTGAAACAATACGGCGGCTTGATGACAGAACAGGACAGCACAAAAAGGACCTAGGACAGCGATGGTAATGCTTACAAAAAAGGCCACAAATTCTATTTTGACGGCAAGGAAATCCTGAAAAAAGTAAGATCAAAGAGGACAATTAAGAAGAGGAGGCGAACCAAATCATCCTAAAAGGCAATTCGGCAGTAAGCATTCGAAAAGATGCAGAACCCGCATCTCCGACGTTTTAAAATTTAATACAAATTGATTGTTTCTTCTTCGGCAATAATGAATTATGATGAATATTGGATGAATAAGTGACATCCCCGTGGACAAAACACAGAACAAGTTCTTGATCGACGAAACACACAAAGAACAAAATGTATGAGCTCTAAGTGATTGTCACATTGTATAACTCTTGTTTTACAGCCATGAAAGATGACTGAAAAAAGCTAGGTGCAATAATAACACAATGTAAACCAACAAAACTTAGGAGTTTAAATTTTGTCGAATCCAAGCAACACAACGAACAATCAATTTGGCTTCGTACGACAATGTTATACAACTAGTCAATTTCTAGTATAAAAATCAGTTGTAAGCCGGGGGCGGGAATTCTCGTTAATTAAATAAAAAAAATAAAATTTCTGAAATTCTTGGAATAAAGCAATTGTCAAAAAAAAAATGTTGCAGAGCATTCAGATTTCTAAATATTTCGGTTTTTTAGAGGTTAATGTCGTTGGCCTCCTCATTCAGTTTTTCATTCAAAATAGCCTACATAGTAATTTGGATGACAAGGGATGAAAGTAAGAAAATTCAAACCCGTGTGAAGTTTGCAGCCCGAACCGAAGGTGAGGTCGGCAATCACACGGTTTGAATTTTCTTACTTTTGTCCCGAGTTATCCATACTATTTTTATCACAGAGACAGCGGAAGGTTTGTACTTTAGCCACGAAAAAACACTGATGCATTCTGAATATAGTATTTTTCACGAAAATGATTGGGGTTGAACGCACAAAAATGCAATATTCCCATTTACGAACAACATCACTGAATAACACTTGGCAAGGACTTAAATTATTTGAATTAAGTCAACACAACACAACATTATTCCCATTATAACATAAAAAAATATTTGCTTAACAGCCAATAAAGTATATGAATCCGTCAATGAAAACACAGCAAACAATAACTTTACAAAATAACAACAAACTTACTTTGACGCCATATTTCATGGTTAACATTGATTCCCTTTACGACGTCGTGTTAAGTAAATCAGAAAAAATTTGTTAGGAAGTGATTATAAATGCTTTAATATTATTAAACCAGAAACAACCGCTGGTTAATATGTAGCGCTCAAAATCAAAACCACTTCTGTGATGTCAACCTTCTTTCTGTCAAGTGAACAAATTTTAGTAGTTCATTGACGCAAAGAGGGACGAAAGTTGTTCATTTGTAATATTTTCGTTCTCTTGGCTTCCTTCTTTTACTTTCGCCCCGTGGAATGCATTTTTCTACTTTCGTCCCTGATTTGAGGGGCGAAAGAACAAACTTTCGCTGCCTCTGTGATAAAAAATTAATGCTCGATGAGAGAAGTATGACGGATGTCTTGGCGGGAAAACGTTTTTTCATTACTTTAGTGACTTTGTATGGAGTTGTATGATTCATTTGTCATTTTCGAAAGGTAATAGAGCAACAACTCTATGACTTGTAGAACATACCGGTTTCTTAGATTGTAAGAATTTCAAAAAAAAAAACGTTCGATTCGGCGACGCAGAAAGTAGATTGCAATATCTAGTAACATTATATAACAATATTATCAATAACAAACTATATGAGTAATGTACTAATGCTGAAATAAAATTTATTTTTTGTAAGATCTGCTGAATAAACATGTCAACTCAATTTATGTTCATCATCATCCTAACCATTTTAAATCTTGGTCAGTAGTCATTCACTTATGGTCGAATAATTTATGGGCGATATTTTTTGAACACAAATCAGTTTTCACGGTGGTCTAAAATGACTAGTCTTTACCGGCTGTAACTTTGCTCTTAAATTTCACTTAAAAATCATTTAGAATTCTCATGACAAAAGAAAAAGAAAATAATTTAATGCGTGTAATATATTGCGGATAATAATAAAAAAAGCGACAGAAAGCCATTTTAAAATAGATGTTTATCCACCTCACACCTTTACACGTCAGTTGATATCAACTTTAGAATTTATTTAAATATTGAGTAAATGGATTTGACGGTACACACCCAGTTTATGTATGTCTTTGCATCGTATCGAATATAAATTGGTTATTGAAACTTCAAAAAATGTTCATAAGTTAACACTCGCCACCACAGGTCAAAATGGGTTCGGTTATTTGAATACTATGAGAAGTCGTTCATTTTAGGTTGGTGAATCGGAATTTATTGATCGTTTGCCACGAAGTAAAAATTTTAAATTAAGAAGAAGTATACAAACCCGTACTGATGTCTGAAAGGCGCTTAAGTCAAAATAATTTGCATTTTGAAAAAGGTTAGAGGGTGGATCAAAAACTATAATAAACGTCGCGGCGCCTGTTGCACAACCTACCTACGTTTTTTCTAAGTTTCTAAGGCGAATTTTGGATTTTTTCAGGAGTTCGAGCACTGCATATACCGTAGTATTGAGAGCAACGATCAAGATGTCAGGATGTTTTTAATAATTTCTACCTTTTTTAAGTCATTAAATACTTCTGAGAGACGAGTACTGAAAATTAAAACATATTTACGCATCAGAATAGATGTGGCAAACAGAAAAGATGTTTCAAAAAGACTCTAACAAATCTAAATAAATGGTTGAGAATTCTTACACCCACACTTCATAGCAAAAAAAAAATATTACCAGGCGCTGAACGTGAACATAAACGGGCAAAAATGTCTCCTATTATTTCTCTGAAACTACAACACTGCACAAAGAACCTTAGAGGAATACTCATGAAAAACCACGAGATACGTGTAAGGACCCTTCAGCCCGAACCACTCAACCGATTTTCGCTAATTTAATTTTCGTGATTTCCCAAGGCCCACCCATCTTTCACTTAAAGCTTTGAAGAGCGATTTCCGTGCTAATTTTGCAGAGATATAATTCAAAAAGTTTCACCGACCTTCAAAATATCATGTTTTTGACCACTTTTTCAACTGTATTTTCGAAAGTTCTTGATTGATAAAATCCAATTCCGTAATCAGTTATCGATTCATTTTCAGGAAAAGAAGATTTATGAAAATCGGATAAGATTTCCCCGATTTATGTAGTTTAGACTGATAGTTCTAGAGCCCAGGGGCTTCAACTCAGAAAATTTTCTTCCATAAATTGTTGAGTTTTTATAGACCTGTCGATTAAAAAAAAATAATTATAAGAATCGGAAAAGATTTACTCAAGTTAAGTGCAAAAGATCAAAATCCAATTAGACGGTTCTTAGCTCGACAATGTACAAATTCAAAACCAATAAAGCTTTTTCGATTAATTTTCAGGTAAATTAGTTTAGTTTCAGTTAAATTTTACTCGATTTATTGTGTTGGCAGACGGGTGGACAAATTTTTTTTGAAAATTTGTCTTATGTAGAACCTAAAAGATAAAACGCACAAAGTCCCGATTCGGCTGGTTACAAACGTCGTGGTAAACGTAATAGACCCCTTTTCGAAGCATTTCGCTCCTCATACGGGCCTCAAAATTTAGAAAGTAAATACTGCAAGTGGTTTAATTTTGTAGGTAAACGAGTAAAGCTGAAATTGCATGCGAAGTTTGAGCCAAGGCTTAAGTGGTGGTTTTTGTGATCCTTTCATGTTTTTGCAAAAGTATCATGATAATCCCGAATACATGTCTTGTACGTAAACCCTTACTTACTCTTGTGCATTATTTATATTCAGTGTTTGTGCATACGAACTAAATTTCGGTTGTGTAACCACTTACATTGGGATGTATGTTTCTCAATAGAGTTCGAACACATCACATGCAATTTAATTATTTAAAATTTTGAACTGTTGACAAAGTGCATAACTGCGTGAAATAAATAAATAATTATCTACAACCGTGCAACGAAAACCATAAGAAAATCTAAGATACGTTAAATATCAACGGAACAAAGACGTCACACAATTTACTGTGCTAAATGTATCAAAAAATCGATAAATTTTAATTTGAAAATTCCCATAAAGGCTTCTGTGTTTGTGATGTCAATGGGTATATTAAGGTACATACCATTTTGAATAACGAACGGATATTTCAACTTCAACAGCGAATACTCTCTTGACTTGAATGGGTTGCTTGAGCTAAAGAGGAAACTTATGCTCCATTGGCAAAGTTATGAATGTTTCACTTTGTTGACTTCTCAAGCGTAATAGCATATTGATGATGTTTATTTTGTATTTTGCAATATAGATAAATAAGAAAAGCCCGTACGTGTATCAAGTAAAGGTGTCGCTACAAAATCCGGAGGCAAAAAATGCAGATGCGTCAAAATACGGACGAAGAAGAGGTGCCAAAATACGGAAGATTTTCAAAAATCAGCATAAAATCCGGACAAAGTATGGACGGGGGGAGCAAGAGTTACAAAACATTAAATATAATTAAGATCGCCGCCATTGAATTACAAAATCCAGACGATTTTAATGCCGCCGGATTTTTACGGCTCCGCTTGAAGCCTTCGGATTTTGTTCCCTCTAGATTTTGTGCCTCCTTTTCTAAAGTTCTGTTAGGGCACATACAAAAGTGGAATTCGGTCGGAGAAAGAAATTTGACCGACTAGCAATAAAGTCGGAGCCAAAGTTTCATTAGCAAAAATTTTCATTTCATTCATTTACTGCATCATATAAAAAAAAAGAATTTAAAGTGGGGAACGGCACCACTGCCGTAATTTGCATAAGAAATTTAGTGCGAAAGAGAGAAAAAACAAATATATGCAAAAGTTCACACAAAATTTTTTGTCTCTTTCACACTAAGTTTCTTATGCAAATTAGGGCAGACCAGAAAGTCTGAGTGGGTTAACTGAACTTGGCAAAAACTCGATCTCAACTTGATTAATTTTTACCGGGTTTATCGATTCGGGTTTTTGAATTAGATTCGGGTTTTGAATTAGATTCAAAATCAGGACGGACAAAATTCGGACCAAGACATAATCAGGTTGGAAAAAAAAGTATCAACGAGTTATAAATTGTTGATGTTGACGCTGATAATATAAACAGTCAGTAGCAACAACATGAAATTGCGCCGCAGGCCTGACAAATACAACCCTCACAAATAAGCGGGGTCGACGGGCGGCAGTCCTGGCTAGTGTGGGTTCGGAAGGATGTCCCTGCCGGTGAGGTTTAGGAGGCAGAGCCCCTAGCAAGCTTTGGGGTAGAGTCTGCATGGCGTTTTACTGCTCGCAGGAGCGAGGGGTGGGTGGCAAAGCCCCCATACATATATGTCAACTTCTTCTACTACTACTTTAAGCCATTTGAATTCATTTTGATTTCATCATAACTCGTTCCTCATTTCATACCACCTGATTTTATCATAATTCGGATATTATCGTTCCTGATTTTGGAGACGTCCGGATTTTGTTACTGTCTGGATTTTGTCTGTCCGGATTATGACCATGCGAATTTCGTCCGACCGGATTATATCGATCCGGAATTTAACCTAGAGCCGCTCGACCCCACTTACAAGTCAAAAATTCTCTAGAGTTTTTTGCTATTGCGCGCAATATTCATGGAAAATTCAACACCTATCGCGAGCAGAAGTAAAACTATAAGACCCATTTCGTACGGGCTAAATATTAATTCAGTGAGTTTCGATTGAAATCTTTTCAAAGAAAATATCTTTGCACTCATTAAAACATTATTTTCCATAAAGCATAATACTTTTAAATATGAAACTCTTTCTATTCGTTTTTCACTCCATCGTAACCAATTTATTGATTCCATTTTATTTTTTGATCCATAGGTGACGTGTTATCGGGCGTATGCTTCGTTGGCCATTTGGACACACATTCACTAGCAGTTTTTCTACTCATACCACTTTGCATATACTTATCAATTGGGGCGCTATTTCTATTAGCTGGTTTCGTTTCTCTGTTCCGGATTCGAACAGTTATGAAAATCGACGGTAAACGAACCGACAAACTGGAGCGATTGATGCTACGTATTGGTTTCTTCAGTGGTCTGTTCATCCTACCAGCACTTGGCTTCCTCGGCTGTCTTTACTACGAATATTACAATTTTGACGATTGGATGATCCAATGGAACCGAGATATGTGCAAAATATTCTCAATACCATGTCCAAATATTAAGCCAAACACCGCGGAATCAAGACCAATTTTCCAAATATTTATGTTCAAATACGTCTGTTCCATGTTGGTGGGAGTTACCTCCAGTGTTTGGCTGTATTCGGGTAAGACTGTTGTCAGTTGGCGAATGTTTATCGAACGATTGCAAGGAACAAACAGCCGGACGAGAGGACAGGCGTATGTTTAGCAACACGCCACCGCCTCAGAGCAAATTATTAAATGAGATTAAACCAAAAACGACAATTTGTGTGAGGTGTAAAAGTGTGATTTGCTGAAAGTGAATGAATTTTTTACGAAATAAAACGAGTAACCAAATAAATTAAAAAATACGTGTGCTTGTTGAGCAGTTGTGCCAACTGCAAACTTTGATGAAACTTTAAGTAGAACAATGTTGAAAATTGTAGTTTATTGTGTAAGCTTTAAGGAAAGGTATATACACAAAATGAAAGCGCTTAATAGGAATGATGTGATTGCTGCCTGTTTATATGGTATGTAAGTAACACACAAGAAACCCGAAAACGCTGTTATTTGTGACAAACTGTTATGTACAGACATTGTAATAAAGAACGTTCTTGATGTGGGATGTGATCTACGTGGCGTAAGAATCTTTCTAAATTATCTATGGTGACATTTTAAGTGACTTTGTGATGTTTTCTGTTTATGGTGGTGGGTGGGTGGGTAAACTCGGTTTTCAGACGAAAATTTATAGAGGCAGAAAGGGTGGTAGATTTCTAACATTTTCCCATATATTTATATGCGATTCCGAACAAGTTAAACCTCCATACACTAACCTCATATACGAAGTACATGCGATACAGTGACAAAAATTATTTTATATAGAACGCGCGTTAAAGTCAATAAAATAAAGTTTCAACTCTGTGAGAAATAATGTACATTTGGTTCATGTCTTTCCCATTCGCAATAAACACAAAATTTGTGATGTTTGCCAAAGTACCAAAATATGTCACATTGGCTGTAGCGTTACCAACAAGGTAAACATTAATTGAATTATTTTGGCAACGAAGAAATTATGCATTTCGTAACTAGAAAAAAGTTACTAGAAAGGCAATTTGACCTTTTCAGAAGAGTTATAAAAACAAAGAGCGACAAGGGATATTATTCCGAACCGACGACGGAAACTTGTTCTGTAAATTCCATGGGTAAAAATATTCCCTTCTGTTTTCTTTACAACATAGGAAAAACATTCTTTGACATAGGGCCAATTTTTGCTTCCGTCCTACTCAATTCGACTGGTTACAAACGTCGTCATAAACGCATAAGCAAAATTTACTTCTGATTCTTGATTATGTGGTGGCGCTGAAAAAAGCTAAAAAGATCGTTTAGTTCTTTCCAGAAATTGAAGAATAAATAAAGATACTCTAACTGCAGATTGATGTGTTAAGCCATAAATGCTAACGCTATTCTCTGAACAAAATTTTCAATTTCGTTTTTATTGGTCGGTAAACAAAATCTCGTAACATTAAATAGAAAAAACACTAAACAAATATTTGTA
Organism: Pseudolycoriella hygida; assembly: GCA_029228625.1. Taxonomy (NCBI): domain Eukaryota; kingdom Metazoa; phylum Arthropoda; class Insecta; order Diptera; family Sciaridae; genus Pseudolycoriella; species Pseudolycoriella hygida. The sequence goes on along the minus strand of CM055403.1, from coordinate 80,249,985 downwards.
TTTCAAAAAATGAAAAAAAAAAGAGTTTGGTTAAAACTATACCACTTTCGACCCACCAGAAAACATTAAATCCATTTAAAATTCTTTCTTTATTGACATTTTGGTCCATTAGCATACACCTGTGCGTTCGTTGTTTGTTTTGTGTGGCAATTTCTTTTTTTTTTTTTGTTATTAAAAAAAATGAAAAAATAAAACACACGAACTAGCATTGTAGCGTTACAAAAAGCATTTTTTAGACCCATAGGAAGCACAAGGGGCCTTTGGTTTTATTTGGAGAATATGTAGCATATCAAAGACCTAGGCAAAAATAAATCATTGTCAGGGGCCGTGCACATATTACGTCACACTAGGCAACTTTGACCCTCCCCTAAATGAAAAAAAATTAAAAGAAATAGCTCGAAAATGAACAAAAATATCGTAATAATGACTGAAAATAGCCCGGAATTGAGTATTTTTCATGCAAGCACAACTTAGAAATTTTTTTTAGTTCTAATTTATTTCGATAACTTTTTGAGATTTTTGCACCATAGTTCAGAAGCAACAGTCGAAATTGGTAAGATGCTCCAACGATAGGTACGGCGCACCAAATAAATTGGTAGCTTGGTAAAGACCGTTGGTGTTTTCAGTGAAGTCGCTTGACAAAAAGCGGCATACCCCTAAAGGCTATGCCTAAAACGAAGGCCCGATTCGAAGATATCGCTCGATAAAAAAAAATCTTATGTATAATAAAGTTTTTCAGAAATATTGTAATCCCGTTAATAAGGCCCTCTAATGTTCTAGTTTCTAAAATCTTTTTATCTCCCTCTAATGTATCACGTTATGTGAATTTCATTGTGACAGAGACCGTGAACTACACCCTGAGAAAACGCTTTTAAATATAGCGTTTTTGAGGGTTCTGGTTAGTAAGTTCATTGGTTCAGATGGAGATTGAAGGAATAAAATAATAGATTTTCTTGCTACTTTGCGTTATGCAAATGCAAATCCACGACGTTGGAGCGTTTCAAATTCGAGATAATTAAAGTACATTTTTTTACATTTTTATAATTTATCAGTAAAAGTAACATTTCCCGCAGTTTCCTGACATTTCGTTAATTATGAAAGACAGAAAATTAATTACAAAACGTATAATAAAAACCATTCAAAAGAATTTCTGATAATGCAGAGACAAAGCATATATGACAGATTTTCGTACGGGTCCTCATGCATATAGTTTTTTTTTCTATTTTGGTTTCATCAAATAATTCTTTTTCTGTTATGGGATTCATGTCAAATATTTGCTTCGGTGATACCATATCGTTAGTTTATTATTTTGGGTATAAATATTTGAGTGTTAGTTTTTACACTGTTTACTCTACCCTACCCAACATCTCTAAAGTGATACATTTCGTACCAATATACAAATGAGAAGAAACATTTTCACAATTTCAACACGAACTTGAACATAACAGTTTTCGTTTGCTAAACGGGACATGCACATCTACGTTTGGTACTTTTTAATCCTCTGGAAACTTTGAGTAATTTTTCACTCATAATCTGCTTACACATTTGATATAATGTGAGCAATACAGACGCTGGTATACATTTTAATTATCAGAACTTTATTTACACAACCTTTAAGTCCAATACTATCCCTTTTAATTATCCCATAGACCCAACAAAAAATTTCGCAATAATCATCAGCCGAAATACAATACATCATCACATCATTTCAAATAATTACCATAAAACGAAAGGACCGAACCAATCTAAATAAAATTGTCCATACCCCAGAATGTCCTAAGCAAATAAATTATTAATATTCATCATGTACGTTTTGTGAATTGTGTGTAATCAAGCAAAAGCCAAATAGATTTTAGCAAACATACGCACCACAGCATATAAATAACAGTTATTTGGGAAAACTGATTAAATTATAAAATATGTTGCCATTGCTTTTTTTATTCATTTTGTTTGTTAACTATTTATGGAATTTTTTATGGAATTTGTCATTATTTACTTTGCTGCAAGCCAATCCTTGCAATGACAATATTTAAAATGCAATATTCGTTACTCACTGCTCGGCAATTCACAGCAGAAACGGGATCAACTTTTGATCCTTTTTCAATTCTAGCAAAAATTGCGTGCAAGTCAGTATGTGCAATGTACACTGAGCATACAAAACAGTGTAACGGTCGAATGACCTTCTACATCACATAAAATGTGGATTCACGTACATTTAATAGCATTGGCACACTTCTTGCACATTTTGGGGGTAAATTGAGGTATGGTCTGTCGTTTGCAATTTTACTCCATGGAAATGTCTTACATGACGATTAAATCAGGAGTTCATACACTAGACAGTGCACACTATAGAATGGACACATACACTAGACGACGATGAAATAAAAACTTCATGCAGTAGACTAGTCGTTTGTCTAACATATGTTAAGAAAGTTTTGAGACTAAATTCAAGTGGCTATTTCTTGAATTGGAAGCAGGATTTGTTCATTCTGTCTTAATTGAGTCCCAAAATTTTGAAAAGCTGGCCCGAAGAGCAGTAATATTCCATCTGACTTCGAGATTTTGCGTCATTCAGTGACGTGTCTCACCGTAATAATAGTGCATGAACTCCTTATGTAATTGCCGTGTAGAACATTTTCATTGAGAAAAATTGCAACAAACAGAGGTTGCCTTCACCTTCACACCAGGCTGCCTTCTATAAGGCTTTTCATATTTTTGAAGTAGGCAGCGTGGTGGCGAGTCGCATTAATGTACACGTTTCCCCATCCAACATTGTCCTAGGAACGTTTTTAGTTCCAAGCTGTCTTCTGGAACAAAAGTTGTCTAAAGGCTATGGAAATTATGAGTATTTGTATATATTGCCATAATGGATCACATTTTTTGTGAGTGACAAGGAAGATGAATACTTTCATAAATTACTTTCCCTTAATTTTGTTACTTCCTCCGTTTCCACACTTAACGAATTTTCCATTAACGATAAAGTACATTCGTAAACAAGAAGCAAATGAAAGTTTTTCACAGACAGTGAGTTAACATACGAGAAAGGAAAAATGTTTCTTCCGAACTTTCACGAACGTCAGTCAAGTTTTATTACGGAAATGTATTGTGTTAGACTTGCTTAAAGCTTCACCTTCCCACACACAACAACAAAAAAGTTTAATTTGTTTACAATTACACTTTATTAGCATTCTCAGCTATTCGAAATTCTCATTTTATAACTTCCAACACACTAATCGTATCGTCTAATGATATCTCGAAAGCATCTCGGAAACTTGATACCACCCACACCCATCCAAACCCTACATTATTATACATTATAGAAAACGCAATTCCACCAAACCATCGACATTCAAACTTTATGCAAATATTTTGCTTTTTCCTTTTTATTTTTTCTATTTGGAATATTTTTTCATATTATTATTATTGCGTAACGTCCAAAAATAAACGAGCTTTTTATACCACATTAATCTTTATTATATTTTTCTGTTATATTTGAGGCAATTGTATTCTTTGAAAATTTCAAAATTGTTATTATTTCACATTTTGGCTGTCATTTACTTGTGTCACATTATTACCAAGAATTAATGTAATTTACTTGACGATTTCTTGTATACAGAAACTCTCGCAGATAGTCGGTTTCCTTTTGATATCGTTTCACTGACTTACACACCGTTTTATTAAGTATTAAAAATCTACGATCTTTATCAATTTTTTTCTTTTGAAACGAATAAACATGTAACAGAACATTTGGATGTGGTATACGAACCTGAAATTTACATTTTATTGAGAACGGTTATGGAGTTTATTAACCGCAATGATCATTCATTTATTTCCCTCAAATTCCAAGTTGAAAGCCTCTTTCCTAAGACAGCAAGAAAGGAAGAAATTCGTGATATTTCGATTTATATGTAAGGTTTCAAGGTGACAATGTTTCTTCCAAAATTCTACACTTAACAGGTTGTAAGATTTGAAATTACAATTAAATTACATTACAATATTAGAAAAATATTCTCTTTAAACAGATTGGGCCATTCGTTGTGTCGTTCTTTAATCTAATTCTTCCTTGCAACATTCCTTAAATCACCCAGCTAGTTTTCCTGAGCACAGAACCAATAAGTTGTAATGGAAATGACTGAATTTTTGCTTTTCCAGTTTAAACGCGTGAAGATAAGCTGTGATGCGCATTTATGTCGAATTAAAAAAACATAAACAAATTGATAGAACCGTTGACATTTCTTTAGAACATCACACATGAACACTTAAAATATCAAATTGTTTTTTCGTAATTTAGAAAAATAAAACTAGGTTAAGAGTTAAGTTAAGAAAAAACCAATTCATATTTAAGAAAAACATTTTACTAAAAAGCTGTAAATTTGTGTAAATAGAGCAAGAAATTGAAATAAAAAATTAAATTAAATTTGAAATAAGGAAAATTCTTAATCCAAATGATATTTATGGAAATCATTTTTCTCATTTTCTGTCTCAGTTGTTCGTACGGAAATGGTTTCAAATTATAAATTCGAAAGTACTTCACTTAGTGTAGCTGACGTAGCATTTTTATTCGTTAGAGTCACTGTATTTCAACACCAATTATCCTAACATGCAGCATTCAGTTCGAAATGTGTACATTTATATCAAAAAAGTCAATGAACGTAATGCTTTAGCGTCTCTGTAGGCTTCACAATATCCCCTACAATGGATATCGAGCCGGGTGCATCACATTTTTGGAACAAAATAGTCTGAAAGAAACTAACGAGTGAAGTTAGACAATTGACAGTGTTACATCTCTGTTTCAAAATGTTATTCTGTGTTTCTTTGTGAAATGTCGTGAATTTGTTTTACTTCGTAATAATTTGCTGTCTTTTCTAATTAATAGATTAATTTTGTATCGGAAACAGAGAATCAATTTTTAATTTAATTTGACCATGAACGATTTTTGCACGATGTTTTTGTTCCCTTTGTTCGAAAACATGTGCTTCGATGTAACAGTATTTAAATGGTAATGTTCGAAAGAACTCATTGCCGCAAGCCTTAGCGAAAAAAAAATCGACGAAATAGTATTCAGAAGTATACCATACAATTTGAAGTAGTATAATTTTTTCGACCTTTCCCCTTAGAAAAAAAATATACGATCGTATACAATAAGTATTCGTCAATACTTAGTTGTCGATCGCTCGGGAGGCTTATAATGTCGGGCTTATTGAGCCGAATTCTATCGTTCTAATGAACTCCTTGCCTGTAGGCTCCAAGCTTCGAATATGATTTTCTTTCAGTGCTTCTCATCTACTCTTTGCAGTTTCGCCCTGCAAAAACAACTGATAACCAAGGACTTGTTTATTCGACTGCAAGTTTGATTGCGCATGTGCTGTGCATCCACCTGTGATACTAATGATTTTTTTTTCGCTACAAACGGAAAATACATCTTATGTACGCATTGTGTACAGACCGTATTGTTGTTTTTACTTGCAAACATGTGTGTGACTTCTAGGACGGCTAATTTTAATAAAAAATAGGCGCGAGATGTTGTGCGAGGAATATTACACACATGAAGAATATCCTCCATTAACGAAGACGAAAGAATAATATCATCCGTTTAGTTTCGAACGTTCATGATGCATAGAATGTTGGCTTCACCGTCTTGATATAAAGTGAAATTGTAAGTGACCCTATCATTAGCACAAAATCTTACTGAATGTAAATTCAATGCTGCTATCTTTACTTTAACGTCTAAACTTATCGGATTTCCCTATATTAGAACACTACAAGCGTTTTACTGAATTACAAATTAAGTTAAGAAAACATTTGAAGAAAAAGACTTATTTTTTATGAAATATTATAACAAGTTATTAATATAAAATGTGCTGCCAAATTTTATGTTGTTGGTGTAAAAGTGTCATAAATTATAACGTAAGTTTCTTCTTCTTTTCATTCTTTCAAAATTATAATACACAAATAACTGTGAAAAAATGGTTACTAAAAACTAACTAAAAATTGATTTTATATCCGTAGCTGCTGAATGTTTTGTAAATATTTATATTTGTAAAAAAATTATAAATTTAAATTGTAAAAATCCCCATAATAAAGATAAAATAAAATGCAGAATCAGAATGTATTTTCTTATTGGATCGATGGAAATGACGGTTGCTAACCCTGCGTTTAAAACCTGTGTCTAGAGACAGTTGTCTGCATTTATTAAAAGGTAGGTAAAAGTGTTATAGAATATACAGAAAAACTAAATTCATAAAAATCCGGGATCCAGCTGTGGGTAATTCAGAAATTTTGAAGAGTGAACCAACGGAACCAACTGAGAGAAGTCATTCGTTATTCCATTAATGGACTTGTTGGAATCGTAAGTCGGAACACTTTAAAAAAATTTACATTTCTTTTTACTTGCACTCCAACATTATCCAATTTCTCTAATATGAAAATTAGATTTTTTTTTTTTTTTTACGAGACAAGACGTATTTCATTATATTTCAATTTTCGTTACAAGATTAAAGATAAAAAATTAGATTATATATATATATATATATATATATATGTATATTAGATTATATATATAGATGTCACTTAACCTCACTGCATCTCAGTGCACGTTGGTGTATCTCACTACACTACACATCACAGCATCTTGGTGTACCTCGTTGCACTACACCTCATTGCACATCACTACACCTCAATAAACCTCACTGTACTGCAACTTATTACACCTCACTGCCTTTCACAGCACTTTGGTGCAACTCACTGCACCTGACTTCACTTTGGTCCACCTGACTGCACTTTTATGCACCTGAATGCACTTTGGTGCAACTGACTGCACTTTGGTGGACCTGACTGCAGCTTGGTGCAGCTCACTACAATATGAGCACCAGAGATCAAGGGACACAGAGGAAAACACGTTTGCCCATCAAACTGAGTCCAAGACCTCAACTTATGCCTCCAGGTCGATTAGGATCAGCCGGGAACCAAAAAAATAATATTTAAAATGTTGTAGAAGACGTCGAGGGCAACATTTTTATATTCTGTGGGTCCCAGAATTCATCTAAGGCCTCTAGAGGTCTATACTAGAGGAGCAAAAAAATAATTTTTGAAATGTCGTAGATGATGTTCAATGGAACATTTTTACCCATGGAATTCTTGGTACCAGACTTCACCTGAGGCCTTCGGGTCTGCAGAAGTCCAAAATGTAGTAGACTTTGGAGCGAGCCTAATTTCTGGCGACGTTATTGTTCACATAACTCAACTAAGGTTCTGGTTTTTAAGAAGTTCATAAAACTTTGAGTATTGCTATAATTTATATAGTTTTTTGACAAATAGAAAGCGTGAAGTCTTAAGTACCTAAATTTTGAAGTAATTTTAAACAATTATGTGGCTATGTGAGATCATTGATGATACTGCACCTGAAATGATTGTATTTTACTAAGCATTCAATAACTCCAAACATTATTTTTTACTAATCACTTCACTCAGTGGTCCTCACTTCAAACCAAATAATTCTTTCGAATGAATTGTGATTTTTCCATCGAAAGGATTTTCAGAAATCTGCCAAAGTGACGCCATCTTGGATTTTTTGTAAGGTATAAATTATGCTTCTTTGGGTTTTCGATTTTTAGCTCCGGAATGATAACACTTAGACAGTTGGTTTCTTCTAGACAGTTATAGAGTTTCATCAGGAGAATTTTTTGGTGTCATTAGAAAATGGCTGCCAGCTGTCATAGCGGCGCCATCTTGGATTTTCGTTTATGCTTTTTCGGTTTTCGAATTTTAGCTCCGGAATGACGCTACTTAGAGAGACGGTTTCTTCTACAGAGTTATAGAGTTTCTTCAGGAGAATTTTTTGGAATCATAAGAAAATGGCTGCCATCTGTCATAGCGGCGCCATCTTGGATTTTCATTTATGCTCTTTCGGTTTTCGAATTTTAGCT
>CM055403.1:80224163-80241560 GCA_029228625.1 Pseudolycoriella hygida | reverse complement strand
ATCGTATCATTAAACAAAATCCTCATTTCGCTTTGTTGTTTGATTTTAAATACATATAAAGCATTTGGGTGCTAAGCTACATGAAAATTCAAATATAAACAACATTTAAATGCTACGTGTAATTAAAATCAGGAAAATTAAATAACATGAAACTGCGAGTTGCTATTCATTCAACGGTAATCGAGGAGAGGGATATTTGTTTTTTTTTTAGAAATTAATTCACAAACAACATAAACCTGTGAAAGCAATTGAAAAGTAAATTTTTCTTTTCAAATTATAAACATTTTCAATAAAATTATCAAATTCACTCGAGAAAATTCAATGTGGAAAATTTATTTTTCGAGTGATTTCTAAATACACTTCATTACAATTTCACAATCGTTTGAAGCTTTATTTTACATTTGTATTGATTATTGAATATAATGAATTTCAACGGCAAATTGTTCGCCGCATTTAGTAGTAAACATCAAATGTTCCAAATAGCCCTCAATATAAGAAAAAACTACATATGAAGTGAAAAATATGCAAATATGTTTTGAAGTTGACACAGGAATTCTAAGAAAAGCCTCGAGAAAAGCCCTGTCACGTTTAACAATTAATTTATCACATCGAAGGCATAAATAAATAAAATAATTTTTACCACCTGACGGTAAGATCTGGTAATCATTTGTTATATTTTATTGCACAACATAAAACCCAATGTAACCTTTTCTATTTCAAATTTCATCCATTTCGCATATATTTTCTCGTCTTATTCTGAAAATAACATCGTACGTTATATGTTCTGCTCGTATGTGTGATGTTATAGACGAAAGGCTGTGGCATATAGAAAAACCCTTTTTCAAGAGTGCCAGATGCTTTAACAGTTTCATTTATCATAAAACATGAGAAACAAGAAAATTGTGAACAATATGCAAATGTTTTATATGTGTATGACTGCGATGTCATGTGGAGTGGTCCTTGGCAGAGCATGATTATAATTAGAATGTTAGCGAAATACATCAAATGTAATAGAAAGAGGAAGGATGGGACAGGAGATTCGCGTTCTTTTATCAAATTTACTTTGTTCGAGGACGCCTTTCAGTCAAGTTTTCATTTGTGCCAACGGCATTTCAACTTCTTCAGTTTATATTTTATTCACCATCAATATAAATTTCCTCAATGAGCCATTTTTGTCAGAGTCGGATTACGAAGAATGCATTACAGTTTTAACAAAACGACATCTCGAAATCACGACAAAAAACCCTTTTTAAAAGCGAAACTTGGGGCAAGTCCCCGTGCCTTCTTCCAAAACAATTGATACCTGCCGGACAGTTTTTCTACTCTTTTTGCGCTTCGAAGTCTTAAGCGTCACTTCGCAGTCTCTTAGCCATAGCTGTCATAGTTCACAAAAAAATTTAATGCCGAGGCACTTCGCCCTGCTGCCGTACCTTGTGACGGCAACCCCTACTTATGCATACAGAAATGTTTACAGTCACTTCATCTACAACCCCAGTTCGCAGAATAAATTTGGCGCCACGGCACTTCGCGCTGCTGCATAGCATATATACTGAATTTATCACAGCCACCTTCTCTTTGATTGAAATTTTGTTTAAGCGAAAAAAAAAGACTGCTCGAGTAAAAAACGATCTTTTCAACAACAAATTACAATAAATAAAATTCATCTACACTACTTTTCCCAGGATGCATACTGAATTGCAACTGAAATCTTCTGCAATAGGAAATCCTTCGATCGTGATTCCCCAGAAGCTGTCCTCACCAATGACCCTAATTTGCCAATAAATTTCTTCGTTTCTGGACCCATACAACCTAGAGTTGAGCAACAGGAGTTGATAAATAGTTTTATTTTAAAGATGCATAATGATTATGCTTAAAACTTTCCGCTTTATCGGCTATTGAACCCGCTTTCTTAGAAGATTCATTGATATAAGAAGGAGCTAACGTGTCTCGAACGGTGACAACCCTAATTTATAAAAAAAAGGTTAGCGCTACGGCACTTCGCGTGGTTTCTACAGCTTATATTTATATGAAAATGATTTATGTGATCTATGATTTATGTGAAAATGATCCACAACTCCAACTCATAAAAAAAGTTTGGCGCCACGGGTACGTCGTAAGATGGGAGAAGTAAAAACTTAGCTGTATTTATGGTTCCTCTGTCTGCGAAAACAAAATTCTTAATTTTGATGATGAAACGATTTTATTCTCGTGAGTAAACGCCAAAGTAAAAAAATCGGCAAAAAAATCGCCAAAGTGCAAAGAAACGCCAATAAAAATCGCCAAAAAAGGAAAAAAAAAAACGCAAAAAAGAGAAAAAACGCCAAAATATTTTTTTCCGTATTTGTTGTTTCTTCACAATTTGGCGATTTATCTCTGCGTTTGTTCAAACATTGTCGATTTTTTCTGGTGATTTTATTTTTATGTTTAGTTTCTTACAAAATATTTTTGGTTGGAAAAGCAGCGCCGTGAATAAATTAATGATAACAATAAAAAACGTTCTCGCTCATGTCTTAATCGCAGATAGCTGTCACGCACACCGGTCTACACTTTAAAAAGGCATTCTTCGTGAGACATACAAAGACCTCCGTTAAATCGGAACTGAAGATGTACCGATCTGGTCAGACCACCGCGACCCAGACTACCTGATAATACTTATAATAAATTAATAAATACTTATAACAATGGCGTTACTTACATGAATTTATTTTTATGATAATAAATGAATTATCAAAAACGTAGATAGAAAAATTGGACAGAAGACACAGATAATGAAACACTAATTCTAAATTCAAAACTCTAGATAAAAATTGTCAGAGTTGTTAAAGAACTTTAATGAAACTTCAGTTAACGTTTTTGAGCTTAGCAACTTAAACACGTGTGTAGTCCCAGAATACTCAAATTTCAACTTCAAATTACTCAAACACAAATTTACATAAGATTCACGTGCTTCTGGTTGCAGCACTTCCCTTTAAATTAAGTCGTTGTACGATAAAATTTTAGTCATTGAAAGTTTTTTTATTTTCAGCTTTTCACTGTAAAAATTGTTGGTGAAGGTAAATATTTTAAAGCGAATGCATAAAAACGTCTATAGCCGTGGTCGTTTCATTCACATTCCCAATCCTTACTTGAATATTTCTAACTTTTTCCAACACACACGAGACATATAAAATTTGATTTAAAATAATATGCAGTGGACTTTTTTTTATTTTTTGTTTTTTGAAATACATTTCGTAAATAGCAGGAAAAATATGGAAAATTTGTTCACAAAACTTTTTTATTTAGGTCGAGTTTGCGTGTCGTAAAGATGTTTGAAATGAATGTAGAATGCAGCGACCAGAGAATTTTAATACAATTTTAGTGGATTTAATATTCTTAAAAGACCCACAAAATCTGAAAGTTTATGTCTCATTTGAGATATTATTTGTTAAGTTTTGATTTTGATAATCGTCAAAAATATTACTATTGCTTACTTAATACGCTGCTTGGCTGTAATTAGTAAAGAAAATCGTGGACCCTTGCCATGCATGCATTTTTTTCTTTCCAATTTCGTCGCTGTAAGCTGACATTAAAATGCGCATCACAATCTTTTATGTAGCAATGTAGCAACTTCTCACTGTATAATAGTAGTTTTTGATACTAGCTACGCATGAAGGTAGTTTGACGCACTGGATGTGAGATTGCCGACACGAGCCGAAAGCGAGTTCGGCAACACATCGCGTGCGTTAATCTACCAGCATACGTAACGTGTATCAAACAACGTTTTTTACAATTCAGCGACAAAAAACAAGCTTTTCCCTGCGTGTTTCCACTTGTGAAAATCTGTCGAAATTTCAATTGCAAAGCAAGTTTTTTGTCGGTAGAGTAAGGGTGCCTAATGTGGAACACCAAAAAGAGAAGGCAAATAACAGAGTTGAAATGTATCGAAATCTAGGATCAAGTTATTCGGGAGAGAACTATTCGGGAACTATTGTGCAGCTTCTTGGAGAGTTAGGGACTTTTAAAATTGATAGATTTGAAATTTTTCAACATTTTCGAAAGTAAGTGAATTTTAACTGTGTACCTAATATGGAACACCAGGGTTCGTAATGTGGAACGGTTCAAAATTTTTCTCAACTTTTTTTTCTTTCAAAAGAAATTGACAATCGGTTGTTAAGAGTTACAACAGAAAATAAATTTCGTCTTTCGGACCCTTAAGCGATGTTTAGATGTGATGCAAATGTGAAACATGCAGCTATTGCGGAACAGTACTAGTTATTAAATGTACTGTTCCATATTTCCATATCCATGCATTTGCTTCAAGGCACTCTTTTACTAAAATGTCTAATAAGTACTTCAACACTTAAGAAGTTTATTTTTCTTAACTTCTCTCGATGTTATCCAAATTTTTCTTCGGGAATTTTTTTTATCAGAATGGCGTCAAAATGTTTCTCTCTTTTGTGTGCACCTACACAGATTTCTGTCAATGTTGACGTAAATCAAACATGAACCTAACTTGCGTATTTTTTTCAAATTAGACATTATCCACGATCAAAAATTTCTGAGATATGGTGGTGTTCCACATTAGGCACCTGTTCCACATTAGGCACCCTTACTCTATTGAAAAGGCGAGTTCTTTGTCGGTGAATTGCAAAAAGAAATTTAATCGTACTGGATGTGACTATACTAAATTGACCAATTCAAATTGAATTAAGAATGATTTGACCGTTTTTCAGCCGTAAAAAATTTATTTTGTCCGTCTGTCCGTAAACAAGATAAGTTAAGTAAATCTTGAACTTGGCCTCGGACCCATATTTCCGTAGAGGCCTAGGATAAATATTTCCATGTATAAAAATGTTCCTCTCAATTTTTTCTACAACATGAAATAGATCGACTGTAGCCCAAAAAATGTTTCTGACTTTTTTTTTAATTTCTTCAAGCTCTTTTTAGAAATTTTTTTGCATAGTTTGGAAAGGTTACTTGCGTCTATGCTTCGGACGGGTTTGTCTATACTGCCCTTTCGGCAATTTCCAATTCACTTTAATGCAGACGTAATTTCAAAAACTTGGGCAATTCCATTGGTAGGTTATGTGCAAACGTTGTTTTCTTGCTAAACAAAGCACATACGAGGCTTGTGTTATATGAAAGAAGTTTCTACAAATGTTCAGTCTTCAACTTCTCCACACAAAGGAATTCTAATATCTAAACATTTTACCCGTTAGAGCGTTTGCAAGTAACGCATTTTTTTGTATGGAATTGCCCTTGTGTTACTGAAATATTTTTATCTTATATGCTCGGTATGAACGTCCAACGTCGTATGTACCATATGCGTTTGTAAGGAGTAAAGTTGACTATTGATGCCACACTAATACAAGCAACTAAAACTACATCAGTAATATTTTATTAACTCCCTTGTTGATTAACAGTTTTATTACTAAATTGGTTTATACAGCTTGTATGCTGTTTACTGAAATTACCACAGAAGTCATTTATACATAACTACATACATAACGTACTATACGTGCGCTAAAACTCTCGTGAAAAATTAGCGCAAAACCTTTGATATCACACGTATCTATCAGTAACCAATTTATGAATCTTGTAAATTTTGTGGGATGAATTAAGTTGGTTAAGTTGGTCGTAAAATGGGAAGTTATTAATACATGCCTGTAAACCACCAGAGAAAAATAAATTTTACGATTGAAAAATTGAAACAGATACAAAGCTGAAAAGACATAGGTATAACCGCAGTTGGAGTGGACAAAGTGAATATTGGAAGACCAAATAAAAAGTTCGTTTTGGTTATAAGGCTTATGCATATTTAAAGTGTTGGCTGGAACTCAACAATAAATTCCAATACACCGACTTCAAATTTGATATGACCGTTTCATATTACATGGTATCCTCGAAAAAGGTCTCGTAATTTGTAGCATTGGGTATATGGAAGCAATTGAATAAATGCAAAACCCAGCATCTTAAGTGTTTTTCCGAAAATGTAAAAATAGGAAACATTTCTATAGCGTTTATTTCAACACGTTTTTTATATGATTTTATTTTTCATTCATGTCTGTATTTTAACTTTTTCTTTAGTATAAGATAACAAATAAGCTCTTCGAACATTTTGTCCAATTATTTTGAGGAATGTTGTCCACCGGAATAACGTTAAGTTAGGTTAGCATTTTCTTCTACCATTTCGTCATGCTCAGTGCATAGAAAGTGCACTGAGAAGATCTGATGATTTAAGGCTATTTTCTTGAAAAAATCGTTGTGCATAGATCTTCCTAAATCTTTTATCTAATTCGATCTAGCTAGAACCTAGTGCAGTCTAATACAGAGCATAACTGACTAAACTGAACTTTCTTGAATCATAAAATTATGAATATGGAAAGAGAAAGCATATTAAGACAGGAAGATGTAAACATGCACGAACAAAGCCTTTAATTCCGTTGCTTACACACACGTAGCTACATAAATTCAAATGAACATAATCGTTAAATGTATTTACATCTTTGACAAAAAAGATATAAACAAAGAGTGAATAAACCCTTTAAACGTACGGCAGGCTTTAATTGCACTGCAATTACAAAAACTGGATCATCGATTCAATAAGAAAAAAACGAATTCACATTATACAAGCTCCATTACATTATAACGTTCCATTACTTCACATGTATCGATTCGTCTCTCAAGTCTCATCCTCTGTAACGTTCAAACTGGTTTTAATTAAATGCAGCACAATGTAGAAAAAACAAAAAAGAAGCGTTTATTGTCTACAGGTGGATGACGATTCTTGAATTCTTTCCGTTTTATGAGGATAGTCAAATCGTAGAAACGAACGGAAGTACATTCTTCCAATAAAATGTGAAGCCAAAAAATTATAAATAAGAAATGAATCTTCGAACAAACTTTGTCTTGTAGTAAGGAATTTTTAAAACCAGTTTATACGATAATTAAAGTCACAGTCAGAGTCACCACCAGTAAATTAAGTCAAGCTTAAAATTTTATAGATACGGAGCTTTATTTCATAAATTCGCAAAAATTCCCGAGCCGTTGTCGCTCTGAAACCAAAACATATGCAAGGGACCCGTACGCATCACAAAGGATGTGGCAAAAAGAATAGACGTTGCAAACTAAATAACTGTTGCAAAAAGGCTCGAGCGTATCTAATTAAATATTGTGTTGTAAATGTAGCAACTCTTAAGTATATGAAAATACGTCCTTACTAAATTGGATTGAAAATTGCCGATGGGCAACATTAAAAACCCGTCCGAAGAAGCAGTGTTAATCCCCACAAAACCCCCAATTTTTTTTAAATCTTCAAAAAAAACTTTTTGTACTAGTGCCGATCTTAGAACAGACCTAGATCATAAGGAAAGGCCTTAGACCCATACTTCCATGGAATCACTTAACCCATTTTCACTAATTTTTTTTTTCGTGAAACCAATTTCCATCCAAATTGAATGTCAAAATCAACTTTTCGATTATCGTTCAGGAAAAAAAAAAAGATTTATGGAAATGGGACATAAATCGGGTAATTATGTAAACACGTTAGGCCTTGTTTAGACTCAGTTTTAGGCCCTGGCTAAGTTCAAAAGCTCAAAGTCAGAAAAGTTTCTTATATGGATTGTCGGGCATGTCCAGGCCTTTTAAATAATTATGAAAATTGGAGAAGATTTGCTCGAGTTATGTACAAAAGACCAAAATCCACTTAAACGACCCTAGCTCGGCACAGTGCCCAGATTTAATCCCATAAAAGTTTTTTCGATTAACTTTCATGGAAAAAAAAGTAATGAAAACTCCGGGGTTGAAATTCCACTAATTAAAAACCGCGTCGTGGTAAACGCATAAGCCCCGTTTTCGAAGAACTTCGTATCTTCGTACGGGTCTAAAAATATATTGGTATCAATTGCAAAAAATGTAAATATCGTTCCATTAAGTATAAGAACTTAGAAGAACACTTTGGAGATGAAATGATATACCAGAGATCGTTTAGGCATACAATGCTAATCAGCGTAGAATTGATCCTTTCATTCATAAATTGCTAATTTGTTTCGGGAATAAAATTTATTATTTCATTATAAACGGATTACAATAAAATTTAGGATCGCAGTAAAAACACTTTCTATTTCGATACAGACACATGCAATCATTCAAACAACTCACCAGAGACTTGAGTCGATTCATAGAGAAGAATCGAATTTCGTCCCCACTGGGTATTAAAACAACGCTTTGAAATACTAAAGAAATGTTTTTAAATGGATTGAACAATCGTGCTTTTGAATGAAACGTTGAGTGTATAAGCTAAAATTACAACAACGACAATATATTTCATTGAGGAGTAGAAACAAAAATAAATTTTCAATGATTGCCGGCCGGCCTAAGAATTCGTACATCTAAATTAGAAATTAAGTTCGATGAACTGTCCCTAACATGTAACAAATGCCCTGAGGGCAGCTTTACGAACACATTCTAAACTTCACCAGATAGTAAGTTGGCCTGATCGTAGCGCTAATCGTGCCCGCAGCGGTAGCGGTAGGCGTGATGCAGTCCCACACCCAGCACCGTAGCTAGGGGGGGGGGGGGCGAGAGGGGGTCCCTGAGGTTTGTTCCTTCCCTACTGATAGGGGATTGAGATCTTTTCATTACCAGAAATTTTTTTAGTGTGCCAGTGGTAAGCTGTGCGACAAACCCAGTGCCATCTATGAGATGTGCTAGGAACGAAAACTAGTAGGATTAGAATACCGGCACCTCCCAACAATGCCTTCCACCAGTAACCCGTACGATGGCGCTACATTCAACTTCACTTGTCTTGAACCGATTAAGTCAACTTTGTTTTTTTTACAAATCTAACAATCGGAACAAATCTGTCCGCGGTTGAGTTTTGAACCAACGCACTGGCAACTCAATTTCATAATAGCAAGCAGACGTGTTAACCACTACGCTATTGAGTTGAACAATAGACAGCAGTTCAAACTTTTCGCCTTCGGCGCCTTGCCCGATGCGGCTATTGAGCAATTTTTTCGAATTACCTAAAAAACGAGGAAAAGCTGCCCAAAGTTTTTGCCTGCGGCGCTTTTCTCGATGCGGCGATTAAACTGTTCTTCGATTTACCTAAAGAACGATAACAGGCGGTTCAAAATTTTTGCCTGTTGCGCTTTGCATGAAAACCTTACTTACACCAGTTGAACACTATAATTAAAAAAAAAATTGCCTGCGGCGCTTGACTTGTTGCCGAAAATCGAAATCGAAATATCGGAAATTTTTGTGGAGAAAATGTGTAACGTACCTGTCGAAAAATTCTAACCAGACGAAAAAATGTTTCTAATAAACATTTGATAATTTTATCAGCATTTGATATTTTGATTATTATCGATATTTTGATAGTTAACGATATTTGATACTGTATTTTGATAATTATCGATATGTGGATAATGATATTGAATATCATTATCAAAGAGAAATATCGACAATCGATATTTATCGACATTTGATAATCAAAGTAATTATCGCGCATGCTTACTTCTGCCTCTACTTTGGTAAAAACAGATGTTCAGCATTCAGCAATCAGAATTTCAGCACCAGGTTGCCTTGTTTGCTCTTTGGTTTGACCTTTCGTCAGACGCCCTCTTAAATATAAAAAAAATTAAGTAGTGTATTGGCAGCCTTTGATTTACGTAACAAAAAAATAATTAAAACACCAACGCTAACATTCTGAATAACTTTAAAGTATTGGTTCAGCGGGTAAACTTTTGTGTCGCCCAACGTATCCATGTCCATCGTAGTTTGTCTTGGATTAAGCGTGTAGTTCGAACTGGGGATTTTTTGCAAGGGTTTTTGGCCCTAGCTCTCATTTCTATAAGAAATGGTGAAATTAAAAATCTTGCGGCCGTAGGACTGGCTTAAATGATTCTTCCATCTACTGCGGCCACAAGTGTCCCTTAGACCCCCCTAGTATCTTCGGATACAAAAACTTTTTTTTTCATACAAAAACTGAGTTTGTATTTTACAAAATCATTTTTACCGCAATAAGAGAGGAGAAATGAGAAGAAAATGAAAAAATGACGATAAATATTTAGATAATACACTCTGGATGATATGCTGAAGGTTTCTACTTCGCGTGCTAGGTTAACTTCTAGCTTTTATGGAGTGTACTCTAATCAAAAGGGAATGTGACATGTTGAAATCTTCGGAATATTTTTACGACGTACTTCATGTTCATCTATAATGTACACACAACATGTAGCATGTACATTGCACTTGTACAATTTATGCTCAGTAAAACCAGTTGTGGTTTAAACGATACCATGTACAAAATACAATGTACGTTATGAACAAGTGGTACCCACAACGACATTTTTTCTACACGTGATATGTACAATCTACATGAACGAGTGACATGTACGATGTACTGTACACCATGCAAGTAATGGCGACAAGATCAGAATGTACAATTTGATGGTTCAGTTTACTAACTCATGTATACCTCTGACTAAACCAATGGATTAAACGGCAATGTACAAGTCTCACGTTTGTCTTTTTTTTAGGTGTACGTCCGTCGCGTCGCAAGGGATGAAAACGAATAAATTATGAGTCATTACTTAAAGAAATTCCGGTAAATTCATACTTTGAGTCGGTCGTAGGCTTTAAAGCGAATGTTGCGGGTCCACGAAGCATATCCTTTTATTAACAATTTTGATTTCATTTGTGAAAGTCTGTAGTGCCTTTTATAACAGTGTTGCTGAAATACCACACATCATTCATGACACTGTACGCGTAGAGTCTGAATATCAATTTCGAATGTGTTTCACACTACAAACTGAACGAACAAACGATTCCAAACGGAAAAAGGAACTGAAAAAAAAAACACAAATAAATTGGAACCATTAGTGAAAGGACACAAACAGAAAGTGTTATTCTGCATTTGTGGCAAGAGTATATATGGTCGTAGCGTAGCTAACTCGGTTAAGCTTTGTCATCATAATTTGTCTACCCGGGAAAAACAATGTTAGTAGAAATGGGCGTGATGAGAACTGGGAAAAAATGTATGAACTCGAGTGTAAAAATGACGTTGTCATATTAAATCAAATTTTCTTTTTCAAATATAGTGTTGAGAGAACAGGCACATAACTCATGTTGTTAAAAGAAAATAAATTATTGAGTGTTGAGTTAATAGAGTGTAGCATTTACAAATGTTTGCGATCGTCAAACATTGCCTTTTTTGGGTTTTATTATTTTCCTTCGTGCACAAAAACCTTAAACTTAACAAATGTGAAGAGGTTTGTTTAAAATTAATTAATTTTCCGTAACGTGATGTAATTTCAAATGAAAATATCATCTTTACTGAACATACCGGAAGATATATGGGCGATCCGATAACAATCGGCGGGATTACGGAACAAAAGTTTGTTTTAGCTATATTCCCGCAGCTATTACTGTAAAAACATTTACCCCATATGTGTCAGAGTTTCAAATCCGATTATGGCTTATGCTACACGTCGATATTAATTGTTTTTCATAAAATCAACAATTCCAATTTTGCTCTAAAATGGTTAATAAAACATTCAATAGTTTTTTGTAGATTCTTGAACATTCTATGTTATAGGATTTTGAGGTGAGCATAAATTATGTTTGCGAAACGCATGATACGTGGTGGATTACGTGTGTGTTGCAAGTATGAAGATAATCCTGTTCTCAAACGGCGAAAAAATGATTAAAACGGGGGTTATGATATGTGACTGATGATGGCGATGTTTCCTTTCTTGACAACAATGGAGTCTCAGTCGCAATTTCCTCACTCAAGAACAACAAAGTTTTCGGTCCGAATAATACACCAACGGAACTGCCCAAGAAGATGCATGGTGAAGAATTTTCTAAAGTGATTTATGATTTAATAAAACGAATATGGAACACGAACACGGAAGAGTTGCCTGACGAGTGGCTAAAAGGTGCCATTTTACCTCTACATAAGAAAGGTGATAAAACCGAATATGAAAACTACTTTGAATGGGAACGTGATTTTGGTGACCCGGATCACATATTCAGTGCAAATTAGAAGCCAGAAAAAGAATGAAGCTTCCTTCTGTAAGGCTACTAATACTCATCAAGTGCGCAGCCTGGTTCCGCGTCAGAAGCGAGCGCACATTCATGCATTCGCATCCAGCATTGTAGAAGGAACTTTTTGGCACCAGGCCGTCTTCTGGAATTGACCAGAACTGCGTGACTCTTTAACTTTTGAGAGGTGCGATGTCAGACGATGTGGATGTTTGCAATTACAATGACTAAAATTCGGTTATTATAAAATGTATTATATCACATTTTTTCTTAAAACAAATTTTTCTTTCCATAAAATATTTCGTTTTAAAAAATATTCCATGAGAAAAAAATTGGAAACTAATTCAAAAGACAGCAGTTTTCAGTATTCAAAAAATCCAATGTGGCGAAACTTTGACAACTGGCAACCATTTTCTCCAAAAAAATTCTACTGACCAATGTCGACAACTTTTCCGAAGAAACCATCTGTCTACGTATTCTAGTTCAGTTTTCAGTAAATGCAGGTTTGCATGGAAAATTTTGATGAACAATTAAAGAAAATCCGGAATTTTCCCTGAAAAGCACCCGATGAAATTTTTCATTTGGGGGTGAAACTAACGTTCGCTGGAAATTTCGGGAATTATTATTATGACAACAATAGGAGTATGAAAAAGTCAACCTTGATATCTCATGTCTAACTAGCTCATTTCTAACCAACATTTTTTTAGTGTTTGAGGACTGCGTCACGCCTTGGCATGATACCATTGTGAACGTTGTCAGTTGCGAGTCAATCCGTTTATCTAGGATTATATAGCCAGCCTTTGGCTCGGTCCATAACTTTCAAATCGTCATAAAATAAACATTTTTGAGAAAGAGGTACGTAATCTACTATTCAGAGACATGCTAGACTATCTGATGAAAAAAATTGACATATGGAGAAATTTTTGTTTGCATTTTGTATGGTGACGAAATGTCAAATGATGATAGCATTTGCTCACATTTTTAGTCTATGCCCAGGGGCGTGACAGTCTTTTGTTCGATCTTTGCAAGTAATACTCAACATGAAGTTAGCTGCAGTTGGGACCGGAGATAACATTGCAAAAAAGTAACTGATTTTTGAGCTTTAAGTTTGAAGTTAGCTTTGGCGCGTCTTATCAATTTAATTTGTTTACTTACTTACTTACTTACTTACTTTACCGGCACTACAACCCATTAAGGGTCTTGGCCTTCTCCAACATGCTTCTCCAACCGGGCCTATCTGCAGCTAACGTCTCCCAGCTGGTTACTCCCACAGTTCTTAAGTTGGCAAATGCAGCGTCGCTCCACCTGGACTTGGGTCGCCCTGCACTCCTTTTGCCTTCAGGTTTGGACTTCAGAATTTTTTTTGGAATACGATGTTCATTCATTCGTTGTACGTGACCGAGCCAACGTAGTCTATTTATTTTTGTTGTTCTGACTATGTCGGGCTCTCCAAAAAGCTCTATGAGCTCGTGATTATATCGTCTGCGCCATCGGTTCAGTTTTCGGTCAAATACTGGTCCAAATATTGTACGCAGTACCTTTCGCTCGAACGTATGCAGAGATTGTTCATTTTTCTGTGTCAAGCACCACGACTCCGAACCGTACGTAACTACCGGTCTGATCACAATTTTATAAAGTGCGCATTTTGAATTTCGGCTTACTGACTTGGACTTTAGAATTTTCAGCAGGCTGTAATAACTCCGGTTGCCCAAAGTTACTCGCCTTTTTATTTCGTCCGCAATGTCGTTGTTTATGTTCAGCTCTGATCCAAGGTATACGAACTTATTGACCATTTTGAATGTGTGTGTGTCGATCGTTACGTTATCTTCCCGATATCGATTCGTAGGTGGGATGATCATGTATTCCGTTTTTCCGTCATTGACCTTCAACCCAAGGTCGGTACCTTTCCTCTCCAAGGCCATAAACTTATCTTTAACAACATCCATAGTTCGGCCAATAATGTCCAGGTCATCTGCAAAACCAAGCAACTGACTGGACTTGGAGAAAATGGTGCCGCTGGAGTCTATGTCCATGGTTTGAACAGCTGCTTCGAGTGTTAAATTGAAAAGCAGCGTTGCAAGAGGATCTCCTTGACGTAGGCCTTCCTCAATGTCGAAAGTCTCTGACATTTGATTGCGGATCCTTACTCGGCTGTTAGCTCCGTTTAGTGTTAGCTTCGTTAGCGAGATCAGTTTGTTGGGAATTCCGAACTCCTCCATGACTCTCCATAGCTTACTTCTTCTAACACTGTCATAGGCTGCCTTGAAGTCAACGAACAAATGGTGTGTTTCAATGTTGTACTCCTTGCACTTCTCCAAGATCTGTCTGATATTAAACAGCTGGTCCGATGTTGAACGACCTACACGAAAACCACTTTGGTATTCACCTATCGTAGATTCCGTGTATGGATGAAGGCGCTGATATAGAATATTTGCAAATATCTTGTAAGCAATATTCAGCAGAGCGATTCCTCGAAAATTGCCACACTCCAATTTGTCACCTTTTTTGTATATGGGACAAAGTATGCTGGTCTTCCAATCTTCCGGTAACTCCTCGTCATTCCAGATGCGTATGATGAGCTCGTGCATCTCCATACATAGCGCGTTGCCGCCGTTCTTGAAAAGTTCACCGGGTAGGTTGTCAGTCCCCGGGGCTTTGAAATTTTTGAGCTTTAAAATTTCAGCTTCAACTTCTTGCATCGTTGGTTCTTCTATGTATGGTTGCGCAGTCTGAAATGGCAATTCGTCGTTTTCGTCGTCTCGGTTGAGCGGTCTGTTCGGGTTAAGCAGTTCCTTAAAGTACTCAGCCCATCTCGCGATACACCTTTCCTCATCTGCTAAGACCAATCCATGCTTGTCCTTACACAGCAAAGGTTGTTGACTGTAACCGTTTCTGGATTCGTTCACTTTCCGGTAAAAGTTCCGAGTCTCCTTCCGATTGCCAAACTTCTCAATTTCGATCAAAACTTCCTTGTCACGCTGTCGCTTTTTCCGTCGGAAGAGTTTTCTCTCGAAATTTCTTTTAGAACGGTACTCTTCCTGGCCAGCTCGAGTGAATCTACTTAGAGTTTTCAGGCGAGCTGCGTTTTTGTCGTCCATGGCCTTCTGGCATTCATCGTCAAACCAGATATTTCTTTTATTTCCCGTTCTCGTTCCCACTGTCTCTGCTGCGGCGCTCTCTACATTCCGTCTAATTTGATTCCACGCATCGTCTACGCTTCGTTGTTCGCTGACCATTCCGGCAATAATATTCGTCTCCAGCCTGTCGACATATTGACGTTTAATGTCTTCGTTCTGTAGTTTTTCCACGTCCCACCTTTCCAATGCCGGTTGTCGATTGTGTTGATCGGAATTTAATTTGTTTAGACTTTTGTAAAAGCTTACCTGAGGCATAATCTGAAAATCCTTTCTAAAGTACATACATCCAACACGTATTTGACTTTTTTCAATGTGTGATGATAAAAAGACGAACGTTTGTGTTATTTCGAGTATACAGTTTTTACATTAAATGATTTTTCCACTTCATCGATGGCAATAAGTGGCAAGAAAACCTTTTATCTTACGTAACGATATTCTCAAATTAAAAACTAACCCTCAGCACAAACCAATAAAATCTTCGAAAAAAAATGTAGCATCCCAGCATTCAGCTCATTCACGATATTCTCCAAGGAATAATTCTTTTCACATATAAGTTTCCATTAACTTCAGCATTCACAGTGCTTACATCATACCAGGATATGGTTTTACTGCATCATAGACGGATTTCTCTTTTTTTAATGTAAACCGAGCATATGGGTAACTTAACTGTTAGTTTGTAGTACGTTTCTGGTTCTTAATAAAAGAAAAAGGTTTTTGTGAGTTAAAGTACTTTGCACCTGAGCTAAAGATATTCATGAAAAATTCTTTAATGTGGTAGAAGAACATCCGTTTTTTCTGATTTTCTTGTAAGAGGAAAGCATAAAATTTCAATGCGATGCGATAAGAAAAACCAACGTTTAACCAATTCTGTAGAAAGAGATAAGCTTCACTCTGTCGTGCCATGATTTTAATTAAAAAGAACGGATTATAAATAATTTAACCATAAAATTCACAATGTAGTGCAACTGCTCAGTACTCAGCTCTTCCATGTATGTAAACTTTGAGGGAACACAATTTATTTTGCTTTCACTGCGAAGGATAGCGTAAGCAGTTGAGGTGTAGTTAAGGGCCATCCACAAAATATCCACGCTTTTAAGGGGGGAGGGGACATTACAAAAATTTAAGCCTCACAGATTTTCAAAAAATTTCCATATATTTTTGCTTGTGCGGGAAGAGAAGTGATCTAGAATTCTTGCAATTGTTTTGCTTGGTTCGTGGAAATGCAACTCTTCGTTTTCAGTAGTGGCCCCAAAACCAACTTTCAATTTCACAAATTTTTACAAAAATCCACTGTGCCCTGGGCCAAACTGAACAAAACTAATTGTAAAATTCTACGGATTCTACGCAAAATTTTAGGCAGAAACGCATTTTTGTTCATTAAAATCGGTTTAGCCAATCCGAAGATATTGCTATTTTGTATGGAAACGGACCCAAATCGAATATTTTTAAATAGTCAATGTGGTAAACCTTTCTTTCTTTCTTTTTTTCTTTGTTTGTGGCAATTTTTGGCAGGATTACCCAGATCTCCAGAATTATGAGAGTTAGAAAGTTGGTTCCAAAGGCGAAGTTGTAGAGAATTAAATTTAAGCGTACACGTGTTTCATGGTTTTGGGAAAATATGGTCTACTTCCAGAATCCAGAGGGAAGATTCATACATCTAGAACTATGGTAGCTAGAAAGTTACTTACAAGCTTACAAAAGTACTGATATCCGCAAAAAACCTCTTACATAGGAGGTATGACGCAAGTCTTTATGTCTGCTTCCAAAAGTTGTGAAATCAGAAAGGTAAAACTATTTTCTTCCAGTTACAAAAGTTTTGAAATCAGAGGGGGGTGACGCATTAAGCTTCGATTCGCAACAAAAATTTTTAAACAAAATTACGTTAAGTTCAAAAAATTGCGTCACAAATGCCCGACCCACCAGCGGAATAATTTTTCAGCACTTTCAGTTTTTACACGCAAAAATTTAAATTTACCCTAAGCGATGCGCCCGTGACGCTAGTCCAAATACGAACGAAAAATAATACATTTCGTTCGGAGATTGCGGAAATACAGCTAGGTTTTGACTCACTCCCCCCCCCCCCCCCCTATTTGCAACGCACCCCTCGGAAAATATTTGTCCCGGATTCTACGGAAAATTTTAAGGCGAAGTGTCTTTTCACTCTGCGGTTCGGTGGATCCGGATATTGTATTTATTCTTAATACGACCATCTTCAATTTACTAGTATATATAT
>CM055403.1:80192183-80204274 GCA_029228625.1 Pseudolycoriella hygida | reverse complement strand
TCAGATTTAGAAGTTAGGGGACTTTCCCTGGGCGAACAAACCATCTCCTTGGCGGGCGATAGGAGGGCATGGAGGACGATAGTTCACCAATCTGGGGTTGCGCCAGAAAGACCTCACACCGGAAGGTACTAACGGTCTATAAAGTTTGATGATGATGATGAATATTTCCTTCATAAAAATTTGTTGCCAATGGCCAAAAAGTTTGTTGTCTTTTGTCAACAACTTTTTACGACAAAAAGGCGACAAAAAGCTTCAGGTTGTTTTCAGTGTCCAGTGAAAAAAAATTGTTGCCTTTTTTTGTTGGATACTTCACTGAGGTAAACAAAAGAACTTGTATTTTTTCTTTAAATGCAAACTGCGCGCCAAAACTGAAGAACAGAGCCTTTGTCTTATAACCGAACGACCTTCACTATTGTCTCCAAAAAATGATCGGAGCAAAGAGCCCAAAAGTCGCGCAAAAAAAAAAATCATAGGACCTTTGTCAAACCTTATTGGCCCATACTATTGTCTTTCAAGGGCAATTAAACGTAAAAAAAACCGCCAAACACATAAAATGCTATGCGACAATGCCTCGGAGCAAAAGACGTTGCATTTTTATTTCTTTTTCAGCAAACAAAAAAAATTTTAATCATCGAAAATACCGATTCAACGTATTAAAAAAATAAAATTTCTAAACCACCCGAGTGGTATGAGAAAAACGGATTCAATCACGGTTGAGCCTCCAATGTAACGTGCCAATAAAACTTAAACTTAAATTTTTCTTATCAATCAATACACTTCTCAGTTAACTCAAAAAAAAAGAAAGTATCTAATTAAAACACTACACATAAAACCTTTATTATAAATGATAATGTTTGTTTTACCAACTTACTTCACTAAAATGCGCATGCGCAACCCCTTAAAATTATTTCTGACCTGAAATTTAGGTTGGGTGATGAGACTTTTTAACCTGAGCAAAGATGACCACATCAAGCACGCTTTTTCTCGTGAATCCGTAACATACTGATTTGAAAACGACAATTCCAATCAGAACAAATTTCCTTTGACCGAAAATAGGTAATTTAACCAAAACCAAAGTGGAACCTAAAAGCTGTTGCGTTGGAAATGAAATTCTGTTCGGCAACTTGAGCTTTATTAATTTCTCAACTTGCTATCCACAAGCTTCACTCACACTTTTCAAATAATTAATAAATTTGTTTAAATGAACTCGTGCAGACTAAACTGTCTGTATTCCAAAAGCGAAAGAACAATTTGTTCTACTTCAACACGCTTGACCTCTACGGATGCGTCAACTGACATTAATTTCAAAATTAACCGATGTGGGTGGCATCTAATTGCTCGGTATATCACCTCATAGTCTCCAAAGTTAAATCACGGGGTTAATTCAAAAAAATCTACTTTACGCTAATGTTAGGTTTGACAAAATTCACCTCATCACAACAACAGCGGAGGCGGGTTACACTTTGATTGTCAAGGAGGGACTGTATTAAAATTGTGTGAACTATACGGAGACGTATTTATAATTTTTTTATAAGTATCGTAGTCTCTACAATATGGTGCAGGGAAGAACATTTAGGCCATCAAAATCAATGGTCTCCTAAGAACTGAATTCCCGACCCGAAAAAAAACAACCTACTATACACCCTTGCCCGCCCCTGTAGGGTATGCTGCTCCTCGACCCTGATTTTTGTAAGCTTTTAGTTCCGCGGCCTGCGGCGTTTCTTCTTAGAGAAGCTTTGTTTACGAACATAGTTCGGTGCACTTCCCGATTTTTGATAGTTCTTGCGATAAAATTGTCTTACTAGTTTCTGTAGCTTTGTCAGTCTTTAAAAGTTATACTAATTAAAAAAGCCAAAAACTAGTCACGTAAATTGTTAAATCTTTCATATTCCTTCCACAGCAACGTTTCTGTTGCTAGTTACAATACTAATCAGATTAAGTGAAAATGTTCAACGTTGTCATAGGCAATTAGTATTAAAAAATTGATATTAATTGGTAATATAGAAGTGATATATTAACGTTGGCTTAATGGCAATTCCAACGTTAGAATTTATTGGCACATTAAGAAATAATTGACACGAAGAACCAGTTTTTAACGACTAGCTAACTTTTCTTAGAATGCAACTAATATTTTAAAATTTAAGAAGATTGACATGTGTAGGTATAATGAAGGTGTCACCATTCTAAGGGGAGGAGAGTTTTTAAGTTGGTTCTTGTTGAGTTTAATATTTATGCTTAAGAAAACCTCGCTTAAGATAAATTTGTTTATTGCTTATTCACTCTTGCGTTGCAAAATTTGAACTGAAGTTGCAAAGAATAAAACAATTATTTTTTTTCCTCGAAGATTTTTGTATTGCAGGCATATATAATCAAATTTAGCTAACTATTTTGTATTACTGGGGTTTGTGTGCCATTTATAATATTTAGATTTTAGTAACAAAAAATTAGAATTTTTGTTTCTACGTAAAATGTTTTTAAATATTGCTGAGTCGTTTGCAGGAAAGGTATATGATTATAGTCATCCTGAATTCCACGCAGATAATATACAACGAATCAAGAAAATTCTTGATAAAAATAGTTTTCCGCATCACGTCATCTCACAAATAATTAACACATCATTTAAACACGTTGAATCTGGAAATGATATGCTACCATCAAAGGAACTGGCCTACTGTTCATTAATATACGTACCAGAAGTGTCAGAGGCACACAATAGCCAGCAGGGCCTATTTTTGAGAAACAAATTTCGTGAATTTCTCGAATTTCGCGAAAATTTCCTGAATTTCGCGAAAATTTCTTGAATTTTGCGAAAACTTCTCGAATTTTGCGAATTTCGCGAAAATTTCTCGAATTTCATGAAAATTTCGCGAATTTCTTGAAAATTTCTCGTGCAGTTATCTAAATCTTTGCAATGAAACGACCTTTGAAAGTGCAACAGATTATATTTTCACAATATTTGATCCGCCCCCCCCCCCCTGAGTTTTGTTCCTTCCCTTCTGATATATATTAATGTTCGGAAGAAAATCTGCCCGTAAGGGATAGGACGCTTTTATACTTTTTTCTTGAATACTGTTGAGCCTTCGACTACCTCTGAATCACAGCAAACTTTCTTTATATTTAATTAAATTCATGAGAAAGATTTTGACGCGCTGTATGGACCCTATCAGTGAATCAATATTCATTCACATTTTTGTTAGTTAGTTTTTTGAGATCCATATCTTTCATTCCAAACCTTGAAAAGCAATTCCTGTTCGTCAGAGATATAAGCAAAAACGTTTCTGCGACCTTCAAAAAACAAGGTTTTGACAACTTATTCGATCGTAACTTCGAAAGTTCTTGACCGATTTTGCCCATCTTCAATCTCAACATTCCTTAGGGAACTACCTTTCAGGCAGACCTGATTAAAGATTAAAGTAGAGGAACAGGAGTAAACCTTCCGGGCCCGTGCCTGAAAAGGTGGCCCGGGCGGTCATTTCAGGGCCATCCTATGGCTGAAAAAAAGAAAAACGGATTCAAAATTTCAAACACCTTGACTTAGTAAAAAAGCTAGTTAAGAGCCTAAAAACTTTCGCCTACGGCGGGCGGGCGTTAGACAAATACGAAATTTGAAAAATTGAAATTCTTACTAATAAATAAGTCCTACAACCAAAAACTTTTGCCTTCGGCAATTAAGTCTTTCTTCGATTTACCTAAAGAACGAGAACAGGCGGTTCAAAATTTGAACACCACAATTTAAAAAAAAAAACACTCATAGAAAAGCTTCCGACGCAGTAACAACATTTTTTTTGACAGAATAGAACTTTGACTTTTCTTAAAAACCATATTCTTCCATAATTTTCGTGATTTTTTGACTTATTGGCTCTAGGGAACCTCCAGGTCGGCTTCGGACTCAGTTATCATATTAAACACTTTTCGGAACACTATATTATACATTGATACTTCATTGAATTGCAAAAAAAATCTGGGGCACGAGCTCGCCCTAGAAAAGCGGTCTATATACGGTACTATTCCCGTTGCTTAGAAACACATGTCGTCCCACCTTTTGCTGTTAATGTACAAGTTTGCAAATCCTTTTTGCAGGGGGACACTATAGAGGGTTTAGCGGAAATTAACAAAGATTTGAGGTGAATTTTAACGAGCTAGAAATTAACGCTTCGAAGACGCAAACTATAGCTATCAGCTCAACGATCGAGACTAGATACCTGCATCCTCTTTGGTTGGGCAAATTGAAAGTACCCTATTCTGATTCCGTTAAAAACCTCGGTATACTTTTTAACCGTAAGATGGATTGTAAGGTGTACAGGTCTCTGCGGAGTGCATGGCCGCACTTCCGCACTACGCCTCTGTCGACCAGGATTATGCTAAGTCATTGTTCTTGCTGCACCTGGAATACTGTAGTGTATTCTATCCCTATGGGATGTCGGCGATCTCAAGGAAGGTAATTGACAAGGCTTACAGAGCTTACGGAGCTACGATTATGGAGGAAAAATTGTTGGACTTCTTGTTGAAAAAGCACACGTGAACTAACTATAAACTAGCTAACTAGAAACTATAAAAATATATTTAGATCTAATTATTTGATCTACTTAACAATTTTCTATAAATGTTTTGACTTTCTTGAATTTTAGAAAATTTTGCGATAATTTCCCGAGTTTCGCGAAAATTTCGTGAATTTCGTGACAATTTCGCGAATTTCTCAAATTTCGCGAAAATTTCTCGAATTTCGTGAAAATGTTTTTCAAAAATAGGCCCTGCTATCCAGATAAAATACTTCATGCCAGAAGTATCAGTAGATAGTAAGCCAGAATGTAAGTTGGAAAAATTTTATTCCAAACAAAAAGACAAACTAGATGATGATATAATTTCTGACGTTGTGTACGCATTTGAATGCCAAAGTTGTGACACGCTGTACGTCGGAGAAACAGCCCAGAAGAAAGGGAAGAGAAAACAACGGCATAAAAATTCGACATCGGTTGCAAATCTAGCAAAGCCAAACTTGGCCTCGGCGTTAGCATTACACACCAAAGAGACAGGCCACCAATTCGATTTCGAAAATATGAAAACTCTCGGAAGAAATTCAAATAAGAAAAAACTTCAAATTACTGAAGTAAATCATATTATTATGAATATTGAACGGACATGTAATTATAAAAAGGATACGGCTGGCATTGCCCCATCCTACTTTAATCTTTTGTAAATACATGTTGGCAAAGACAACCGAGTAGTTCGAAATTACACATCCGATCAACCACCATAACTGATCCAACCTATCTTGACTGATCTTACTCAATTGACCTATTTGATCAAAACTGGTATAACTGATCATTGCGCCCAAAACTGATTAGACACCGCGAAAAATCATACAAATCATCAATTAGTAATAGGACCGTATACTATCACAAAACTTTGTTGGTCCATTTTGTTTAGCATCTTAAAAATTGTCTTTTGGTTAAAAGACTTGTGTTTTTTGTTGTGAATCGACATTTAAGATAAGATCCAAGGTAAAAAATAAATAAATATATATATAAATAAGACAAAAATATTGTTGTAAAAATTCTTCTCTTTGAATAAAGATATCTCCCGATGACATATTCCAGGTCGAAACGTCAAGAAACAAAAATTTTAATTTTTTGTTACTATAATCGAAAAATAATAAATGGTACATCAACCCCAGCAATACAAAATAGTTAGCTAAAAAACAATTATTGTTTCAATTTCTTTGATGGAAACAAGTTCAAATACTAATTTAAAATGTTCAACTAACCATGTATACTGACGCATATAGACTTTTTCTTTTGATGAATTTTTAAAAAAAAGAATGTCTTTTAACCCGAAAAAATTTGTTTCCTGTGCCACTGTCACATCCTTATTATTTATTCAAAAGTCATGTATTGCACAACCAAGTCACGCATTCTGGCAGATCTTTTGTGTCGTGATCCCGTATGTTTCTGTTCATTCCTATGTTTGAGTTGAGACACAATGTTGTATAACGAAACGAAGTTTTGTCGGCTTCTCACACAAGAGGTATGAGATCATAATATACCTATACCGTACAACGTTTCATGCTCACAAATTATGCATTTACGTTGGGAAAAAATTCACGCTCATTTTTTGATTCCAACAAACGTCCACAATAGTATCTATCTACTTGGTAACCATTGGAAAGGATTGAGTTTTATGTTTTACTCTTTGAAGATAATATTTTTATAACAATGCGCTGGTCTTTCTCTTAGAAATGTATCCACGAAGAAGTTTACTTTTATACAAGTTTAATGGAAGAATGTCTGCAAATTCGCAAACATATCACCAGCTATTTACCGTGTAAAATTTTAAATTCTAGTCACGGCAGAACATATTTTCCATCTATCGTGTAAATCTAACTCAATCTTTTTTGCAAGGCTTTTTTCGTATACCGCTGTTACTTATGCGTTCTACGTTGACTCTTCTTTATCCGTTAAAACTACGTCGTAAATAGTATTTATTTGAGCGATAATCAACGAAATCGTTGGCTATTGGCACGATTTTAATTTTATGTGAATAGTTTGATTTGTTTGTGTCTTTGGGCGAAAACAAAATTATCTACAGATGGAAAGTTTTTCGTGTCAGGGGATATTCATAAATGACTTCCAACAAAATAGGAAGAAGAGAGTGCAAGGAAAATAAACATAATTGAAAATAGGGAGGTCGATAAGGGAATTCATTAACTTAAACATCTGGGCTAACAATGGAATTCCAGTCAA
This sequence comes from Pseudolycoriella hygida, assembly GCA_029228625.1. Lineage (NCBI taxonomy): Eukaryota > Metazoa > Arthropoda > Insecta > Diptera > Sciaridae > Pseudolycoriella > Pseudolycoriella hygida. The sequence goes on along the minus strand of CM055403.1, from coordinate 80,197,534 downwards.
GTTTGAATCATCTCAAATAATGAACAGTCTTTTTACATCTACAGCCTAGTGAACTGTGTTGACACTACACTTGTAAAGTCTCAAACTTTTCAAATTTTTATTAAAAATTCACTTACAAATATACGGGAAAGTAAAGGAAGCAGAGGTTGTCTAGGAAAAAGTGTGATTAATTTCTTTAAAGAGTCCAAACTTAGCTGTGATAAACTTAAAGACATTTCTGAAATGATTCTAGTCAACACTATCTTCATCATAAACAATCATATATATAACTGACTTAATTATAGGACTATGCAAAAAAAAAAAAAAATTCAACACTATTTATGTTAGCACAAAGATTGTCTTAGGATAGATGAATATGCTGCGTAACAAAGCAACCTTCAATACGAGGGCAGCAGCTTTATTTGTTTTTTTCGTGAATAAATGTTTTCTTCTAATTTGTCATTCTAACTTGCTTCATTGGATTGAAACATAACTAAGGAATTGTACCCAGTTTGTTAAAATGTCGGGGTGGGAATCGCGTGAGATCTAGGAACTGAACATTCAAATCAAATTGAATCGAGTAAGCTATCGAAATGATTTAGTTACATGTTTTTTGTTCATTCTGTTTTTGTCGTACAGCAATAAAGTTTGGTATAATTCTATCTATCGCGGAATTGGGCGAGATGACCCATACCTCTAGAACTATGGAAGTTAGAAAGTTGCTTCCAAAGCAAGGTTGTAGAGAATAAAATTTCAGAGAACATGTGTTTCAGGGTTTTAAGGAAAAATTGCCTCATCTTTGAATGTGACCACTTCTAGAATTGGGCGGGTTGACCCATATATCTAGAACTATGAAAGTTAAAAAGTTGCTTCCAAAGACAAAATTGTAAAGAATACAATTTTAGAGAACACATGTTTCAAGGCTTTAAGGGAAAAATTATCAAATCCCGGTATACAGCAACTTCCAGAATTGGGAGGGATGACACATATCTATCAAATTACGTCAGTTTGAAGTTTGCTTCTTAAGGCAAAGTTGGTGAGAATTACATTTTAGAGAAAATAGTTTCAGGATTTCTGAAGAAACTACGTCGGTTCTCTTTTTGATATGGTGCAGGGGAGAATATTTAGGCCATCAATATCAATGGTCTCAGACGTACTTCGGTAGGGCCTTTGACATTACCTTGGGTAATTTCTATGGATCTTTGAAATTTTTATAGTTATAAAAGAGCAGAAAACATTATGTTGTTTTTAGATACGTTTGAGTCTTTTTGTACATCTATTCTGTTTGAAGCCTGTATACTGTTTGCCACATCTATTCTCATACGTACGGGTTTTTGGTTATGTTTATTATTATTTTTGCACCAATTTAAGGTGGCTTGAGTTATCCCATAACTCAAGTCAATAACTTCAATCGACGCAATTTGAGAGTCAATTTTAAAATTTCACTTTATTTTTCTTTTTCAATAACAATGTGGGATGCGTTCATAAGGCAGTTTTGGGATCGGACCGATTGAAATTTCATATGAACCTTGTTTACATTTATTATTCCGTGTATAATTTCAATTTTCAATTCAACATCTTGTGGCAGTTTACTTTATGGTTATTTTATATTTAGAGATCAAAGAATCTTTTCAGTCACTTTATACAAACATTTGGTTATACACAGACACGACAACCAATTTAGAGAAGTCTTGTATTGCGTCTCTCATCTGTTCACTCAGTGTTTTCATACATGCGATAAAATTATATGAATGTAATAAATATAAATCGAAATAAAAAATGTGTAATGTTATCTAGAAATAATCCACGTAAAAGCCAAAGACAGAAGTTGTTATATGTATTAATCTATCGCTTTTTTGGTATGTTTTCTGGTGCAAATGCCATCACAGAAAAATGTTTGCATTTAATCTTATCGCCAAGTTGACAATTTCTGGCGAAAAAATAGCAAAAAAAAAAGAGGTTTCTTTGTTGGTCTTCTTATAGCTATTTTGTTATGAACGGAACAACATACACACGACGACGCGACAGTTGGTATTTTTATTTTTATATTTACATCACGAAATTCCTTTGAAAAATATATTTTTTTTTCAAATGTTGGTGATGTCGTATAAAAACCTTTGCTAACGTTCGGAACGTGAACGAAAAATGTAGTGAATAAACGTAGTACGAATAACCAATCTAAAGAAAATCAATAATATCTCAATAGTGGTAGATCTAATGATACAAAGTAGTCCTAACACGTATAACCGATTAGAAGAAGTTTGGGTTTCACAAACTCGAAACAAAAAAATCAAACGAAAAACCAGAAGCTAGTTACTTAGCCAAAAGTTTAAGTCATCCTCAAATAAACTTTTTATGATTTATTACAACTACCGATATACCTTACAGTAAGCGACATTGCCCCAGAAACCGGCATATATAAACCATCAACTGCTTTTTTTACCCGTTATGTATTGACGTCAGAGGCTGGAACAAAGAGCGATCTTGGCACATTTACAGCAATTAAAAATAAATGCAAAACTTCATGTCAAAAATGTTGCAATTGACCAAAGAAGAATTAGTAAAAATTAGTTCTCGGGAAAATTTTTTTTTATAAAAAATAAAAAAAATCCAAAAAGCAACTTTAAAAAAATATTTTTCAAAATATTTTTGTGTGAAGAAGGTTTTCATAAAGCGTTTGAATCAAAATTTAAATTGCTGAAGACATTGATTTCAAGATTACCAGAATTGAATGCTCACACTGCTTATTTTCTTTTGAAAAATTGCCTATACATTCCGAAACTGACCTACATGCTTCGAACATCTCCTGCATGGAAATTTCCCGAACTCACAACAAAAATGGACGATTGTCTGAAAAGTGGTCTTCAGACAATAATGAACATACAATTCAAAGATAATCAATGGTCACAGGCAACATTACCAGTATCCAATGGCGGATTGGGAATTCGAAACACGTCCGACATAAGTTTACCAGCTTTTCTGAGCTCATCTTTTGGTGTACAAAGTCTCGTATCTCTTTTATTACCTTTTATGGATGACGATTCTACTGTACACCTCCAGAAAGAAGCATTGTATCAATGGTCAATTTTAAACGGAGAAGAGCTTCCATCAAATAAGATTTACCAATCAAATTGGGTCCAAATAAACGTTAAACGATTGATCAACGAATTAATTTTGGAAAAAGACTCGGACAAAGCAAGATTCAAAGCTTTACAAGAACCAGAATCTGGAGCATGGCTTCAGGCAATCCCATCGAATAGCATTGGCACGGCTTTGAACGATCAAGATTTTCAGACATGCATTGCAATAAGAGTAGGTCAAAACGTTTACAGTCAACACAAATGTATTTGCGGATCATTCGTGAACGAGAATGGAATACATGGTCTTGCTTGTTCGAAAAGTAAAGGCAGACATCCACGACATAAAGCTTTGAATCAAATTATACAGAAAGCTTTAGTTTCGGCACATATTGGTGCAATTTTAGAACCGCCCGGCCTCTTACGCGATGATGGCAAACATCCAGATGGTGTCACAGCGATTCCATGGGCAAACGGACAACGTCTTTGTTGGGATGTCACTTGCGTGGATACTTTGGCCAACTCTTATTTGCATCAAAAAAGCCGGTGCAGCAGCCGAAATCGCTTGCAGTTTCAAGCATAAAAAATATACGAAACTTGTAGCGCAAAATTTCAAATTCATTGGTATGGCTTTCGAAACGATGGGACCATGGTGCAATGAGACAAAAAATTTCACCAATATGATTGGCAAAATGCTAGCGATTTAATCAGGCAATATTCGAGCAACGCAATTCCTATACCAACGAATTGGTCTGGCCATTCAACAAGGAAACGCAACTAGCATTTTGGGAACTTTCCCTACGTCAGAAAAATTGAATGAAATTTATAATATATAACTTATCTCATGTTTATATTTTATACGAATTTAATAAAAGAAAATAACATCTTTTTCAAAAGAAAACCTAAAACGTTTTTTTTTTTTGAAATACAATTTTTAATTTCTTTTTAAAAAATTAAAAACATCTCAGATTCTTCTGCTACGTTCTGCGCCTATACTGCAAGAGGTCGTGCTTTTGAAGATTATTAGAACCGTACGTAGATGCCAGCTGGATTGATGGATTTTACGTTTTAGGATCTAAAGAAGAGAAATGAAAGTTTGTCCGTCCGTCCTTCTGTCAACATGATAACTCAAGTAAGACTCAAGTGATTTTCAAAATCTTTATTTTTCCCTAAAAGGTAATCTTTTATGGGAATGAATCTGATGCCAACTTAAAAATAGTGGCAAAAAACGTTTTTTTAATTGGTTTTTTAGTTACGATTTCGCATCCAAAAACAGAACGAAAAAATTTTATATTCGCAAACACTATAATTTGTTGGTTGTCCATTTTTTCCGAAAAAAAATATTTTTTTTTGTGTTGACTAATGGTACGTTTTGAAACGCCATCATTAGTTAAAACACCTAAAGCACCTTGGCATTCTTTAGTAGCCCATGTATAGCGTACAGTATGGCGCGGACATGTAACAGAAACTTATCATGCTCGGAGCGGTAGCGGAGAGCGTGACGCAGTCCCCACACCCCAAAAAAACGTCCACAAACCCAAAAACCTCCATACAAAAACCTTTGGGACAAGACACCATGTATAGGCGAAGTTTTGAGTTTTCTCCCCTCGCCCCCCTTCCCCTCCAAATTATTTTTAAAAAAACTACGTCGCAGCAGCTTTCAAACAAGCCCTCACTCATCAAAATCGGTTGAAAATTGGCTGAGATATCGTCAATCAAAGATGACCAATTCCTAAGGAAAAGTGGTCAAATTACCTTTGTAATTAATAACAATTTTATTCCTGTGTGGTGTGTCAACGATCTATCTATCTACGTATCTATGTATCTATCTATCTACTTTTTTTTTCCCGAGAACCGCCCGAACGATTTCCTTAAAATTTTCAGGTAACGTCAGTCTCGGCCCCAAATGAAAAATTTCATATGCCGCTTTTCCGGGAAAATTCTGGAAAAGCCGTGGCATGGGAAAAAGTGGTCAATTTTGCGGGTTTTTCGGTAATGCTCGGAGTTTTCGAATTTTAGCTCCGGAGTGACAATAGCTAGAGAGTTGGCTTCTTTGGGAAAGTTATAGAGTTTGGTCAGGAGAATTTTTTGGGATCTTAAGAAAATGGCTGCCAGCAGTCAAACCGGCGCCATCTTGAATTTTCCCAAGCAATAAATTAGGGTTTTTTTGAACATTTAAAAGTCACTCACAATTCTTAATCCTACTTCCAATTGTTCAACAAAATCGAAAAACTAAAAGTGCTGATTTCGTCGTTTACGACTCATCAGTACACCTTGTCTTAAGACCATGTGTAT
>CM055403.1:80126595-80173959 GCA_029228625.1 Pseudolycoriella hygida | reverse complement strand
CTATTCTCATTCAGAAATCACCAAAAATCCAAGATGGCGTCACTTTCACAGGTGGCAGCCATTTTCTTAGGATTCATAAAGATGCTACTCATCAACATCAACAACTTTCCCGAAGAAACCAACTGCCTAAAAACAAAAAAAAAAAATTTTAAATTACATCAAGAAAAAATTTCAATTGAAATCTAGGTAGCATAATGGTTTTTTTGCTATAAAAGGAAATGCAAAACCGTATTTTAAGTCAGTCTCTTTAGACTCGTCAAGCAGGTCGGACCTATGTTGGTTCACGCTGGAAATTTGTGACCGACAAACCGACAAACAGACAGACAAACAGACAAACTTTTGAATTTGATAATTATAATTTTTCTTGATAGTGATACACTCAATTTTCAATGTTTTTATTTAAGCGAAAAAAAAGACTGCTCACAATGGCGCAGCCAGTAAAAAAACGATCTTTTCAACAATAAATTACAATAAATAAATTTCATCTACTCTACTTTTCCCTAATGTTCCAGGATGCATGCCGCATTGCCTCTTTGAATTGCAACTGAAATCTTCTGTAATAGGAAATCTTTCGAGCGTGATTCCCCAGAAGCTGTCCTTATCAATGACCCTAATTTGCCTATAAATTTCTTCGTTTCTGGGCCCATACAACCTAGAGTTTCGAAACTCAAACTCAAACGTTTTTATTTTGTTACACTTTGACTTTTTTCTATACAAAAAACAATGGCAGAATGTAAAAGTGTAACAAAATAAAAACGTTCGTCTCTATTAACTTAGGGGAAGCTTGTTTTAAATATTTCAAACTTTTCTTCAACGGGAAAATCAAATCGTTTTCTTTCAGAATTGCGATTTTCATTTCATGTCATCTAACTTCTAACTACCTTTACAACTTACTGACATTCTTTGAATTTGCAATTGAATCTGTTCTGGACATTAACTTACACAAAACATTAAATTTGCATGCTTATTTCCGATATTTCTTTGATCGATTAATTTCATTTAATTACTGAACTGCATAAAGTCAAGAATTTATTGGTATTCGATCTAGTGTAACAGTTAGTTTCTCGTTTTGTATAATCCGTAACATTGGTTTACATGTGCTGCTTTTATATCACATCTTTTAGAAATATCTTGTAAATTTATTTGCAGATATTCTCTGTTACGAATGCAAGGTATGCTATTCATGGAAAATAATTTATCAGAACATTGGAATTTCAAAGTATTCGTTCATCATTTTGATTCAAAAAAAAAATTTTATGATCAGGTGAACCAAAAAGGCCACATTTCCTCACTAGATGGAGAACCGAAACGTCAATATACTTTTTTGCCCATTTATTTCTTTCCACTTTTTTCGTCCCTGAGTGTCATGTAATTTATAGTTAGAATTAGAATGAGATTCCATGTTCATATCATTATTTTAGAGGTCATTTTGAATATTTGTTTTGTTGATTAAATAAAATCTCGATGCGTTTTATTATTGTTCGCTTCACACGTTTTCAACACTTGGATAAAAATCATACCTTTTTGGTCATAATGTACTATTTTAGTGAAAATGGAATCTCTTAAAATGCAAAGAAGATGTTAAGTATAGTTGGCTTGTTGAATTTAACAACAAGCTGACTCTTATGTGTGCCCAATTTCCATTTCACTAAAGCCACGCCGTACCGGGCGACTTCTTAATAGGAGCGACTGTATATTTTTATGAAATAAATCCGTAAAAAAGGCTGGTGGAGAGGTCTGTTTTCAATCAAATACAGCGTCACTTTACGACTTCATTAAGCTTTATATACTATTTTGTCTATCTTTTGGTGTGGTATCCTCCTCCTCCTCCCAACATGCATAACCTTAGTCTCGTATCTTCATCCCGTACTCCTTAAATGCGACATCACAATCACCTCCGTTTCCGTTCTGATACAAAATATTCTCTATTTGAAATTACAACCTGCGAAAGTATTTTTTAGAGCAACAAGCAAGCTACTCAAAATAAGCGAGTGAGTTTGCTAGTTCACAGAACTATTTTCAAAGTAATGAATTACGTAACAGCGTCCAATGTATTATGTTTCATTGACTGCCCATGCGAAAGTTTAATTTTACATAAGCATTTACGAAAAATGAACCGAAATGTTCCACCATACGACGGATCATTTTTGCAGGAGGCATATTTATTTAACATTTAAAAGCCACTCACAATTCTCCATCCTACTTCCAATTGTTTAACAAAAATCGAAAAACTAAAAGTGCTGATTTCGTCGTTTACGACTCATCAGTACACCTTGTCTTAAGACCATGTGTATATCAGCAACGATGGCCATAGAATGATACCCAGACTATGCCAACTTGCCTTTTATACAATCCAGAAATGACATGCATCCAATCGTAGGATCTGGATTGTATAAAAGGCAAGTTGGCATAGTCTGGGTATCATTCTATGGCCATCGTTGCTGATATACACATGGTCTTAAGACAAGGTGTACTGATGAGTCGTAAACGACGAAATCAGCACTTTTAGTTTTTCCATTTTTGTTAAACAATTGGAAGTAGGATGGAGAATTGTGAGTGGCTTTTAAATGTTGATTCAAGCGGGTGGACTTTAATCTGCCGAAGGTACAGCAGCCATAGTAAAATATTACTTCTATGGGTGCAATTGTACCAAAACGAGAATTTTCTCAATTTTTACCTTCATATTTATTTATTTATTCTTGAACTTGTCGTTATAATCAGCTAACACGCTTTCGCCTCAACTTTCACATAGAGCTGGTAGTAAAATCGTTTCTTCACTATTCAAATTAACGATATACGTAATATATACCCATTTTATATGATATTTCTGACTAAAAAATTATCCTGCCGCTGATCAGCCGACCATACTTTTCGGCGGATACCTTCATTAGGCCGACCAAAAATGACTGCGGCGCGGCGGCGGCTATAGGTTATCCGTCGCCGAGATTTTTTGAACAGTGGAAAGGTCTATTTTACAGTCTTACTGAACCTTAAGCTCAATGCACACAAATTCGCTGCTATGGGATCTTACCCACTTCGATAAATTGCAACGTGTTGTTCTTTATACTGTTGTATACCATGTATGATTTATGGCATGCAGTCCCAAGTATGTTGAATGTGTGACAGTAAGCTTAATGTGTCATATGTTTGTAATTATGTAAACATTGTTATGTTCAAAGTTGATGATTGTGAAATTTTGACGGTTCAGATGAACTTTTGAAAATGATGTATGTTGACTTTTCAGTGCTAAACTGTGCAGAGCTGAGTACAACATTAATTTTGTGGGCTTATAAAATGTGCTGCTTTTGAGTTAATGTGTTCACAAAATAAATGGAATAATGTTACTGAACATTTTTTAATTTGTTCAGTTCATGTATTTAACTTGCTATGAATTAACTACATTAACATTCGTTTGCTTACATTTTTCATTGGGTGTATGAAAGTGAAAGAGAGCATTTACTCGTTAAAGCCCTAGGCAAGTCAGGGATCGATCTAGCAAGTAAATATTCCAAAAAAAAATCAAAATTGCATGAAACGATCAAATAATTGATGAGTAAATTATATTTTTTATTTGGGCACTAGGTAGAGCCGCATAGCCATCTAAGCAAGATGCTTATAACCCTACTCAATCAGCTTCTGGTATGTCAGTACGAGTTTTAACTGTGGGTTGGAGCCGAGAGTACGAGGAACGCTAACTTTTTATCAGCGCAAACGTCTGGTTTCATCCATTAGGGTCCTCAGCACAGTTACTTGCATAACGGTGGAGAAACTCAGGTAGGGCTCGCAAACCTGGACTTAATAGGTTGCTTACGTCAAGGACTGACATCCTTGAGGTTGTACCAATGGGACTACTGGATATGGGGTGACCATCCGTGCCGTAAATAGATCGCGAAATGAGCAACGAAGATGTTGCAGATTGACATGCGTACCTGGCATAGTCTTAATCGCACGGCCCTCATGGACGTGGAATTGGGATACGCCCAATCAGCGCGAGTGTGAAAACTCTACCCAATCAAGATCCTGGATGAGTCGGAGCCAAGACCTATCTTAATCTCTACTGCTTTGTTGGAATGGCGCTGTTGCTGAATTAACACCACAGCCACCACGTTACAGTTACAGCACCATGAGACACCCCAACCTTGTTGGGGTCAAGCATCGATGTTGTTGATAATTGAGGGCCTCCAACCCCGTGGTACCGATATTGGACCCTCTACTCTCCGGTAGGGCTTTCATTCCAAGCGTTCATGAAAGTCCAATGTTGATTAACGAGAACAGGAAATAACTGGCGACGGTTCTGTCGATTTTTAACTAAACTTAAATATCACAATTCCTAAAAATTAAAAACTGCGCATTTTATATAAAAGGCTGTAGAGCGTGATTTAAGTAAAGCATATTCGCAACGACATCGTATTTATAATATTTGAAATACCTGCTACCCATTCACTCAAGAATAATCTACTTAAAATTCTGTTCTCGAATTCATTGTCAGACAGTTTGAATGATAAAGGCAAATAAAGTTTTTTTTCGTTCAAATATATTCTACTTTGGCCACTTTTTGGTTTTCTTAGTGGAGCATACGGTTCCGTCTTTCAGAATTTGAAATATATATTTTCCCCATGAGGAAACAGTGAATTTTATTGAAGAGTACTAGCTCTCCGTCGGCTATATGTAATCTACAAATACATAATTTATAAAATTGTAAACATAAAGGCACAAGGGACATTTGTTCTCGAAGTTTACGTTGACGAAAACTTCTTTCATATCATGGGTGCGAGGTAGCGATACGTCCGTGACGCAAGTTCACAAAACAATTTAGATTTAGTCTGAGGCAAGTTTTTGGAATTTTTCTATTTTCGGGTTCTTTGTAAAGTTTTATTTCATTTATTTATCAAAATTGTTGTATTGCTTGGAAGCGGCCAAATTCGTTGACGAGGCAACGAAGGGAAATGCATTACGTGAGAGTAATGATTTTATTCGACGAACAAAGTTGGCTGATTGGGACGTTTACGCCTCTTCAGTACACCTTTGTCGCGAGACCATGTGTATATCAGCAAAAACAGAGAGTGGTGTTAGCAAGCATCTGTTATCGACAAAAACAGAGAATTCATTGAACAAACATCTGTGGTGCGTCTAGCTTTTATACACCGTATTCTAAGATTTATTCGTTTTGTTGATAGATCTCTCACCTATATCATAAATAATTTTGTTTGATAGATCTCTCACATCTACCAATTGTTAGACTTTTCAGATCTAACATTGTGTTGAAGTACTAGGTACTTCATGTAATAATGTTAATCAAACATCATTACACTGGATTACTGCCTCGTCAACGAATTTGGCCGCTTCCAAGCAGTACAACAATTTTGATAAATTTATGTTTATTGTATATTGTATATTTAATATAATTATAGTTTTATTTCAATTCAAAGCACTTATCAGAAAAATTGCTTCACAAAATCCGGAGATGAAACAGTAACATTTTCGATGAGTTCTTTACGTAAAACAAAATTAATGAAAACATTTAACTAACAGTCTTTGCAAGAGCTAAGACCCTCTAATGTCAATCAAGACTTGAGCGAATTTATGGGTATTGAGTGGCTTTTATTTAGTGACTTTAATTTAGGAAATCATTCTTTCGTCTGATGAGTCCAACGAAATAGTTTGCCTTGAAATTTGTTGTCTCAAAGTGGTTTCAATCAAAAAATAATTTTTTTTTGAATTTTAATTTATTTTAAATGCGCCACCGGCCGGCGGCGATAAAAAATTTGACGATGTGTGCGTTAAACTATTTTCATACGTAACTTGTATCAAAAAGTACTATTTTTTAAAAGTGAAATGCGGTCGAAGTCCGTTTTGCTAATGTTTTCTATTTTGTTAAAAAACTTGCCACATAAAGTAGAATTTTCTAAATTTTTTGGTAGGGGGACTGGCAGCACATTTCCCTTTTTAAAGAGACATCGTCAGATATGTATATCCACAGGCAATCCGTTATTTTGTGATACAGAGAACAGGGGTGTATACCGTTTTGGATCTGTTATTTAGACACGTTTGAGCCATGTTTCCACAGCAACGGAGTATTATACACAATTTTGTTGTTCGATTACTTTTAGAAATAACATAAATTCAGCCTAATACAACAAAGTTTGAAATATTTATGATATGAAATGATAAACATCGTGGGTGGAAAGTTACTACTTTTCCAATAGGTTTCGAAAAAGCTTTCAACCGACCAAGTTTTAAAACCTTGCAAGCCAAGACAGCCTGGTGCTGAAATTCTGATTAGGCCTAAGTGGAATAACAAGTGAGGTTATTAGTTAGTAGCACCACCGGAGTGGACACCAGGCTGCGTACTTGGGATCTGAAGCTGAAAATAAAGAAGACAACCTGGTGCTGAAGATCTGCATTCAAAGTGTCATGTTATAACTCAAGGACGCAGTCTGGTGCCGAGTTGAAACTTATGAGTGACGTATAGATCTAACTACACTTTGGTTAAAACAGATGTTCGCACGTACAGGGCTCAAGTACGCAGCCAGGTGTCAAATTATAAACTACCACAATGTAATGTACCCGCTACTTCCTTAATTTTGGCGTTTTCAAATTTTCGGCACCAAGCGGAAAGTTTGTTAAAAAACTAAGCAATCTCAAAAAAGTAGCTCAACTACTAGATGCAAAAACAATGAATTTATATAGCTCTTGAGATACTTTTTTTTTAACAACAGTTACTCTAGAAAAATATCGTTTTTATCGGACGCGATCTTAGCGCAAAGTTACGAAACCAACTAAAATCAGATATACCACTATTTTCGTCCCCGAAGCGACTACTTTTTTAATTTATTTAATTCTGTTGTCTGATCTCATGGAATTTCATTCGGCAATATCTTTAAAAAATTTGAACTTTTTGGCAAAACTCTAAGTCTTAAATTCTGTGAGATTGTGTTCGAATTGAAACAATTCCTGATAAAAAAGTTTCCTTTATAAGAGTATATCATGCCACGTGTACTCGTACTGTACGTACAATTAAATTGGTTTGTTGATTTTTGTTTGTTCCATTTTTACCTCAGGTCAATTCATAAAATGTCATAACCAAATGCTCACATTGAAACAAATCATGAAATTTAATTAATAAAGTCAAATTCTGCACACAGAAATATCATTGAGTCCCTATTCATTACTCATCTACAAATTAAAAGTTTCCGCACAATTATTTCCCCAATTTTCCGAGTTTATCAAGTCATACTCCTATGCAAATTATTTATAGCTGTGCTTCATACACAGTCGAACAACATAATTTATCACAATCTCTGCCACACATTCTCCCATGTACGAAAGAAAAAAAGTATTGTATCCTTCTCGACACCAAAGTGGTAACACAAATTTTCGCTTCGCATATAGGAAAACAAATCTGTTGAAAGCTTTCGAAAATTGATGGCTTAACAGAGGGATTTCATTCTCATACGGTGAGTGTTGTTTATATTATATTTTGATAAGGCGAGCGACGACGACGCCAGTAATTAAAATTTAGTCTTTTGTTTGCGAAACGATAAGCTGAAACTTTACGGAATACATAAAACACATTTAATTAATAAAAGCACATGGCTGGCTAGGCTAACCATAAATAACTATTTGAATTGTGGTTTGGAAATCCATGCCTTAAATCATGTAACTGTTTGTTTCGACAGCTTTTTAGATGTCGAAAAAAGCTTTGGTAGGAAATTTGATTTTGCTCTATATGATAGCCGTCATGTTTCATTTTAGTTCGTGAACTGCAATGAACATCAAAAATGTCGCAAAAATCTAGTTTACCGGCTGAAAGTAATATTTTACCGGTAATTTTTAGACCCGTGCGAAGAACGAATTGCTAAAAGGGGTCTATTGGGTTTACCACTACTTTTGTAAGCAGTCGAATTTCAACGATAAAAATGTCAATCTGTTTGCTCCCCTGCCGGCGCACGGCTCTAATCGAAAATAGCTATTCTAACGAGGTTTCAACGAATTTTTGAAGCCAAATTAAGCCTTCCCTTTTGAAGAAGCGTGACCTCTCAAGAAAATGAAAGTTTAATTGGACAAACTACAGCGCGTCCAAAACGAATTTCATTTTGGACGCGGTGTAAGAAGTAAAAAGAAAAACCAGATGAAACATATCTCGTACAAAAATTTACCACAAGTCTTTACGATTTGTGCGGTTGTTGTGGTTACGGCTAAAAAAGGTGAGAAACGGAAGGTGATTGTTAAAATTAGTTGAAATTCATTCGGGAAGGACAAAATCCGGGGAAGACATAATCGGGTGCATATTAACTCTTTCAGTTTCAACAAAATATATCGTCGTGGTAGTGTCTGACAAAGTTTTATAACCTAAAGAAATATCAGCAGTTAGTATTGGCTGATACGCTCTCAAATTGGAGTGGGACAGATAGTGCTCGGTGCACCAGTAATTAATAACATAAAACTGCACCGCAGTCTCGATCTCGAAAAATAAAGCCCTGACGAAAGGGCGGAGTCGAGGCGCGGAAGCCACTCTCCAGTAGGGATCGAAAGGCTAATGGGGTTCCTGATTTCATGCCGCCTTATTGTGTTATCATCCGGATATTGCGACTCAACTCGTGCGACTCAAGCTATACTCCTATGGCAAATGCAGTTCTATTTACCACAAAAGAACTACAGGCATTAGAAAGTTTTCAAATCCATTCTATCCAGAACAAATCCATTTTACTCATCGATACCGTAATTTGACCTGAAGTCATAACTTTCAAAACCACATCTTAAATAATCCCCCAGCAATTGTTTATGCTATACAGTCAACATTTAATGTTGAACATCAGACTCAATAACAAGACTTCGTTTAAAGGTGTTTGGTCTAGTTCTGCGTAAATGCCCTCTCTACAATAACTTAAGTTTATTAAACCTTAAAAGAACGATGGTTTTATTAGGTTCGGTGTGTTATATACTTTCCTCAAAGTTGCGGTTTTGCTAATATTATTTCATCAGTTATAAGACGTATACCTTGAAGCTCCTATAATGCACATAAAGCTGATGTAATATATTTAACCATTTTCTTAGCTGAATAAGCGTTGGAGGCATAATGCAAGCAGTTCAATGGGTGTATTACTGAAAATGTGGGTGAACATTTTCCATAAATATTTACTTAATATTAAAACCTTCCAAAAAGGAAAACTTGATGGATACGATGTAACGTAACCATTCTAAAGCATGGGTCCTCTTAAAAGTGGATTAATGTTTTTATATGCATAAGAATATCGTAACTTCTTCGGAAATGAAGTCTTCTAAACTGATGAAATATAATAATCACTCAAGCAATATTCTTGTTTATAAGAGTAAATATTGCGGGCATGCGGATTTTATTAGGGGGTTATGCAATAAATTTTTTTAATGCTTTTTTGACGATCTTCTTTCTTTACTTGAAACAGAGCCAGAGTCGAGAGCCGCCAATTTTCAGCCTGGCTGGAGATTAAACCTATCGCCGCCCGCCGTCACCGTCATGTTTGGTCGACTTAATGAAGCTAGCCGCTGAAAGGTATGGTTGGGTGATCGGCGGCAGGATAATTTTTTTGTTAAAAAAGTCATAGGAAATTACAGAAATGAGCTACATTGTTAACCTGAATAGTAGAAAAACTATTGCATTACATAGAAATATGAATAATTGTACTTTCGTCGATTGAAAAATTATATACTTTTCAATCGACGACCTATATTGACCTATTCTACTTATTGCCTCAAGTCTATGTTTCGTTACGTCTGCAAAGTCAGTAATTTGTTAACGTGTTGGGTTATTATTATTATTATCGTATGACGTTACAAAGTTGAAATGCAAAGATTTAGAACATTTCATCACTAGAACGCAACTTACAAATTTAAGTCATTCGTCTAAACGATGCAGTCCATCGATTCCGTCGTTAAATTTCCTCAAAGGACAGGGTGTAGCATTGTTTGGTCTACTTCACCACAATCACATCGTGTTGTGTCAGCTAAGTTCCACTAGAATAGGAAATGGGCGCAATTTCCGTGACCGGTACGAATGCGGTTTAGGTATAAGGTACCGTTTCTATAATGACATCTGCTTTTATTTCGAATGTTTAGGGGCTATGCCTAAATTAGGTAGCGCTCTTGGGGGGTGAGTAAAAGATCAAAAACCTAGGTACTTAATTAGGGACAGCCCCTCATATTTTGTCTGTTTTTTCCTAACCACCCGAAACAGACGTCATATTTTGATTATCAGAAATTGTGTTTCAGAACGGATCGTGGTAGTTTGGGATGTAAAGTGATATAAAGTGAATGTGGCACACATACTCCTAAATGTGATGAAGATAAGTGTAGCCAAGACTAAGGTTATGCACGCCAACTGTAACAGGTTTCTGAATTTGAATCATTTTGGCATCCCTGGGTGACATCATGAGCATCCCACACTAAAATACACAGAAGAGTCTATAAAATTTGATGATGACGTAAAGTGATGATTTCGTTTTGAAAACCGACCCCTCCTCCTCCTGTCACATTTCGTCTGTTTCCTCAGACGCCCTCCCCTTGAAAGCAGACGTCATTTGTATTCGGTAAATTTATTATAAAAATGTGTGTTAATTCTACTATAGAAATCGTTAAAATAAGGATCTAGCTGCCGCCAGCAGACTTTCACCACAATTTTTTGACAATTTTTTTTCAGCTCTCGACTCTGAACTTCTTCTTTTCGGTGTCGTCGGCACGCTAAATCTTATTATTTTGAAGAGATTCATCGTTTGCAAAATCAACATAAACTTACTACCTTTTCATTGAGAAAAAGATTGGACTTCTTAATATTTACTAAAAAAAGAGAAAAAAATTTTACTTAAATAAAATTTCTCGAAAATTCCACTTTCTGCTCTATTTTTCATCGCCTACATAGTCTTTGTAAAGCTATAATCTCATCTGAAGAAAACAATTACTTTAAATTCTTTGTGCTTCAGTTTACACATTCATGTACATACAATATAATCGAGAATAGACCCGTGTGCCGCTAAATTGTCCGATTCGATACAGAAAAAATTAAGGTATCCGGTAACGAACGTGCTTCTCCGAGATATAAAATATAAGTACTGTTTCATCGCCGTGTTCCGTCGCTAACGTCTTTTTCAGATTGGAAATACATTACAGATAACAGTGACTAGCTCTCTATTGCTGTCGCTGACACTTTCCTATCGGCACACGAGTCTTTCCGAGATTATATTCGCAGCATTATTCCCATTTCTATAATTCATTTTTCTCTTCGTCCTTTTTAAAATAAAATAGGATGTTTTCCTGTCGTGCATAAAAAATTGAATTGATTTTTCTGTCAGTTTTAAAACTTTTTTTCGAATATGACTGACATGGTATTATAACATTCATTGATTGATGAAAATGTGTTCATGTACGATCTACAAATAATATTAGCAAGTAAAAGATAAGATCTTTTATCAAAAGAGATCAAAATACTTCAACCGCACTTAAACTTTGAAATTTGGAAACATTTCTTTATGAATGAGATGAGAAATTTCATATTCCGAAAATGTTGTTTTCTTTTCTAGCGAGTATGAAATGCAAACCGGTTTAGAGCCGAACCGGCTTTTGAGTTAACCGCTTAATCTGGAACAACGACGCCTTTCTTTCACTTAAGACCTTTTTTTCGGTTTCTAGGTATTTTGCGTCGAAAGCTCAAATTAATTGTAGAAAAGCACGTAATGATCTTAAATCAACCCACTTCGATGTATTTGTTAACTATCCTCGAATATTTCGGAACAAATTTACATATAAATTGAAAATATTTCGCTCATTCACCATGTACCACCCACTGTTGTAGAGGAAATTTGCCCCAGATGTCTTAGGGTAATAATCATAACTTTATTTTGAATTTTTTCCAAACATTTCTTGTCAACTACGCATTATAAAGAGGTAAAATTATTGGCAAAAAGTAAGGACTATAGGTGTTTTCAAATTATAAAGGCTAACTGGCTAAAAGAAGTTTAAGCAACAGTAAAAAAAATAACTATACTGGATAATGCTTCATCGATTGATTATTTAATTATGTGCTCTTATTTGGTTTTGTATAAACTTTGCTCATAAAAACTCACACATAACAACTTCGAAATAAAGATTCTCAAATAGGGCGACCAGGGCAACACATTTGGCTAATATAATTTTTTTTTTAAAGTTTGTGACACTGTCACACTGCTATTTTCTGATTTTTCGCAACAGCCGTGATGATCCCAGCAAACGTCCAGGATTAAGATCCTTTAAATATTATTCTAAAATGATTCTTAAAGGTCTTTGATGAATTTACCGCAAAAAATATGCGACCACTTTATCTGTAGAGTGACTCACGTTAGAGATAGGTACGTATTTTGAGAAGTGGGACGACTTTCACATCCAAACACAACCACACACATACGATGTAGATGCAAATTAAGAGCTTGTTTTTACTGTTCTCTGAGTTGAGGAGAAATTACACGCATTCATCGCAATCAGCAAACTTTTTTCGTTGATTGTTGAAATATAGAACGGCAAGAAGAAACACGTCTGCTATGCCACATTTCTTAAGAGCACGTTAAATTTTGTTCTATTTCTGAGAAAGCCGCCCGAAATATTTTAAAAATTACTAGATCAAAGAAACATCGACCGAATTCAAATTACCACCGCTTCCATAGATAAATATGTTTCAGTCAATTTTCTCTACAAAATAGCAAAAAAAAAAACATTTTTGGGGTAGGGCTGACCTTAGTACCGATCTAGAGCCATAACGAGAGGATTGAGACATACTTCCATAGATAAAAATGTTTCACTCAATTTTCTCTACAACATTATCAAAAAGCTATTTTTTGGGCTAGTACCTAGGACCTTAAGGAGAAGCCTAGGACATATACTTCCACGGGCATCAACATTTCAACACTTTCAATTTTTACGCTGCAAAAATTTGACTTTTATTTCTTATTGCATCGTTTAGGGTAAATTTAAATTTTTGCGTGTAAAAACTGAAATTGTTGAAAAATTATTCCGCTGGTGGATCTGGCATTTGTGACGCAATTTTTTGAACTGAACGTAATTTTGGTTAAAATTTTTCTTTGCGAATCGAAGCTTAATGCGTCCGCCCCCTCTGATTTCAGAACTTTTGTAACTGGAAGAAAATAGTTTTACATTAGATGCTTGATACGTCACACTTTTCTGATTTCACAACTTTTGGAAGCAGACATAAATACTTGCGTCACACCTCCTCTGTAAGAGGTTTTTTTGCGGATATCAGTACTTTTATAAGTTTGTAAGTAATTTTCTAGCTGCCATAGTTCTAGAGGTATGAATCATCCCTCTGGATTCTGGAAGTGGCGTTGTCCCGGGATTAGGCCATATTTTCCGAAAACCATGAAACACGTGTACGCTAAAATTAAATTCTCTACAATTTCGCCTTTGGAACCAACTTTCTTACCCTCATAGTTCTGCAGATTTGGGTCCTGCCTAATTGTGGAAGTGGCCATTGGCCATGGATTGGGCCATATTTCTTCAAAACCCTGAAACATGTGTTCGCTTAAATTTAATTCTCTACAACTTCGCCTGCGGAACCAACTTTCTAACTCTCATAGTTCTGGAAATCTGGGTCATCCTGCCTAATTGTGGAAGTGGCCATGGATTGGGCTATATTTCTTCAAAACCCTGAACTCTCATAGTTCTGGAGATCTGGGTCATTCTGCCAAAAATTGCCACAAAGAAACAAAGAAAGAAAGTAAGAAAGAAAGAAAGGTCTACCAATTTTTTTTTTTCAAAAATCAACATTTATTTTTCAGTTTATACCAAATTGACTATTTAAAAATATTCGATTTGGGTCCGTTTCCATACAAAATAGCAATTATTGTTTAATTCGTATCTTCGGATCGACTGAACCGATTTTAATGAGTAAAAGGGCATTTCAACCTAAAATTTTGCGTAGAATCCGGGAAAAATATTTTTCGGGGGGTACGTCGCAAGAGGGGGAAGTCAAAAAATTCCTGTATATATGTTCCCTAGTCTACGAGAAAATGTCTTGTAAATTTTTTGGCGTGTATGACTTGCGTCACGGTCCCTTTCTACCGTGGGTCCATGATATTTGTCATATTAATAAAATTAAACTAATTTAGTGAATGTGGACACGCCGGACACGATCAGAACATTTTAGTATTGTTCAGGATCAGCGTAAAATGTTTCAAGTATTGTTCAGGATCAGCGTAAAATGTTTCAAGTAACAGAATTTGAAACTTTTCCTTGAATTTTTAATTATTATTGCAATGGTCGACTTTGAGTAAATATGGAAACATGTTAACCGTGACCGCAGCTCCCTATAGATGTGAAAATTTCAATACATTTGAAAATATTTCACGTTTCCCGCAAATCCTAGGGCCGACCAATGTTTCCCTTATTCCCTCTACAACATACCAAAAACAATATTTTGTTCTAGGGCCGACCACAGTACCGGTTGGGATTTATCCGATTTAAGCAAAAAAAAATCACGTTGTGCCCTAGTAGAGACCCAGTTTTAGGGTCCTGGCTGAGTCCAATGACTTCTAATCAACAAATGTGAGACAATCCTAGACCTTTCGATTTAAAAACATTTTGAAAATCGGACGTTTACTCGAGTTATGTACAAAAAACACGTAGGGTGGCAGGGCTTTTGATGCCCTAGCTAAGTCCAAAGGCCTAAAGTGAAAAAAGTTTCTTCCATAAATTGCTGAGATTTCATAGACCTGTCCGTTAAAAAAAAAATTATGATAATCGGAGAAGATTTACTTGAGTTAGTTAAAAATCACTTAGAGCCCTAGCAGAGACTCGTTTTTAGTGCCCTAGCTAAGTGCAATGGCTCAAAATCAAAAAAGTTTCTTCCAAAAATGCCCGACGCATTTTACTTTTTAAACAAACAAAAATTTATTCGGAAAAGATTTGCTCGAGTTATGTACAAAAGATCAGAAACCACTTAAACGGCCCTGTCTCGGCGCGGCGGCCCTTGGGCCGACAGAATTCAATCACATAAAAGATTACCTTTCAGGGAAAAAAGTTTTCAAAAATCGGATTAGTTTTACTCGAGGTATTGTGTTTACGGACGGACGGACGTTGCATTTTTCTCATATTTAACAAAAGCGTATTGCAAATTTTTTTGTATAAACTTTTGTATACAGGGAGGAGGGGGGTCTAAAATCGTCTTCTTTAGAGTACGTGCTTTATGAACCCTAAACAATTTTCAACGGGATGTTCCGGAATAAACATTATTTACTTTGTATGTTTGGTAAGGCGATTTCTAGGTTTTTTTGCAGGATAAGGCCCGAACGAACAGGCAATGCCAAACAATATTTTTCACGTCACGACACATGAAAAACAATTTACGGCCTCTAGTTACGAAAATAACTACATGATATTACTTCTTGCGGGAGCGAAAAATCAAAACTTAAAATGAAACCTTTATGAAACGAGCAAAAAATGATTCTACTGTTTACCGTTGGGATTTATTTGAGGTGCAAGGAAGTTCAGTAATGATCATCCCTTTCATTATCTACATGATGATACACCCAAAACGACAGATAAGGCGAAACACTCTAATGGACCAATGTATCGATTGGACTACCTTTTTTCGATTTATTTTCTTACCTTTGCTTATTTTCTTTGTAAAATTTATATATTGGGATTGCGGATTACTTATACTTATGCGAATACTGAGTTTGTATAGGAGCAGATAAAGTTGCTTATACATAATAATGCCCTAAGATTATGTTCCAAAACCTGTTTAAATTGGATTGGATTTCAAACAAAATAATCTGGCAATATTTTATTTTGAACAGGAGATACGGCAAAAACTTATGCAAAGAAATATGATAAAACAATTGGGAGTCGTATGTAAAGAAAGTTTGAAGATGCTATCACCTCATAGGTATGACGAAATTGATGGCATGCGTAATGTGTCCCACTCAACACATGCAAAAGTAAAGGGAAACTTTGCATGTTTGCACAATTACAGTAATTTTATTCTTTAATTCAATTCATTGCTTACCCGAAATTTACTTTTTTTTTATTTTGTTTGGTAAGTCTATAATAAGCTTGCATTTAATTCACATTAGTGTGCCATAATATTTGAAATTTTAATGCAATGTTTTACATTTCTAACACGAAGTTGTGTAGAGGAACGCTGCGGTGGACATGGTCTTCGCATTAAATGTGTGCTGTAGTAATTCAAAATTTTTGGCCCACTTAACATGTGAATGACGCTGACAGGGATAAATCCCTAGGGCCCGGACTGTCGAAGGCAGCTCAAACGGTTATTTTGGTAGCGTGCATTGTGGCCGAAAATAAAATAACGCGCCTGATTATTCATTTCCTTAAAATTTTCGCAAGCGGCGCACATGTAAATACCACATACCACTAGGAAGATTAGAACTAGATGCCGAACAGTATGACTCTTTTTATTGTCTCCATAGAGCAAATGCTCTTTATGTGTTAATTAGCCCACCTCATTTCAAAAAAATTTATTTCTTATTTCTCAGATCTGGAGTCTTTTCCTGATAGCCCTGACTGTAGAAGAATCTATATAAAAATAAACAAGTTTAGAGGTCCTGCAAAACGTTTTTAGTTTTCATATTATTAGTCTTCCATTCATAAACGTCAATCAGCTGATCATTTCTTGTGAATTATACGAAAACTAAAATGGTCTTGAGGGACCTCTGAATGTGTTTATTTTTATATAGTTTCTTCGACATCATTTTATCTATTTACTTAGGGCTATGAGAAAAACGATCCAGACCTGTGAAATGAGAAATAATTTTTTGACGTGAGGTGGGCTAGTGTTAATGTCTGAGAGAAAGAACTTATCTGCAAAACATTCATATAAAAAGTAATATGCAATGAGTTGTAATTTAGAATTGATTTCAAGTTTACAAGCTTTAATCCGTAGAGTTTCGATGACTAACGAATGACTTTTCATATCGTTTTTTTTATCAGATAAATATGTATTGCTAACTGGGATGATTTCATATTATTTTGTGGGGAGGTCTTGCTAAGTTCTATAAATTATGTATATTTTGGAATGTGGCGATGTATACGCAACATTTTGATGAAATAAAAGATGCGAGAACAGAGTGAAGCATAGGCTCAGTAAGACATGTATGTATTGTATAGGGTGATATGTTAAAATATGAATGTTACTCTCTGAGACGACAAATCGAATCAGCTCACTAAATGTATTCATTTAAATTTTTTTTTTGTGAGTCCAATATAAGGTGATAGCAACAAATCTCCAGCAATCGCTCCATGCTTTTGTGTGCTGGAAAACCCAGTTCTATTCAAAGGCTTCACGTTTTGAGTAGGATGTTAGCCTTGATGTTCTACATAATAAATTTACAATGTCAATGTATCATTTATCATATGGCTCGAACAAAAGAAATAGGTATGCAAAGGGTTTCATTCGTTTAAACAATTAAATAGACCTGTTACGAACGGTGGAACTCAAATTTCATTGACTATTGCTGGCATAAAAATTATAGGTATTGTTTGCCAAAATCTGTTCCGAAATAAAAGACTTATCAAACTTGAGAAAATTAAAAGGTGATTTCTTTTATTTTTGCAACATTTTGTTCCAATACATGCTTCGATACATGGGGGCACGAGCGAATAAAGTCACCCGGAAAAGAACTTT
The DNA here is from genome assembly GCA_029228625.1 of Pseudolycoriella hygida. NCBI lineage: Eukaryota > Metazoa > Arthropoda > Insecta > Diptera > Sciaridae > Pseudolycoriella > Pseudolycoriella hygida. The sequence continues at coordinate 80,156,297 of CM055403.1, read as the reverse complement.
CAGCTCTTGGCCTTGTGACGTAAATAACTATTCGAAATTTGTCACATTCTCGACGTTTGGTGTATGATTTTTCAAAACTCAGTGAAGTTTAGTATTCTCAACTTCATTCAATTTCTTAATCTCCATCGGCGAATGTACAAAATCTGGACGCACATAATCCGTTTATACGAAACTAAAGAAAAAATCCGGATGCCCTTAAATCAGAATGTACAAAATCGGGATGAAACAGAAGCCGTATGCTTCAGGATCTGCACGGAAAAAAAATCACACTTTGGGCCAAATAAAAAGCCTTTAATTTGGCACAACTATTTATTTATTCATTCCAAATAAATAACTTATTTGGTACGAATGATGTTTGATATTTATTCGTGATGAATAAGTACTTATTTGTTACAAATAAATTTAGAACAAATGAATTATTTATTTGGCACGAATAAATTTCGGAACTTATTTGTGACAAATAAGTTATTATTCGGGACAAATAAATTATTTATTTATAACGAATTAATTTCGGAACTTATTTGTGACAAATAAGTTATTATTTGGGATAAATAAGTAAATTATTTGTTACAAATGTATTGCGTTAATATTTGTCGCCAGTATTTTTTTATTTGTTACGAATACTTATTTATTCGCGACAAATGATTGTTCGTTTATTTTTTTTTTTTTCCGTGTGGATGTACATAATTCGGTTGCCTCAAAATCTGATTGAATCCGGATGGAAACACGTAGATATAAAAGCTAATTGATAATTTAGAGTCCTTGTAAAAAGCCCTGATGATGTATATATAGGGGAACCTCACGACGACGACGTTAAAAGTTAATTTCTTAATTTTTTGACATTACACGGAAAAAAAATCACACTTTGGGCCAAATAAAAAGCCTTTAATTTGGCACAACTATTTATTTATTCATTCCAAATAAATAACTTATTTGGTACGAATGATTTTTGATATTTATTCGTGATGAATAAGTACTTATTTGTCACAAATAAATTTAGAACAAATGAATTATTTATTTAGCACGAATAAATTTCGGAACTTATTTGTGACAAATAAGTTATTATTCGGGACAAATAAATTATTCATTTATAACGAATTAATTTCGGAACTTATTTGTGACAAATAAGTTATTATTTGGGATAAATAAGTAAATTATTTGTTACAAATGTATTGCGTAATATTTGTCGCCAATATTTTTTTTATTTGTTACGAATATTTATTTATTCGCGACAAATGATTGTTCGTTTATTTTTTTTCCGTGTATAATTAATGAAATCCATAGATCTGATACTTGCGAAGCGATTGACAGATGTTTGTAAAAAATTAAATGTGTTTCTTAGGCACAATTCAAAGAAAAACATGAACTCAAAAACTTTTAAGTTAAATCCATCAAAGCATTTGTTGATCAAATCGTAAACAATTTTTTCCAACTATCTACCAATCGCTTGGCAAACACCCGTTCTACGGATTTCATTAATAATATTTGGGTCCAATGCTAATTTTTAGCTAATAATTATCAAAAAAAAATAGGTTTTTCAATGATTATGACAGAGCTGTTTGGAATGTCAGAAAGTTAACTTTTAAGCAACGATTAATTTTTAATTTCGTTTTCGTGAGTTTCCCCATTAATTTGATACAATTTAAAATAAAATACAGCGAATTTTACATTGGACTCGTTCGGCAATGTGTAATTTATTTTATCACATTCGAGCCTGTAATAAGCCAATTATTGCACTAATAATAGGGGTATAATCGGCCTATTATAGTCGACTTTCTTGTTAAAGGTAGAGTTGTAATGATGCTATTATAACCCGGTTCTTTAATGATGACGTAGGCTACACTGAAACAATACGAATGAATGAAAATGAAACGTGTGTTGTTATGACAACCGCATACTAAATCGAAAAATCAATCTAGAGACAACATTTTTTGCAACAAATTCGATGAGTTTTGATTTATGTTAATTTTGTTGTCATGTTTTGTGCATAATTGGCAATTATAGGTTCAAATGTGATAAACTATCGTACAATACAAGGGGAACAATCGCGCAATTATAGTCTCGGTGGGTGAAAATTCTCGGGGCTAACGCCCCTTGAAATTTCACCGCACCTCGATTATAATTACGCAATTATTCCCCTTGTATTATAATATACTATAGTTGTATCGTATTCCGTGACATTTTATGTTTCATGTAAAGATGCGTAAAGTTGAAGAATTCAGTGTGTAAATGCAAGTGATATTTTTCGTTATAAAAGCAGCGTTACAGGCCGTGCACACAATCACACAGGGTCTATTCTTAAAATATTTTGAAATTTCACAAGTTTTGCAAGATTTGCAAAATTTGCGAAAAATTTCGCGGCGAATAGGGCCTGTATTCACATAATGGAAAAATAAAAAAACGGGTTAAGGGCGGCAGCTATCACAAAGGAGGTTGAGGGGGTAATATCCCCTCTGCGGAGTCTGCGGTTCAGGCTCCCTAGCGGGGTTTGGAACAGAGTCCCATTCACGAATGGACACAGTACCTACGTTAAAATAAAATGCTATACGTTAAAAAACGTATATTGTTAAAATGGGAATTTTTATGTGTTAAAGACAGTATGTTTGACGTCTGAATATCGGTAAATATCCTTGTTACCCTTTCCAGAAACTTAGAAACCTTTATTTTTAGAAAAATGTCAATGCAATATAAAATAACACATTTATATCATTCGATATTCGAAAATTCGGATCATTTATAATAAAAATCTGACAGGGGAAACGTCTTTTCTGCAAAATTTTCCGAACTCTGATAAATTGAATAACATCACCAGAACAGATTCACTGAGTCACACATTAATAACCTTGATGGAGTGTTTCAGATTTTTATGTATTTTTTCAACTTTTACCTTAATTTAGAAGTTGAATTAACGTTAATAGCGTGTGAAATATTGTAATTTAATAGTAAAGACCTTTTCCTCTGCTCTGCCAACATAAACACAAATTACGGCTTGTTCGTCATCGGAAGCATCTTATACTCTGACTTAGATATACACATGGCTCTCTTGAATTATTTCGAATAAAAACGTTAATTGCTTTTGGCTTCGGAAGATAAATTTTATTACAAAGAAATTTCAAAGGCAATTTCGTGCTCGACATTGATTTCATGCGAAAAAGGATGTTCTTCGTTATAAAAGTTAAAATTAAAACGAATTATACAGCAAACGAAAAATTTACATTTTCGGAAAGAATTTTAATTTATACCGTCAGCAAATCGATGAAAAAGTGTGACTTTCAATCGTCTAAGTGGAAATGTCTTCACAATAAAACGATTTAGAATCTTGAAATTTTCTTTTGGCTTGATTTACTACTCATCCAGTTAACGATAATTAGTTTTGTTTTTTCAAGTTTTTGGTTGGGCCAGTGTTGAAATTAGAAAACAGGAAATTTGGTATTGAACAAAGTTTTTTAATTAACATAAATTGGTATTATGAATTTTACCAATGCAGCAGTAATTCTGACTTAAAATTCAATTTATTTTGATTACATTGCAATTACTCTGATGCATTCATCGTTAAACCCTTTACAGCAAATATTTCAAGTAGTTTCTGCATAAACTAGGGCAACCAACATTTACATTTTGTGTTTAAGGATTGGATCCACCCACATGGACGTTGTTAGTTCCGTTAGTAGTAATAAATGATGAATGCAATCATCGAGGCAATAATAATTCTGAATAAATATTATATTATAACACTAGGGGTATAATCGCGCAATTATAGTCGAGGCTCTAATTGACTCTAATTGCGCTATATAACCCTTGTGGGGTGTGCTACTACATATTAGCAAAACAAAAACGGTTTTATAAAGAGATCGATGCATTTTAGAAAACATATATAGAACAATTTTTTGTTCAGTACAATCTTCTGCTTCGTTTAAAAATAACTTGTCTGCCTGCTCTAACTTAATTGAATGGAAGAGTTTTCACTAGGCGAAAAGCATTTATCTGTTTAATTGATTGTATAACCATTTCAGAAACAAATTTTGCGAATGACGTATCGAGGTGTTGTCCTAATTGCTATCAGTTGTTTTGGAAGAAAAAAGATGCATGCGTCCGTCACATTGCCTTTTAAAAAGACCATTTGTTCTGATATAAGTAGTATGACGAAATGCGAAAGTACTGCAAGTGGCAAAAGTCACAAAGTGACAAAAGCGCCTACTTCCAATATAATTACAGGAACGAAAAATTGAAAACCGACAAGTTTGACGGTTTTCCCTTTTCCGTTCCTGTATTTTATTCCCAATAGCAGAATTACGTCCACAACTTTCTCATTTATACGGTCGTGTGCTTAAAACTTTCCTTGTTATCAAGTTTGAGCTGTTTTCAAGGTCTGCCATAGAAAAAATACATTGAAAAAAGAGATAATGTCGATAATGTAGAAAAAAGCATAACAAGTAAATTTAAAAGTACGTGTTTGTATATTTTTTTATCCCTTTAAAGCGACCATCGAAGCACCACTCCCGGAAAAAATATGTTACCCACAACTTTTTTCAGCGTATCAGCATATCTCATTAATCACCAATCGTCATGGCCGTCCTTTGTATGCTATTCGTGGTGGGTGCGAATAGTGATATGACTATTCTCACCAAGTGCGAATAGTACCTAAATGTTACCTACCAAACAAAAGAGGAATTAATTTCGGATTATATTAAACCGTATGAACAAAAATTCAAAATGTTAGTTAATTTTTAATACGATTTCAGACGAAAATATTAATATTTTAAATAATAATAATAAAAATAATAATATTTTTAATATAAATAAATAAATGTGTTAGTTAAAATATTGAATTTCGTCAGATATTTTTGCTTCGTAAAAAATATAAAATGTCAGTTAAAAAAATCAAAATTTTCAGATAAAATATTTAAACATGTTAGTTAAAGTGTCCATGTTTTCAGGTAATTATTTCAAATTTTCAGTTAAATATTGTCCATGTTACAGTTGAAAACATTCAAATATTTATATAATAATAAATAATTTGTCAGGTAAAACCTCTTAAATTACAGATAGCAGAATAATTGAAATCTAAAGTTTTCGAACTTTTAACTGACATTTTGTAATTTTTATCTGACTTTTAGTACTTTTTGTCTAAAAGCTTGGACTATTTAACTGACTTTTTCAATATTTTTAACTAAAAATTTCTAATTTTAAGCTAAAATTTCGTTTTTTTTAAATTAAATTTTGAATTTTTTATTTAAAATTTTCATTTTTATATCTGACGTTTAATACGATCCATTAATTTCCAATCGATATTTCTCAACTAACGCATCGTTATGCTTCACAAGGGTCACTTTTTGTTGTACACTTAGCAACGAAAATAAATCTTTTTGTTAAACCGTTTTCTTGCTTCGTAACGAAAACAAAAAGTAAGATTTCTCTGCATATATTCGGTTTCAAATAAATCACTGCAGAAAACACCATCCATTCCAACATTTCAAATCCCTTATTGATATTATGGTTCACATAAATTATAAAAATATATAAAGAAATGCCAACAACAATCGGAATATGACTGTACCCTGAACGTAACGGAAACGGCGATATTTCATTGCTTGAAATGTTTGAATTTTCTTATGTATCGATCATATTTGCAGTGAAAGTTTATAAAAACACTATCAGGGATAAGCATCATAGACTCTTGAGTTAACTTTGGAGACAATACACTCAGGGTTATAGTAAGAAATCTTTCATAGAAACTTCAACAGATGGCAGCTGTAACCATTTCCGTTACAGTTCGCTAGTTCAATCAATACCTCTAACCGAGACAAATAGATACGTTAGTAAGGTGAATAACTTGACTGAAGATTAGCACTGGATGCCGAAATGTTTATCTCTTCTAATTATCTCCATAACGCAACTGTTCTAGATGTTAGCGCCATGTCAATGACAAAATAATTCAAATAAGAGCTTACATGTTCATAGTAAAAGTAATACGCAATGAGTTGTATCCTTAGATTGATTCCAAGTTTGCGGTCTTTAATCCGTAGAGATTTGAAAAGTGTCGATTAACTTTTCATAGTTGGGGTTACTCAACAACAAATTCTCTGAATCATAGACGAAAACATTAATAAACAGAGAAAATAGTAACAGTGCGACTCAGTTTTCATGTTTTTAGAAGTATCTGCTTAGGTATGAGAGGTAGAGCACCGATTTCTCAAAGTCTCAAAGTTTTGTAAGTAGAAGGGACCAGTATTGGTGACAATGTCAGGCAGCTTGGAGGAAACTGTATTACCGGACAAACGATATTACGGGAGGGCGGTGGAAACGGTAGTACGGTAGAAATGGTAGTACGGTAGAAATGGTAGTACTGTGAAGACGCTAGTAAGGTAGAAACGGTAGTAAGGTGGAAACGGCAGTACGAAGGAAGCGGTAGTATGGAGAAAACGATAGTACGTCGTAAACATTAGTAACAGGGGAAACTGCAATACGGTGGAACCTATAGCAAGGGGAAACGATAGTACGAGGAAATCCAGATTTGATACACTACGTACAAAGATTCAACGCTTCATAGCACACACGTTTTTTCATTTTATGTTTTGCCCTGGACCATGATTTTTGGGAGGGGGTCAAATGGTGTGTTAAGCGTTATCCTACCCGTGGTGACACCTGTTATAGTGAGCAACCCGCATGAACGATCAGGTAACCAACCCTGGTGTAGTAGTGTGGGTCACTTAGCATAAGGATGAGGGGGGCTGCCTTCGGGTAGTACCTAAACGGCACGGGCCGAAGGCAGCTAGGCGCTATCAAGATGGGATGGCGACTTAGTATGGTGGCGGATGATCTCAACAGCAAGAGACAACGGCAGCATACACAGCCCTAGTCAGATGGGCTACCATCACCACCTGGTGACTTCCCTACGAGTCATCGGGAGAAGGAAAGTAGGTTGGGCGCTTGGCTAACTCCCAGACACCGTAAAAACAGTCTTGTTATGAATTCCCCAACACAGCCTCGGATCGGACAGGATAAACGGCAACGACTCAAGCAACGGAAAAAGGACAACGATTTACAATTAGGAACATGGAATGTAAGATCTTTGTTGCGGCCAGGAGGATTGAGATCTCTCACAAGTGCGCTAAGAGCGGCAAAAATTGACATAACAGCTGTGCAAGAAACGAGATGGCCTGAAAAGGACACCATGACCAGTAGCGACTATAAGTTCTACTATAGTGGGAAGAGTAACGACAGTCCAAGAGAGTATGGAACAGGCTTCATGGTCCTCGGCAGAGCTAGAAACGCGGTGATTGGTTTCAGTCCTGTTGACGAGCGATTGTGCTCTCTACGGATAAGAGGAAAGTTTTTCAATTACACTCTTATAAACGTTTATGCGCCTACGGAGGAAAGCGACAACGAGGTGAAGGAGCTATTCTACGAGAAACTGGTGGATGTATATGATGGAGCGCCGAAACGAGACATTAAAATTTTGCTTGGAGATTTTAATGCTAAAATAGGCCGCGAAGTATTTTATCGTCCCACAATCGGTAAACATAGCCTTCACGAAAACTCGAACGAAAATGGAACGCGGGTGGTTGATTTTGCAGCATCAAGAAACATGGTTGTCAGCAGTACCTATTTCCAACATAAAGACATACACAAAGCGACATGGGTATCACCGGATAAACGAACCAAAAACCAGATTGACCATATTTTGATAGATGCACGTCACTGTTCAAATATGTTGAATGTCAGAAGCTGTAGAGGACCGAATGTAGATTCCGATCACTACCTGGTGAGAGCGGCAGTTAGGTCTCGAATATCGGTTCAACACAATCGACAACCGGCATTGGAAAGGTGGGACGTGGAAAACTACAGAACGAAGACATTAAACGTCAATATGTTGACAGGCTGGAGACGAATATTATTGCCGGAATGGTCAGCGAACAACGAAGCGTAGACGATGCGTGGAATCAAATTAGACGGAATGTAGAGAGCGCCGCAGCAGAGACAGTGGGAACGAGAACGGGAAATAAAAGAAATATCTGGTTTGACGATGAATGCCAGAAGGCCATGGACGACAAAAACGCAGCTCGCCTGAAAACTCTAAGTAGATTCACTCGAGCTGGCCAGGAAGAGTACCGTTCTAAAAGAAATTTCGAGAGAAAACTCTTCCGACGGAAAAAGCGACAGCGTGACAAGGAAGTTTTGATCGAAATTGGGAAGTTTGGCAATCGGAAGGAGACTCGGAACTTTTACCGGAAAGTGAACGAATCCAGAAACGGTTACAGTCAACAACCTTTGCTGTGTAAGGACAAGCATGGATTGGTCTTAGCAGATGAGGAAAGGTGCATTGCGAGATGGGCTGAGTACTTTAAGGAACTGCTTACCCCGAACAGACCGCTCAACCGAGACGACGAAAACGACGAATTGCCATTTCAGACTGCGCAACCATACATAGAAGAACCAACGATGCAAGAAGTTGAAGCTGAAATTTTAAAGCTCAAAAATTTCAAAGCCCCGGGGACTGACAACCTACCCGGTGAACTTTTCAAGAACGGCGGCAACGCGCTATGTATGGAGATGCACGAGCTCATCATACGCATCTGGAAGGACGAGGAGTTACCGGAAGAGTGGAAGACCAGCATACTTTGTCCCATATACAAAAAAGGTGACAAATTGGAGTGTGGCAATTTTCGAGGAATCGCTCTGCTGAATATTGCTTACAAGATATTTGCAAATATTCTATATCAGCGCCTTCATCCATCCACGGAATCTACGATAGGTGAATACCAAAGTGGTTTTCGTGTAGGTCGTTCAACATCGGACCAGCTGTTTAATATCAGACAGATCTTGGAGAAGTGCAAGGAGTACAACATTGAAACACACCATTTGTTCGTTGACTTCAAGACAGCCTATGACAGTGTTAGAAGAAGTAAGCTATGGAGAGTCATGGAGGAGTTTCGAATTCCCAACAAACTGATCTCGCTAACGAAGCTAACACTAAACGGAGCTAATAGCCGAGTAAGGATCCGCAATCAAATGTCAGAGACTTTCGACATTGAGGAAGGCCTACGTCAACGCTGCTTTTTATGGCCTTGGAGAGGAAAGGTACCGACCTTGCGTTGAAGGTCAACGACGGAAAAACGTAATACATGATCATCCCACCTACGAATCGATATCGGGAAGATAACGTAACGATCGACACACACACATTCAAAATGGTCAATAAGTTCGTATACCTTGGATCAGAGCTGAACATAAACAACGACATTGCGGACGAAATAAAAAGGCGAGTAACTTTGGGCAACCGGAGTTATTACAGCCTGCTGAAAATTTTAAAGTCCAAGTCAGTAAGCCGAAATTCAAAATGCGCACTTTATAAAATTGTGATCAGACCGGTAGTTACGTACGGTTCGGAGTCGTGGTGCTTGACACAGAAAAATGAACAATCTCTGCATACGTTCGAGCGAAAGGTACTGCGTACAATATTTGGACCAGTATTTGACCGAAAACTGAACCGATGGCGCAGACGCTATAATCACGAGCTCATAGAGCTTTTTGGAGAGCCCGACATAGTCAGAACAACAAAAATAAATAGACTACGTTGGCTCGGTCACGTACAACGAATGAATGAACATCGTATTCCAAAAAAAATTCTGAAGTCCAAACCTGAAGTCAAAAGGAGTGCAGGGCGACCCAAGTCCAGGTGGAGCGACGCTGCTTTTGCCAACTTAAGAACTGTGGGAGTAACCAGCTGGGAGACGTTAGCTGCAGATAGGCCCGGTTGGAGAAGGCCAAGACCCTTAATGGGTTGTAGTGCCGGTAAAGTAAGTAAGTAATGATTTTTGGGAGTCGTTTCCCCCTCGCTAAAATACTACCGAATTTTATTTCTGCTTCATTTACATCAAACTTTACAGACCCTTATGCACCTTTCGGTGTAAGGTCCTTAAACAAATATTTGACCTAGCGACCGAGAATACTTATGCCCCCGTAGCCCTTAGGAGCGGGGGACTCAACTAGTTTTATGATATGCTGTTAACCGAAAATCTTGTTCCACGGTTCATTTGCAATGACTACATTCTTTAACCTATAAATGGTTTGAATTAATTGCGTTGTAAAATATACATAAAGCTATGAAATATGCAAACGTATAAACTGAATTGTTCAGATTCATCAAATTATTTAAAAATTAAATGTAAACGTCGAGAGACCTTGTTTAAAATATAAATTAAAATGTCCAATTCAATCACACAATGACATGTCGCATTTCTCTTTTAATTATTCCATGCGAAAAAAAAATACATTTTACCTTTTCTACGTATTCTATATTTTAAAGGGAGATATTAAATAAAACGTATTAGATCCGATCTTCGTATACCATCTGTCATTTCATTGCATTTTAAATAATTTAGTTACATCAGTTAGTTGCATGTATAACGAGTCTAGAAGTATGCTAACCACAGTCAAGTTCGCGTACACTTATTACACTTTCGTTTTTTGCTTCTAAACAAACCTACATAGCCTTTCAAGAGTACACAGGCACACTGGTCTTACGATTTTGTGCATACGCTCCTTCACACGTAAAAGTTCCATTATACCTATACCATAGATAACTATTATTTGCAAATATTGTACTGAACACACGTGAAGTTTCACTACATGCAAATAATCTTCGAATGACTTCGAATGCTATTGTACGGAAACGAGAATTAAAATTTCCCAAAGCCTCAAATGCAGAATTTTAATTTCTGCGCTTTTGTAACAAAGTTCGTTTATGGCAGTTTATGACAAACGCGTTCAAAGCATTACCGCAAAAATGTGGATGGAATTGGAATGTAGCTTCAATATTACTATTCTCGTATTAGCAGAAACGAATAAAGAATTCGCTTTTATCTACGTATTTAGACGTAAATCGTCATCTGCTAACTATAGATAGCAAACCTAGCTCAAATGGATTTTTCCATCCATTAGACAAAAACGAGAATGTAGAGGAGTACGTTATAATGATGGAATTTATGGGATTGCTTTGTTCCGTCGATCTATTGTAAAATGGTACTCACAGGAATTTTGATAAATTAAACACCTCTTCTACATAACTTTTATGTGGAATTGGTTCAGAAGGTGGAACGCACAAGCTTAATTGATAAAGAGAAGTTATTGAGGGTGAAATAACTATGAAAATATTTGCTTTATTTAATAGAAGGATATCTCTCCGCGGTTTGTGGTTACAAACTAACGAATCATTCCAAATCTTTTGTACCAAATGATATGCGCTAGAGGTTTGTGAAGGACGTAACACTCAAAAGCGTTATTATGCATTTCATAAGGTGCGAAATTACACATATCTCAAGCCGTGGCACATTTCATTGTTTTTTTAGTTGAAAAAGGAAATCGAGAAAGTAATGCGATGTTCTGAAGTTACGGCCAAAGTGATGAATTTTCAGATAACTCTGGGTAAAAGTTTTCACTTTTTCGTGTTTCTCAAAAATATACAGTTTTCATGATACTTTGGCACTCACTAGAATGATATTATCACAACAAAAACCCTTTTAAAAGGGAAATGTGACGCAAGTCGTTGTCCCTTCTTCCAAAACAACTAAAATCAATTTAGGTGACGCTGAACGCTTCGAAACGCAAAAAAACTTTCAAAATATTTTGACGCATTTTTTTAATCAAATGTGAAAATATTTTGAAAAAATTTTTTTTTTGCGTTTCGAAGATTTCAGCGTCACCCAAATTGATATCAGTTGTTTTGGAAGAAGGGACAACGACTTGCGTCACATTTCCCTTTTAAAAGGGTTTTTGTTGTCATATCAGTAGTTTTGGAAGCAATTGAAAGCGATTATCCCAAAAATTTCAAACAAAAATTTGATGGAAGTGGAAAAGTGCTAAATACCCGAAAAATATCAAAAAACCTGATGGAAGTTGAAAAGTACTAGAGAAATCCACAAAAATCCTTAAGAATCCCTTAAACCTAGGAAGCTCCATTGCATGACCTCACTCATGTCGAGAATAACCGAAAAATATCAAAAAACCTGATGGAAGTTGAAAAGTGCTAGAGAAATCCACAAAAATCCTTGAGAATCCCTTAAACCTAGGAAGCTCCATTGCATGACCTCACTCATGTCGAGAATAACCGAAAAATATCAAAAAACCTGATGGAAGTTGAAAAGTGCTAGAGAAATCCACAAAAATCCTTAACAATCCCAATAACCGAAAAATATCAAAAACTCTAATGGAAGTTGAATACCTCACTTACCCAACCGTGACACTCACCACACACATTATTTTATATGGGAGCTTCCAGGAGCCCTAGCGCCCAAACGAAGCCGGTGACCCCATTTTTTTAAAATCTTAGATAGCGTAGAATGCCCATCCGAAGGTCCCTGCAAAATTTAAAGAAGATCTGACCGCCAGCTTTCGAGAAATCGCCAAAAAAGTCGTTTTTCATACAAATGGCAATGCCACAACTAACTAACTAATCCTACGTTAATACATTTTCTTTGGCTTCTATGAAGCAGCACCTTTTGTATGGAAAATAACGATTTTCTAAAGGTCATATCTTCGGATCCCCTGGACCGATTTTAATGAGTGAAAGGTCGATTTCAATCAAAATTTTACGTAGAATCCGATAAACTAGGTCTCAGGGGGGTACGACGCAAGGGAAAAAAGTCAAAACTTAGCTGTATATATGGTTCCGCAGTCTACGAAAAAAAATTTCTGTTTTTTTTGATCGTATGGGGACTTGCGTCACGGGCGCAATGCTACCGCGCGCCCATGATACAGGTGTTGTTCGTTGAGTATTTTGTAAACAAATTGTTTCACGTATCCCCTTTTTTATAGTTAATTTCCATTCATATTTTAAAAAACATTATAAAACATATGCAAGAGATCAGTACGCAACAAAATGGATGCTGATAAGAGACTCGAACTTATCTAGATAAATAATGTCCATAATGTCTTAACTCCTAAGTATATGACATTACGTCTACATTAAATTGAATTGGAAGTTGCCGTAAGGGCAATATTGAAAAGGAATAATATTTTCAATCGTTGCTAAAATGATTCCACCGTTAAAAAAGTACATAAAAAAACGCGATTGTACCGTTATTTAAACTACCAATAATTTGAGTCTGCTGATATTTTCGACTTATTCGTACAAAATCTTTAAATATGGGTAGATAATCCTTATCGATAATAATTCAATCAACCGACATTTATTTTAATATTATAAAATGTACCGATAAAAAGAGACAAACTGGGGATAAACATAAAAAAGTATACAAAATACATACTTAAATACATGTATGGATTACCGATGGAATTAGTCATATCGGTACATAATTTCGAGTTATCGGTATGCGGCTAATAAGCTATGCATTATCGCTACCATATCACCAGGGGAACGAATGTATTTTGTCTCATGCCAATATAAACCACATTAAAAGAGAGAGAGATGAAATTCGTTACCCAGATACCGATGGAATTCGTCATACAACGTGGAAGGTGTACTGGATGAGATTCAGGGTGGCTTCAGACCTCTGTAAGGGTGTCAGGACCAGATTTTCTGCCTCAGGCAGACTATCGTAAAGCTTTATGAAAAGAACAAGGACTTCATCGACTTGGAGAAGGCATTCGACCGGGTACCAAGGTAGATGGCAAAATTAGTGATTGTTTCGAGGTTAATGAGAGCGTTCGTCAGGGTTCCGTCCCCGATTTTCTTATTTCCCCTTCTGTAATTTTATATCTGCCGTTTATGACGACCCGAAAAAATTAACTTTTAAGCGATCAGCGTTAATAAGTTTATTGGGCTTCTAAATTTCAAAACAATTCCAAACAAGACTTTTGTATTAAAACCGCAAAACGCATACAAATTTTCATTAACATTTTTCGATTTACTTCGAAAAAACACGCAAAACCGTCCGTGTCGCGTCGTCGGAATTATTAATGGAAAGTCCCCATGAAAGAGCTTATAAAGCTAGGAAAATATATCAATAAAAAGATATTTCTTCATCATTGTGACATTTACACTGTACAACTAAAGCACACCAAAGCGATACCGACACGTAATACACAGATATAGAGCTTAAGTATCTCCGAAAACAGGAAAGATTAATAGTGTTATTTACGAAAGCTACCGCATCACAAATTGATATTATCGAAGGAATGAGTAATGCCATTTGTAAAGTTAAGTTACCAACAAAACATTACTCACATTTGAGTTAGATACGTCTCATAATATCCGTTTTATGTTTGAGCAGAAATTTACGTGATAGTGACGTATGTTGCTGCCGCTTTTTTACGTTATAACGATGTCTATATGGAGTATCCTCGCCTTGCAGATTAGGGCAAATTAAGATTTAATCTATTCAAATTGAAACCAAGTTACCGCATTCTTGCCAATATTGATACATAGAACCAATTTGTTTTGAAAATGTAAATTGTCTCTGTGTCGTTGAATTAAAATTGTTTTTTCGATACAGCTAAACAAAATTCTTTGAAACTTTTTTTTAATATATTTTTGCATAATTTTAATTTCCATACCGTTCTCGGAAACATTAACATTTTATGCGAAATTAGAATTGGGAAACGAAAAAGTTACGAAAATCTTCAGTTTCTTCGCCGATTTTATACATTTTCCAAAAAATTATAATACAAGTAATGTACTATGGGCAGGTGCATAAAAACCAACATGCCTATCAATCGGGCAAGTCGACAGATTCGGCTCTCCATCAGATGGTATTCAGTCTAAAGAAATCGAGGGAACTTAGCGAGAAAACTCTAGATGCGTGTTTAGATCTGGAAGGAGCTTTCAACAAAATTACTTTTGGAGCAATTAACGCGACAGACGACGGTGAGAAGATTTTGAATGGAAATTACGCTTATTAGGTGGATTATGGCTATGCTGGGCAACCGAATACTGTTCGGTGCACACCGTAGCGGATTAGTCGACAGAGAATGTCTGCAAGGCGGAGTCTTGTCTCCAATTCTCTGGAATATGACGGTGGATGATTCAGGAATTCTAGCGATCGGCTAAGTCGACGATATCGCTTACGAAGAAGTTTTGTGTTCCCTTATGGGAAGAGCGTTTCGCATTGTGGAAGAATGGTGCGGAACGTCGAGGCTGTTCGTAAATCCGCACAAAACCGGGTTAATCCTCTTCACAACGAAACGAAAGTTGGCCGGATTGAATTACGAAATGTCAAGAGCTCTGGGTGTACACGCCACCGTTTTCAATCGGAAATTGTCGCCATCTGTGAATGCTGGAAGGCAAGAAAATTCTGATCTGCTCAGACACCGAATCAGTTAAGCAGTTCAGTTAAGGTTTCATCGAAGCTAGTTCTCCAGTGCTTTGAGATTCTGGAAAATTTGTCAAGAGACAATGAAGTTATATTGACATGGATACCAGGATACTCAGGAGATCGAGGGCTGATGAATTGGCAAGAGAAGGGAGTAGCTCGAAATTCATCGGACCAGAACCTGTTGTTGGTAATAGCGCAGGTCTAATCAGCTCTTCGTAGAAGGGTAGAATGAAAAAGCACCATCACGGAAGATGGAACGCATTCGAGACATGCAGATAATCGAAGGAATTTTTGGGCGGAGGCGACGCCAAAAAGAGTGAATTTCTGTTGAGTCTCAGCAGAGCGTAAGCTGGTTGGGTTCTTAACAGGTCATAAAAGCTTGGGTACAGAGGAAACATGGAGAGGTTAACTTTCAACTGACGCAGTTTCTGTCGGGCCACGGATGCTTCAGGAAATACCTGCAGATTGTCACCTTTCTGCACGACATGCGAGGGAGAAGATGAGACTGCGGAGCACGTGTTATTTGTCTGTCCCCGCTTCGAACAAGAGCGAGGTGAGCTGATGATTGTGAGTAGGTCATATGTAAATGCCGAAAACATAATATCGGAGATGTGCCGCGATGAGGAGGTGGGTTTTAGTTGGTAGGTCATTGAAGAATGGAATCCAACACTACCTTGGTCCGGGGGGCCAGGTGTCTATCAAGTTTCCCCACCCTTGTAAAAAAAGGTCATAACAGCTTAGGCTATCATCTCAGCAAGATGGGTATCATTAACGATCCGACGTGCAGAGGTTGCGGCCTAGAGCCGGAAACGGCAAGATATTTTATATGCTTTGAAATGGTTGAGAACGAGGCTTTTAGGAGACTTTTACTTGAGCCATGAGGAGCAGTTAAATTTGAATTTAGCTGATGTGCTTTCCTTCATTACATGTAGCAAATGTCTAGACGGACCCGAAAGGGGAACTTGAAACAAAAATATTCAAACGGAAATGCAGCACAATAGGCCCAACGAGAGTGTTTTGATCTGAAACACATCAGCTTTAAAGAGAATTGCAATAATTTATCTCAATAGTATTCAATATATAGTTCTTTGTTAAGGATCTGATTTTCAAATAAAGACAACCAACCAAGGGACGAAGCAATGAGGTGATGCAATGAAAATCGCAGTGGTGCTGTGGGAAATTTCGAAAAAAAAGTTGTCTTCTCAAACACACAATAACCGTCAGAAAGACCTCGGTCAATTTCCGGACCAACCTAGAGCATTTTTTTTTTTTTTTTCTAAGGGTGAGGAAACCTTCATAGGCGCCTGGTCGTTTGACGACCCAGGTAGTGTTGGATTCCATCTTTCGATGACCTACCAACTAAAACCTCCTTCCTTATTCTCCATGCTCTCGTCTCCCCGGAACCGCCTCACGGCATTACTTCGGGGAGGGGCTGTGCTTACGCACTTACTCTCTCAGCAGCTCTTCGTTGCTCCTCTCTCCATTCATTTTGTTGCTTCCTCATTATCTTCGCAACCACGTCATCTGCCACTTTCCACACCCCCTCATCGCGACACATCTCTGACACTATGTTATCGGCACTCATATCTGGCCTGCTCGCAGCTATCAGCGCACATCGCTCCTGTTCGAAACGGGGGCAGGCGAACATCACGTGCTCCGCCGTTTCCTCCTCGTTACGACATGACGTGCAGAAGGGTGACTCTGCGAATCCACACCTATGCAGGTACTTTCTGAAGCACCCATGACCCGACAGGAACTGAGTCAAATGGAAATTTACCTCTCCGTGCTTCCTTTCTATCCATGTGGTTACGTTCGGAATGAGCCTATGTGTCCACCTTCCTTTGTCCGTGGAGTCCCACTCCCGCTGCCATTGTCTCAGTGAGTTTACTCTTAATCGCGACCTGACTTCTTTTCTGTTTTGGCCGTCAATTTCCTTCAGTCTGTGGCATTCACTATCTTCTATCAGCGTTATGCATATTGGCATCATTCCGGCTATTACACACACCGCTTCCAGGGAGATCGTTCGGTATGCGCTAGCTACCCTTATGCTTGCCAATCTATGAGCTTTGTTCAATCTCCTCCGGTTCCTCTTCGTGTCCAGCGCCTTTATCCACGCTGGTGCCGCGTATCGCAACATCGATAGGGTAACGCTTGCTTGAAGCCTCCTTATACTGCGGCGCGGTGCAAACCTATTCGGCATCATCCTAGCCAGTGCTGCGTTGGCTTTCATTGCCTTTTCGCACGCGTAATCCACATGGCTATTGAATTTTCTGCGGACATTCAGCATGACTCCGAGGTATTTCAATTGTCGAGTGGATGTGACTTCGTTGCCTTCGATGTTCAGAACAATCTGTCCAGTCTTTCTGCAATTACTAACTAGCATGATCTCTGTTTTTTGGTGAGCCAGCTTGAGCTTTGCCTTTGTCATCCAGCTTTCGACTGTTTCGAATACCTCTATCGTGACCACTTCCACCTCCAACTTTGACGTTCCGGACACCGTGAGGATCAGGTCGTCGGCAAAAGCAATCGTCGTTGCACATCTTGGCAGTGTTAATCGTAACGCCGCGTCATACATTGCATTCCACAGCGTTGGTCTCAGTATGGATCCCTGAGGTACTCCAGCCGTGATGTCTACCATCTTTTGTCCTTCCGTGGTATCGTACGTTAGCACTCGTCGTTCGAAGTAGCTTTTAATTATCATGCAGAGGTAATCGGGAACTCTCATGGCATGTAACGCCTTAGCTATCTCCCTCCAGCTTGCGTTATTAAAAGCATTTTTAACGTCTATCGTTGTTATAGCGCAGAAGCGGTTCCCGGTCTTTTTTTTCGTTCCCGCCTTGTCGGCAATCTCCATCACTTTCTTTATGGCGTCAATCGTCGATCTCCCTTTTCGAAATCCGAATTGGTCGTCTGACAGTCCGCGTTCGCCCTCTGTGTATTTCTTTAGTCTGTTCAGGATTATAGCCTCAAACAGTTTTCCCATTCCATCTAGCAAGCACACAGGTCTGTATGATGATGGCTTACCTGGCGGCTTCCTTGGTTTTGGTATTAGGACCAGCTTTTGTTTTTTCCAGCTATCAGGAAAATGTCCATCGTCAAGGCACTTCTGCATCGTCAGTCTAAACATGTTCGGCTTCGTAGATGCTGTCGTCTTTATAGCTATATTGGGAATCCCATCCGGTCCTGGCGCCTTGTTATTTTTGGTCTTTTTGGCAGCCATCTGTATCTCTTCTATAGTGAACGATCGTTCTTGTCTATCTTCAGTCTCCTGGTCATAAGGAGTTTGCGGCCATGGGACCTGTTCATGCTGTGGGAATAGCCCTCTCACTATGGCGCCTAGCTTCTCAGGACAACTTTCTTTTGGCACCGATGAGCCTCTAATCAGCGCCATCGCAATCTTGTACACTTTGCCCCACGGGTTCGCATCAGCGTCCTGGCACAGCTTCTTAAGACAAAGTTTCCTGCTATCCCGGATTGCCCGCTTTAATTCTAATTTTGCCTTTCGATGTTCGTCATGCCTCGCCGCCCGTACCGCACCGTCCTTTTTGACCCTCTGCATCCTCCTTCTTGTCTTAAAACAGTCCGCGCGCAAGAGTCTTATTTTTTCGTTCCACCAATATGCTTGTTTTCGTCCTTTCTTCGGCTCTCTCCTTCTTGGCATCGCCGCGTCACATGCAAGCACCATGGTTTTCGTCAATTCACCTACCGATTTCTCTTCGTGTTCGTCTTCTGCTTGGAGGTATTCCTTAAAAACTTCCTCGTCAAAATTTCCCGTCTTCCATCTTCTCTCTTTTTCATGAGTCGTCTGTCTTACCGACACCGCGCCCTTCTTTACGGTATATCTCAGTGCCTGATGGTCGCTATATGTGTACCCTTCATCCACTCTCCAATTCAGACTGGGCACTAGTGCTGGACTGCAGAATGTAATGTCAATAATCGACTCTCGTCCGTTCTTGCGAAAGGTAGTTGTGTCTCCCACGTTTGCCAGGACCACATTCAGCCTTGCTAGCGCTTCTTGCAGCATGAAGCCTCTTTCATTTGTCAATCTACTCCCCCACTCGACTGCCCATGCATTAAAGTCTCCTCCAATGTTAACTGGGCTTAGTCCCGTTAGCTCTCCTGTCATTAATTCCAGCATTCGTTCGAACTGCACAATCTTCCATCTTGGTGGTGCATAACAACTAGCAATATACACTCCGTCAATTTTTGCTATCACAAATCCCTCATGAGCGTCTGATACCACTTTTTGTATGGGATACCTTCCCGTCGTCAAAATTGCGGCCATCCCGGCTCTGTCAACAACCCAGTTACCGTTCTTTCTATCGCAACGGTACGGTTCTGCAATAATTGCTACGTCACATTTATTTTCCGCTGTGGCTTGCCAAAGAAGTTGTTGTGCCATGTCACAATGATTAAGATTTATTTGGATCACTTCCATTCTCGTTTCGTCTTAGATTTAAGCGCCTATTTAAAGACTGGGCATCTCGCTCCACCAGTCACGTGGTCACTCTCTGACGTACACAGCAGGCACCTTGGCTGGTTTGTGCACTCTCTTGCTAGGTGGTTTCCTCCTCCACATCTCCTGCAGAGCTTGGATCTATCTTCCCCCTTACAGTTCCTTGCCTGGTGCCCAAAGTCCATGCATCTGAAGCACCTGTCTAGCTGCTGCATTTCCCTTATCGGGCATACAGTCCAGCCCACCTTTATCTTACCGATTTTGAGAATCTTAATCGCTGCGTCCACTGGAAGTTTTATCTCCGCCGTTTGGAGTTCGCCTCTCATTTTTCTCATGCGTATCGTCATTGAATCTAGCTCGTCATTGATGTCACCTTGCTCTTTCAGAGCTTTTTGAAGATCTTCACTTGTCGTGATTTCGTCCATATATCTGCACTCGATCGTCGTCATGTGGGACATCGCTCTCACTTTTGCTGATTCGCCCAGTGCCCTCTTCACTAGGTCTTTATAATCTGCGCTCTTAATATCTGGGCCCTTCTTGAGCTCTAATAGCATTTCGCCTTTCTGCGTTCGTCTTATTCTCGATACCTTTTCGCCCAGGTCCTTGAGAGCTGCGTCACCTTTGATTTTTTTTGAGGATATCAGCGTACGTCATTCCTTCTTCTGCCGCCACTATCAGAGCATCAGCTTTCGGTCTCAGCCTTTTAAGCTTTGATTTCTCATTCCTCTCTTTCTTCTTATTTTTCACCTCCCTCCACTCGCCAAGACTCTGCTTCGGGGTTTGTGCGTCCGGCCTCTTTGTGGTCTTTTCCGTATTCTTCTTGTCATTTTTGCTCCTTTTTGCCGCGTTTCTTGGTGTGGGTGTAGCGTCCGGCGTTTGCTTTCTCTTTGACGTACTTGGGGTAGCTAGCACCGCCATGACTCCGTCTGTTGTCTTCTTCGTGTCAGATTTACTCTCAGCTGTTTCTGATCTCCGCTTCCACGACTTGACTTCCTCTTCTACTTCGTTTAGGCATGCCCGTATACCGACCACCTTCGTCCTAATTATTGTGTGCACATTGTTTTTATCTTGTATAAATTCGTGCAACTCTCTCACCAATTTTTTGACCAACTCCATTTTTGTCGGCGTTGACTCACTGAAATCGACGGCCTGCATACCTTCTCTCCTTCGCTCGTTCACTCTCACGGGTGACCTCGTCATCTTCGAGCTTTTTGCGAACACGGCATACACCTGAGTCTCAGATTGATCCATCCCCTGATCCTCCGATTTCCTCTGCTGGTTCCCTGCTTGATTTTCTCTAATATTCCCTTTGTTCTCTGATTCTCTGATATCAATGAAAGTGAGTAGCAATTGCCTATTCCAGATTGTGACTTCTGTCTTGAGAGGAACGTGGTTAAACTGGCGAAGATTTAACAAAACTACAAGCGTGGTACATTAGATGAAGCTAGCGTTCAAGCTTAACTTAGGGACAGGTTTGCTAGGAATTTCCAATTTATGCGCGTAATGGCGTTAAAAACTGATTATAAAGGCCAAAATTCCTAGAATATATGGTGATGTTCAAGTGATGATGAGGCATTACCTCATTCTGATGACATCACCGGCTAATAGCCAAATACCTCGTCATCGACGTACACTCCGGAGTTGGACAGGGCTCAATCTGTGGTCCAATATTTTTCTTGGTATTTTTTAATGACTCTGACGATGCCCTTCGAGTCACCAGAGGATTAAATTTCGCCGATGATAAAAAGATCGTTCACAACAAAATTTCTACCGAAGACGACACTCACCAGCTTCAGCAATCCATAAACAGCTTCTTCGAGTGGTGCGACAATAATGGACTTGAATTGAACGAGGATAAATGCAAAATAATGACTATCTCTCACAAGCTCTCTCCAATCTTGGCAGATTACCAAATGAATGGCAAACCGCTAAAAAGAGTTCATGAAGTCAAAGATCTTGGAGTGACTTACAAGGACAATTTCTCGTTCAATATTCACCGTGAGCTGGTTTCGAAAAAAGGACATTCGATGTTATCTTTCATCAAACGTCAATGTTACGGCCGGTTCAACGTAGATACAGCTAAGATGCTCTACAACTCAGCGGTTCGGTCCCATCTCGAATTCGCTAACGATGGAAGTTATAGACTTCGTCCATATGTGGACAGATACATTGAACTAAATCTACAATCGCTAGTGAGACGACGAGCGAATGCAGCACGATTCACTAACCGGAAAAGTCAATTCGAAATTACTTCGCGACAGCATCAGCTTGTACGATGGATCCAGAGCACTACGCAACCCATCGTTAATTCGCTTTCCTTTGTTTAGGCACGAATACTCGACGTACTCTCCATTCAATCTCGCTTGTCGTTTGTTTAATATGGTTGCTGCGCATATAGATCCAACATTACCATCACGAGAATTTCGTCGTTTTACACTGGAACTCGATGATTCAGTGTTTGGTTCATTTGGTAATTGCTGACAGTTGTGTTTCCTGATATCATCGCTTCCTTCCACAATTTGATTTTAGTTTTCTATTACATTTATTTGACGACACCATGATGGATTTGGTTTTGTTCTTTCTTTGACGCTGCTTTCTACAAAGTTTTCTTACTTTTTTTTTAATTGCAATTTGACTTGAATTATCTTTTGATTCATCTATGTTCTATGACAAAGCTCTTTAAATCTTAAATTTTTTTTTTTGAGTGATTTTTTTATTTGTATTTGCAATTTTTAGAGCGATTTCTATCTTTTATCATATTTTTATCTTTCTTTTTTAGTTTTTGTTTTTCCTTTGTGATTTTTATTTTGGCCGTGACTATGTTAATTTACTTTAAGTATATTATTTGTAACGTTTTCATGGTTTTAATGAGCGTTATGACAGCAGTCATAACCACTCTTTTTCCATGTCGGCTTGAGAAAAGTAGACAATAAAATTATTATCATATCATATCTAATTAGTGACGCGCATGAATGGATTAACGAGATTCCTACTGTCCCTATCTACTCATTCGCAGTTCGTTTGTTGAAGGATTAACACGTGTTTTTACATCGTTCTTCTATTAACAAGTGTTCTATTAACAAGTTTTCATACAAAGTGTTTTTCTATTGTGCTGCATGCTGCATGCTTGTGACCGTATAACGGTAAATACAATAATAAAGTGTACGGTATATTTCAAGGCTAAATATTTTGTGTATTAAATACTCAAAGTATTTGGATTGAAATATTCTGCAGTGTATTTTGGGGTAAGTGAATTTGCTATTTTGTGAGTGAGTGGGATTATATTTATTGGTTCGGTTAATTAATTAATTTAATTAGATTGAATTAAATTAATTTAATTAATTTAATTAGGTTAATTTAATTTAATTATTTGATTTTATTAAATTGGTTTTGCTTGAATAAATTAAATATAGTTCGAGTGAAAGTGGAGCGTGTGAAAGTGGGGAGTGTGGAAGTGGAGGGGAAAGCCCTGGAGGCAATGGTGGGGGGAACCAGGGTCGGTTCAGGGGAGAGGGGCGAAAAAATTCTGGTTGACGAAACGGACTCTGATGGGTCCGTCATGTCGCTGCGGTCGGGCTATAAGTCCGAAGCCATGGCAGTAATTGAGCGGGAAATGGACAGACGGAAGACAAAGAGGAGGGCAGTTGCTGTCAAAAAGGCAGCGACCAAGCAGGAGAAGGGGAAGGAGGGGCAGGGACCCGCACGGTCGGAGGCCGCTAACGATAGCGTGTCTATGCCGCCGCCAGTGAGTATCCCCAAAAAGAGGAAAGAAGCGACCTCGGATGGCACCTCCGGGGAAGCTATAACGAAAGCAGCAGCTGTCACAAAGGAGCTGCGGGAAATGCTGCTGGGAAAATTTCCCACGAATATGCTGTCGCCACTGTTAGAAATCGCAGCAAAATTCGAAGCAATTATAGCCGCACAAGTGGTAGTCAACTGCCATTTGGAGGGGAGGCTGCTAGAGCGTACGGGGGGTGCGGGAACAGGGGCTATGCCTCAGCCAGCGGGTTTGGCAGGAACTGTCCAAACGACGCAAGGTTTGAACGTACCCATTCAGCGGCAGACTAGCCAGCAACAGCCGACGTATGCTGTTGTACTCGCCAATGCGGTCACTGACGAAGCGGCCACTTCGGATCAGGTAAAGCAGAAGGTCCTGCAAGCCGCTAATGACATGAATGAATGGGTAAGGGTCAAAGCGGTCCGGAAGCTTCCTGGAGCGAAAGTGGCAGTAATCGTCAAGACCAAGGCGGAGGCGAACAAAATTAAAGCTGCGCCTGCCGTATCCGCAGCTGGCCTGATAACGTCCGATGGCAAGAAAGCTGAATCTCGTCTGGTGGTGTAAGGGGTTCCGAGTGACATGTCCGAGGAGAAATTCACCAAGGACGTAGTCAAGCGGAACCTTATGGGGCTAGCAAAGGGGGATGGGACAGAAGCTGCGATAAAAGTGGTGAAGCGGTTGGGGAAGCCTGAATCAGGGTCCGTTTCAGTAGTGTTTGAGGCACCGGCCAACGTCAGGGCCTATCTCCTCAAGGAAGGTAGGCTGTATGTGTGATGGAGTGCGCTGAGGGTTCGCGAATATACGAACGTGAGTCAGTGCTACGGATGTGGAAGTTTCGGGCACAGAATTGAGAAGTGTAGCGTAGGGGCGCGACTGTGCAATAACTGCGGTGTTGCCGGTCACGCTGCTGCTGGCTGCACCAACACTGTGAAGTGCCGGAATTGCGCCCTTAGGGGACTACCCGACACACACAGAGTGACTTCCCAATTGTGTCCCGTATTTCAGAGTGAATGTGCGAGGAAAAGAGACTTCATTATCGCATAATGGATAGTTCTCCAATCCAAACCCTTGGGATTCTTCAGTGAGAAATCTTATAGCGCTACTGTTGATCTGGGGGTTCGTATGAATGAGTCTGGCGTACGGTAAATAAAAACGGTAAATACAATAGTAAAGTGTACGGTATATTTCAAGGCTAAATATTTTGTGTATTAAATACTCAAAGTATTTGAATTGAAATATTCTGCAGTGTATTTTGGGGTAAGTGAATTTGCTATTTTGTGAGTGAGTGGGATTATATTTATTGGTTCGGTTAATTAATTTTATTTAATTAGATTGAATTAAATTAATTTAATTAATTTAATTATTTTAATTTAATTTAATTATTTGATTTTATTAAATTGGTTTTGCTCATCATCATCATCACCAAACTTTATAGACCGTTTATACCTTCCGGTGTGGGGTCTTTAAGCCGCAACCCGGTGGTCATTGACCACCCCCCTCCATACCCTTCTATCCTCTGTCAAGGAGATAGTTTGCTCGCCCAGTGAAAGCCCCCTAACTTCTAAATCTGATTTAATTGAGTCTATGAACCTTCTCCTTGGCCTACCCCTAGGACGTACACCCGGGACATGTGCATTCAATATCCTCTTTGGGAGCCTACTATTACCCATCCTTTGAACGTGCCCGTACCATCTCAGACGACTAACCCTTGCCGCCTCCTCCACTGACCTAACCCCTAAATTTTCTCTGATGTCGTCGTTCCTGATATGATTGTCCCACTGTTCCTTCCGATTCACTTTTGCTATGCTCCTAAGAACCCTCATATCTGAAACCTCCAAGTCATACACAAGGTATCCGCAGTCCACCCAACTTTCACTACCATATAAAATTGTTGGCCTGAAGATTGATCTGTGAATAGCTAACTTTGTGCCACTACTTAATTCCTTCCTGTTAAACACATGAGACCTCAACTGACTGGCCACCGCATTCCCCATTCTCCTCCTTTCCTCAAATTCCCTACTAACTTGCCATCCTCTGAAAACATGGCTCCTAAATATTTAAACTCAGAAACCTGTTCCAACTGCTCCCCATTTAAACTGCACACTACGTCTTTCCTAAATTTGCCAACATGCGTAACCTTTGTTTTGCCGACGCTTATCTTCATCCCGTACTCCTCACATGCTACATTCAGGCAGTCAATCCCCCTCTGCAAATCATCGGCATTATCTGCTAATAGGGTTAAATCATCCGCATAGGCCAGGATTTTCATAATTACAGCCCCAATTTCCACATTCCCCTGCAAATTTGCCTGCTTGATGATTTTGTCCATGAAAATTATGAACAGAAGAGGAGAGAGACAACAACCCTGACGAACGCCCTCATTAACCTCGAAAGCCTCACTAATTTCACCATCTATCCTTACCGCAGCCTTGCTCCCTGATGCTTTTAATGGCGCCCAATAAACCTCCATTAATCCCGTATTCGCTAAGCACCTCGAACAGCTTTTGCCTCGGTACCCGATCAAATGCCTTTTCCAAGTCGATGATGCATAAGTACAGATCAATATTCCTCTCAAAGAGCTTTTCTATAGCCTGCCTAAGACAAAAGATCTGATCCTGACCCCCTCTCAGAGGTCTGAAACCACTCTGAGCCTCGTCCAGAACCTCTTCCACTATAACCCTAACCCGATCTACTAGCACACTAGCATAAACCTTTCCGACCACGCTCAAAAGTGAAATCCCTCTGTAGTTGCTACAAACTTTACGGTTGCCCTTCTTAAAGATCGGAGCAATAACACCGAAGCTCCAGTCAGCGGGTACTACTGAGGACTTCATGGCTAAATTAAAAATCCTACCAGACCCGCTATTCTTAATAAATCCTGTCCTAATTTCGTCTACACCTGCGGATTTTCCTGCCTTCAGCCTGCTGACCTTTCGTGTCACCTCCTCTAATGTAATTTCTTCCTCACCCTCCGAGTTAGCAAACTGATTTCTGTCAGGTGCCACTACCGGATTGACAGATGCAAATAGATCCTGAAAGTAATCACGCCAGGTTTCCAGTACTTCTCCCTTATCCGTAATTAACTGGCCATCTTTACTCAAAATGCTACCGCAGCCCTTCTTTTCACCACCACGCCTAATATCCTTAATCGTCGACCAGAATTTTTTACCCTTTCCTTGACCTGCTTCTTCCAATTCTTCTCCGAACCTCTTCCACTCGAGGTCCTTTGCTTCTTTAACTAGAGCCTTAACCGCCTGACTACAAGCCCTGTAAGCTCCTTTCTTCTCATCCGTTTTATCCTGTAACCAAACCAAATAAAGCTTCCTTTTCTCCAACACAGCCTTTTTGATATCGGCGTTCCACCAACCCGTCCTTTTGTTGCTACCTCCGCTAGAGACACTACCCAGACATTCCTCAGCTGCACTCAAAACAAATTCCTTAAAATTAAAATTTGCCCACTCAGCCTCGATGTCCCCGCAGTCCGAAGGAAGCCCCTCAAAACCTTCTGTGAACTTTGCCATGAAACGAGCCCTAACTTCCTCCTCCTTGAACTTTCCTACGCGAAATCTGCGAACTACCTTTTTCTTCCTTTTAGCCTGACAGAGTTTACCAACCGACAGATGTGCACCCAAAAGATAGTGGTCCGAGCCGAAGGTGAAACCCCTGAAAACACGCGTGTCACATATTTCCTGCCTCTTGTCCTGTTCTATAATTACGTAATCAATTATTGACTTATGATCCCAACTTTCATTGACGTAAGTGTACCGGTGGATCCATTTGTGCTTAAAGAAAGAGCTGGTTACTGCTAACCCATTGAAATCACAGAAATCTAACAACCGCTTTCCATTTGAGTTCAAAGTATCTTCCCCGAATTTGCCTACCACCCTTTCATAACCTGCATTGGTTTTACTGTTTCCTATCCTCGCATTAAAATCGCCCAACAAAACCACACACTCACTTCGCCTTTTTGCCACAACATCTCCTAACTGCTCGTAAAAGGCGTCGAGGTCGCCAGCATTGCTACCCTCGCATGGGCTATAAACACTAACCAGCCGATAAATACCCCCAGCTAACTTAATAGATATCCACATAATCCTTTCATTTACGCAGCGAACATTCAAGACAAATTTTTCTAATTCCTGCTTGATAGCCATTCCAACTCCCCAGTTTGCCCTACCAGACTGAACGCCAGACAAAAACACTTTATAGCCGCCCACCTGCTCTTCTCGCTGTCCCTTAGTTCTAATGTCGCTCAATGCTAAGATATCTACACCGTAATCCTCAGCCAATTCTACCATTTCATTCTTGCGACACCGAAAACCCCCATTCACGTTTAGACTTCCAATAAACAAACCACCAACCTTTTTACATTGCCTGATCGTCAACGATGGGGTACCTGTTATGTCCTGTGCTGGTCGTACCCCGTGACCAACACTCGTCCGAGGCTGAGCCAAATTATTTTTACCGCTTGTGAATACAGTGGGACGGCCTGGTAAGCCGAACCGCACCGGAAGTACAAGCCTCAATGGGGACTTTAACACACGTGCCTAAAGTGCTATGCGCAAGCTCATCCATATTTTGCCAAAGCGATAGCTATGCGAATAGCGAAGCCCGTATCCGTAATTATAAATCACATTGACTTGAAATTGCATTTCAAAATAACAAACAACGAAACAACAAAACACCGATTGCTTCACATTAGAACAACATAACATCCGAAAAACGCGGCAGCATTGAGGTTATGTCACCATTACGATGTTTGAAAATGAGAATGAAAACTTTAATTGAGATGCAAACCTGACAAAATATTGTTGGGGCAGTGGGAAGCCCTATGGTAACCATAATATAAGCGATGATATCCAATAGAAGGTTTAAAAGAAACGAAACAAAAACAATCGGAACTGAGAATTTTGTGGAATTGAAAAATTGAGATATTCCTTGAGCAAATCTGTGTAGCTCGAAAGATTATGGCAACAACATACCTTAATTTATATTGCATCTTAGAAATTATGAATCGAAACGCGAAACTGGCAAAAAATAAATAAAACTTACTCAGAGCAAAACAAACCACGTGCGCACTCACCGCCATCTTGACTTGACTTTGTCTTGACTTGACTTGGCTTGTCATTAAACAAAAAAAAATGCGAAGTTTTTTTTGTTGATGCAACTGATAAAGATAAGGCCCACATGTATTCTGAGATATCAGCGTTATTGCCAGGGATTAAGAAAGTTGATGAGTCTTCTCTTGAGATATTAGGCTCACCAATCTTTGAGTCAGGTTTAGAAAGGATGTTTTCATCCAAAATTGCAACGATCAAATTAATGTGTGATCGTTTACAATTAATGGATGTTCACCCCGCATTGTGTATTTTTAGGAAGTCTTTAGGTAGTTGTAGGTTCAATTATTTGCTGCGTTCTTCTAGGGCATTTCTATTACGTGATCATTTAAAAAATGTTGACGAGATTTTTCGTTCAACTATTGAAGCGATTACGAATGTTAGGATGTCAGAATTTTCTTGGGATCAGGCTACTCTTCCTTTAGCTTTTGGGGGTTTAGGCATTCGGAAGGTTGAAGATTTGGCATTGCCAGCCTATTTATCATCTGTGTATTCTTCATCTGATCTGTCAAATAAGTTGTTAGAAAAATTTAATTTGCAAATAATCGATAATTACATTTTAGAGTTAGTTGAGGAAATTCCTCAAGATTTTATTCCAGGTTATGAGAAGAGAAAGGAGCAGAAAAATTGGGATCTTCCGAGGATCAACAGCAAGTTTTCTAGGATGTTTGATTCTAGTGAACCTGTTGCTCGAGCCAGACTACTTGCGTCATCTACTAATGAATCTTCAAAGTGGCTGCAGGTGGTCCCATCGAGTAATACGGGTTTACTATTAGATAACAATTCCGCGAGAATTGCTGTTGGTCTTCGTTTAGGTTCTCAATTATGTGAAGAACATAAATGCATCTGTGGTGCTATGGTTAAAAAGGACGGCCTACATGGTTTGTCTTGCAAGAAGAAATCAGGGATAATTTCTAGGCACGATGAAGTTAATAAAATTATTTCTCACGCATTGTCTTCCGCAGGATTTCCAAATATAATACAACCACCAGGAATTTCTAGGGATGATGGTAAACGACCTGATGGCATGACTCTAATTCCGTGGAGTCATGGAAAGTCTCTTCTCTGGGACGTGA
>CM055403.1:80107295-80121095 GCA_029228625.1 Pseudolycoriella hygida | reverse complement strand
ATTTTTCAACACCAAGTTTTTAGACGCAAAAATTTAAATTTACCCTAAACGATGTGATAAGAAATAAAAGTCAAATTTTCGCGTAAAAACTGAAAGTACAGGAAAATTGTTTCGTCGTTGGGTCTGGCATTTGTGACGCAATTTTTTGAACTCAACATAATTTTGTTTAAAAATTTTTGTTGCGAATCGAAGCTTAATGCGTCACCCCACTCTGATTTCAGAACTTTTGTAACTGGAAGAAAATAGTTTTACCTTAGTTGATTAATGCGTCACACTTTTCTGATTTCACAGCTTTTGTAAGCAGGCATAAAGACTTGCGTCACACCTCCTCTGTAAGAGGTTTTTTTGCTATCTAAATCTCCAAAAAAGCTCCGGTTGAAAGAATAGTTAAAATTCAAAGAATTATTTCTGTTTTGAATAACAAAAAGCTTTAAGGGAAATACTTCAATGAAACGCTGCGTAATATATGTGGGCAACACATCCTTTTCCGCGACGTAATGTACCATTTTTAAGCTTCATAAATAAAGAAATTTAGACAAGCCAGCGAAGCGAGATAAAACGGTATAATACTTTGGTCATCATCTATGATATACACCAAATGTGTGCACGTATTTACAGTGTGCTATATTCACCTGCTTTACTTGGAAGTAATTATCAGAGTTCGTGAAAAGAATTATTTTACAGAACAAAGAACGCAACATTTCGAAATTATGAGCTCTGACATCAGAGTTGTAACATTTAAAAAAATGGACCGCTAACGTACATCAACTTTTTCTCGTGCTCGGAATGAAATATCATTCGTTTTAACTATTTTCACTTTGAACTGAAAACAGTAAATGGTTTGGTTTAGTTGAAAGGAAGACATGGCTTAAACGTTTCAAAACATGAACTGGGAAACGACAAATAAAAAACAGAATGACAAACTCTCAACATTTTGGTCCATGAGAACTATAAGGGAATCATGGGCGCGCGGTATCGATGCGCACGTGACGCAAGTTCACATACGAACAAAAAATCAAAAAAAAATGTTTTTCGTAGACTTCGGAACCATACAGCTACTTTTTGACTTCCCCCTCTTGCGACGTACGATGTGTGTTTGGGTGTGTGATTGGGTGTTTGAGAAAGAGGTTTGGTCTCAAAGGGAAAATTGTTGGGTTGGGTGTGTATAGTTTATCGAAGTGACAGCTAAAATGGCGGACAAGTGGGTCGTTCAATTTTTTTCGAAAAATCGAAAAAATGCTTCTACTTCCAAAAAAACTGACATCACAACAAAACCCCTTTTTAAAAGGGAAACGTGGCGCGCAAGTCCTTAGAAAAGTGAAGTTCTAATCAATTGGGGTGACGCTTAAGACTTTGAAACGTAAAAAATTCTTTTGAAATATTTTCACATTCGATTAAAAGCAATAACATATGCAAGGGACCCGTACGTGGAAAAAGACTCATACGTATCTAAGTAAATGTTGCCTTAACTTTTAAGTATATGCAATTACGTCCACATTAAATTTGACTGAAAATTGCCGAAAGGGCAATATTGAAAAATCCATTCAACACAAAAAAACCTTTCCAAATCTCTAAAAAAGCCCAAACATTAAAAAAAGTTAAAAAAGTTATAAAAGAACTAAAAAAAATTGTTTACTCGTTATCCCACCGAAAACTTGCCATTACATGTATATGTGCACCCCACGGAAATTACTCATAACATGTCATTCATTACATGCTATTCATTACATGTAGCCCCCACCGGAAACTTCTCATTACATGTATATCTGCATGTAATGACGCGTTTTCGGTTGGGACACCGAGTAAAACAGCATACAGTGGGGCATGCTTAATAAGTCATCCATTCTGGATAATTTCGTGACACTCGCAAACTCGTTCGTGTATTTTTAAGCAACTCGCTTCAAAAACTGTTTTTGACTCTTGTAGTTGTAGTTGACTCTTGTCTACACTCGTCAGAAAACAGTTTTCAAAGCTTTTTGCTTAAAAACACCCTCTTGAGTTTGGCTCATTTCACAAAATTAATCCCTCATGTAATGACTTGTTTCCGCATCCCCCACTGTAATCTGCTATTTCACCAGGGTTGGGTTAGCGTCGTTACGCTTATTCTTGCAACACGCTAGCAGCGATTAGCTTATCACACAACTAGCGATCTCGTTTCGCTACTCGCTATCTTTTTGAACTAAATTGATGTCCACATAAGCTGAGGTGTGATTTTCATATTTTGTTTAAAATCTTTCATTTAACATTTCAAATGTTGGTCTGCCTTACGATGTTTTATGAAAGGAAGCAAAATTGTGTGAAATCCACCATACCCACTTGTTCTCTCTTAGATATTATGTAATTAATTATCTTCCTTTTTCCACAATTAAAATGTGTTATTGTTATTGACCAATACAATTGCATTTACACGGATAAGTTGTTTAGTTTTAGGTTAATCATTGGTACAAGGTTTAATTTTTAAATATCAGAAGCCGATCGACTATTAAAATGTTTTGCGAATATTTTTTTTAAATTGAATGACACTCACCGCTGGCTGATAAGAAATTGTCAATCAGAGAAGTAACTAAAGGTAATTTTATTTTCGTAATTTTTCTTTTCTTTAAAACCTTCAAGATAAGAGGGATTTCCTTTCTTATTTCGCAGAGATATAAGTCAAAAAGTTTCACCGATATGTACAAAAACCACGCCGGGCCCTAGTAGAGACTCAGTTTTAGGGCCTTAGCTGAGTTAAGAGGCCCAAAATCAAAAAAGTTTCTTCCATGCATCGAACAAAAAAAAAATTCATTAAAATCAGAAAAGATTTACGCGAGATATGTATGAAAGACCAAAAACCACTGAAACGGCCCTACCTCGTGGGCCGACAGTGCCCAAATTCAATCCCATAAAAGATTTTTCGATTACCTTTCAGAGTAAAAAAGTAGTTGAAGGACGGTTGAGTTTTGCTCTTAACGTATTGCGGTGACATACGGACGAACGGAATTTTTTGCATTTTTCTCTTATTTAGACCACCAATCAAAAAAGTAGCCAACTCCCTGGTCGAAAATCGACTGGTTACAAACGTCGTGGGAAACTCATAAGACCACTTTTCGTAGAACTTGTTCTTCGTACGGGTCTAAAAAAGACGCCGCCACCGCCGCCAAAAATTATTTTGACCTACGCCGAAATGAATGAATGAATGTTACTTTTATTGTCTAGTATCTTCTAGCTGACATGGTGAAAAAAGAGTAATTATACGGAAGTCAAAATCCTCGTTAAAAAACCAAAAACGTTACAATAATTACTTACACAGTAAAATTGCAATAACATGAATTCGAAAAGTAATTTAAAAAACAAAACAAAGAAAACTACATAAAGAAAATATTGAAATTAAAATTAAGAACATTACAAAAAATAAATAAAGTATAAAAATCATCACAAATATCGCCGTCAAGGCAGTCGTCAAAATGCGTCGTCGTCAAGAACTGAGAAAAAATAATCAAAAAAAAGTGTCAGCGCCGACGACGCCGCCATGGCTCTATTTGAAATAACTTGAGTGAGATCATAAGAAAGGACATTGAACTGAAAGTTATTTGTGAATTTCCTTTCGTTTTATTGTTTTCGATCTATTTTGTGAGAATTTATGCATTCGACTTAAAAGAATTTTCAATTTCCATTGGATAAATATCTCTGAATTGCTTAATGAAAAATGTTTCCATAAAACGTGTGTAACATTCAAGCGAAAATGAAAAATCTTACCAATTTATAAAAAAAAATTTATACAATTTCATTGATATTTCGTCTATTGCATTTTATTGAATCGAAAATTGAACGTAAATCTCTTTCATTTTCATAATGTTGCACTGTTCAATCAAATTCACGTTTCTCTTCGTTTGACACAAAAATGTATTTTTCATACCCGTATGTGCAAATGGATTTTATTTCAAGAAGATTGAGAAAATCGATTTCATGAATTTGACTTGACATTTTTTATGGGATTAATGAAAATAATGTACGATTTCAGTCAAATCGTAATTCAATATGTTGAATTAGGGCTTTTGCCTTCACAGATGTAAAATTTTTGACTGTCAGAGTAAAGCAAATGTGTTACACACATAATATTATAACAAAGAATTTCACTAATCAAATGAATTAAGTGAAATGACTAAATTACGCGCAATCCACTTCCATCGTCAGCATCATCTCAACGTAAAGTTTACAACAAAAGGAGTCGAATGCTTGTTCATCCATCAAAGCACATACTTACATTCATTTACGACCATTCTGCTTACGCTTGGGTACCTCAATTTGTCAATCTCACCGCTGCGTTTGCCGAACGGTCGTTGATCATTTCGGAAGGCACTACTGGGTAAGGCATCCCCCCTGTAACGTTGTGTAATGCTACGCTCAGACCCTCCCCCCTCTCAGCGTTACGTCATTTATGAACGGCCCCTAATGAAAGCGCGTTGATAAAGTTGCATTGAAAACTGAAATTATCGTTTTCAATATTTTTAATTTCGATTTCGCCAATTGAAAGAATTAAAAAAAGGGATATATATTTTCACCTACCTAATTTATACTTTTTAAGCAGCAAATTTAATGTTTTTATCAGCAAATTTATTCTTTTTTTTCTGCAATTTTATTCTATTTGTTCACAAAATTATTTTTTCATCAGCAAATTTATTTATTTTTTACCAGCAAATTTATGTTTTTCCTGTCTGCAATTTTATTTCTTTAAATCAGCAAAATTAAATTATTTTTTCAGCAATTTTTAACAGCAAATTTATTATTTTGCGTTCAGCAAATTTATGTTTTTTAAGCAGCAAAATTAGTATTTTTCAGCAACAAATTTTTGCATTTTCACCAGCAAATTGAATATTTTCCAGCAGCAAATTTTTAGTTTTCCTAGCAGCAAATTTTTAGTTTTCCTAGCAGCAAATTTATGTTTTTTTAAGCAGCAAAATTAGTATTTTTCAGCAACAAACATAATATTTTCCAGCAGCAAATTTTTAGTTTTTCTAGCAGCAAATTTTTAGTTTTCCTAGCAGCAAAATTATGTTTTTTTAAGCAGCAAATTTTTAGTTTTCCTAGCATCAAAATTAGTATTTTTCAGCTCGGGCGCACGCCTGAACGCTCGAACAAGTCAAATCTTACAAGAAAATCCAAGTCCTACAGACTGAACAATTAGTCCGATTTTTGCATGACACATGATTTGAAATAAGCATTTACTTGTATACTTGTATAAAGAAATTCATTTTGCGAACTTTGGATCTCTCAAATTTTCTGATAGCGGTTTTCACCTAATAATTCAGGGAAATTAAAGAAAAATGGGTCCGCTTATTGGATGCTGTTTTTTAATCAATCCCTCTCTTTACTTCGTACTTCTTATGTTCACCACACTTCTCAATTATCGCAACAAAAACCTCTTAAAAGGTAAAGTATGACGCAGGAAGTCGACTTCCAAAATTTTCTTCAGAAAAGATTTTCTCCGAAAAAAAATTGCATCCAAGATTGCGCCACTCTGACAGCTAGTAGCCATTTTTTTATGACCCCAAAAAATTCTCCTCACCAATCTATATAACTTTGCCAAACATTCCGGAGCTAAAATTCGAAAACCAGAAAAACATAATTTTTTGCTCACGAAAATCCAAGATGGCGCCCTTCATAATAATGGGAACAATAGAAAACACAATTTCGTATGGAAAAATGTCATCTTGAAACCTCGATATCTCAGCTCATTCCACCGATTATGATGACTGTGGCTTCGTTTGAAAGCTGCTGCGACGTGTTTTTTTCAAATAATTTGGAGGGGAGGGGGACAGAGGGGAAAATCGAAAAGTTCGCCTATATATGGTGCCTTGTCCCAAAGTTTTTTGTATGGGGTTTTTTTGGTTTGTGGACTTTTTTTTGTGGTAAGGGGACTGCGTCAAGCTCTCCGCTACCGCTCCGAGCATGATTTAGTGCATATACGTCCTATGTAGTTACCCCACACGAAAGTTTCAATCTTTGTTCAGTTACGCTTCGACACTCTTTGGGATATGCTTCTATTTGCAATAAATAAAAGCTTATGCGAATGGGAAGATGTCCATGAAATAGTTCATGAAGATCTTTATTGCTGTCAAAAAAAAAGGATAACGAACTCCAATTAAGAGAATTATTGGAAGAATTATCAAAGTTACTTGTGAATATAAGGTCATACACAAAGTATTTCGGTGTCTGTAACTTTTCATGGGAGGCATGTACCTTTTAGAGCAAAAACAAGTTTAGGGTGATCGGTTGAGCCGTTTAGAAGAAAAAGTGGTGACGGACAGACAGACAGACGGATATTTTTTTTCCTGATTCGTCATCTCTAGACGATAATAAATGTATCCCACTAACTCCCAGCTCGATCTACCCCATGTTACAATAATTTGTTTGTAGTAAACGTATGGGACCTCTGTACTTCGTACTGCTCCAAAAACTTCAAATGAATCATTTTTTACTTTTTTGCTTAAAAGTAGATGACCAAAATTAATAAACTATCAAAACATAAGCTTCGCGGACCCATACGAATCCCGTTGCAAGGATTCGCTTTGCATGCATTCCCGTTGAATTTTTTTTTTATTAAATTACTGATTATGCATATTCATCTCGAAAACCCGTACGAAGAAGCATTGTAGAAAATTCGTTTTGGGCCTGCCTGAATCCTCGGACATCCTTTGTCCTGTTTCCATGGAAAAAATGTTCCCCCCAATTTTCTCTACAACATAGCAAAAAACATATTTTTGTGGTAGGGCCGACCTAGGGCCTTAAGGAGAGGCCTCGGACCCATACTTCCATTGTCAAAAATGTTCCCCCTAATTTTCTCTTTAACTTTGCAAAAAAATGTTTTTTGGGGTTGGGCCGACCTTTAGGACAGACCTAGGGCCCTAAGGAGAGGGCTCGGACACATACTTCCATGGACAAAAATGTTCACATCAACTTTCGCTGCAATATAGCAAAACAAAGTTTTTGGTGTAGGGCCGACCTTCAGGACAGACCTAGGGCCCTAACTACAGGCCTCGGCCTCAATATTTTTCTTGAGGACTGTTAGGCCCTCTATTACCTCTTAAATAGAAAAAGAATCAGAAAAATCGGAAGGAATTTACTCGGTGTGGATGGGGATGTTGACAGGATTACCTTGCGGTCGAACGTTAGTAGCAATTGTTCATCACTTTTCTTCATCGTCCAAGATTCGCATCCGTAGATCAATTGTGGAGGGATAAGTGTTTTGTAAATATGGTACTTCGTTTTCTTTGATATTAACTTTGAACGTAAATGTTTAATTAGACCATAATAGCATCTGCTTGCCGCCATGATACGTTTGCACATTTACGTCAAATTCGTAGACGCCACACTTTATTTTGCAGGTTCCGAAATTAATTTTGCAGAATCGAAAAGATAATTTTGCAGATCGAAAAGTAAAAAATCTGCTGCTAAAAATTAAATTTGCTGATTTTAGCATCAAATTTTGCTGATTGAAAGCAATAAAATTGCTTCCACCAAAATAATAAATTTGCTGATAAGTCAGCATTAAATTTGCTGATAAAAAAATAAATTTGCCGAAAAAAAAGAGTAACTTTGCCGAAAAAAAAGATTAAATTTGCTGGTAAAAAAAATAAATTTGCAGAAAAATAGAATAAATTTGCTGATGAAAAAAATAATTTTGCTGCTAAAAGTAGAAATTTGCTGCCAAAAAAATAGATGCCATTAAAAAAAATATGAATACAGTTCCTAACGGTGTGACGTCAGCAAATGTTGTAGTAAATATACTCATCAACGTTGCCATTTTACATGGAATAAACTCCAAAGTGTATATGTACAAATGTTTCGAAGATTACTTTAAAGATATAATAAGGACATTACCTCAGGGAAACAGCCTAGCGTAAATACTGTTCCTATGAACAGAATAAAGGAATCAATAAGAAATGACAAACCATACATTTTCGATGACGATATCTAATACCAACGTTCAAATGAAAATTAATGAAGACGTGAAATCATTACGAATAAATAACAAAAAGACAAAGTTCATGATAATTTCGGATAATTCCAGGAAAGCAGAATTAAAGACGAACGGTAAATTCAATAGCTGAGTGACTTAACAAGTAATGTAACTACTGAAAAAGGAAAAAGGTTGAAAAAAACAAATCTCGACAGAAGTATGTTTCGAAAATCTATTAACTAAAAGTATCATGACCTTTAAAATATTTTCTCTACAAGTCCGAAAGAGTAAATAATCTACTTTTGTCCAAGATTTGAGTAATTCGAAGAAGATTGTAAATCTAAAATAACACTTCCTCCTTTTTAAATTTTTAATAATCATTAAATATGAAGCAGATAAACGACTATCCATTTCTTACCTATAAATTGTGCCTCTGAAAAGCAAGAAGATGGTACTTTTACAAGATTACATAATTATCATTTCGAAAACCCTTATAAATATGCCATGCGCCGCCATGCCTAATTTCTGATAGCATAGAAGTGTGTACTGTACACACGGAACGAAAAGCCTAACATGTAACTTATGTACCAGTTATATAAATACAGTTTGTAAGAATATCGCATAAACAAAGAATTTTCGTATTTAAAAAATGCTCAAGGCAATAATTAAGCAGTGTTTTCATCAGCGGCATTCTTAACATTCTCTGACCTCTCGACATTATTTTAAACTTTTTTTGTTATTAACGGAATTACATTTTGATTAACCTTTATAATGTTGGCCTGGAAGGATTTCGATTCAGATTTTTATTTGATTTATTACGTTCCAGAAGTACCTTTCAGTAAAACTGTGGCGGGGCCAGCAAGAGATTGTTAGGGGAAATTGATATTGATTGAAGATGGTTCATATAATAACTTTCGCCAATTCAATACAAAAATGCGACGGATTGCAACGTTTCATCCAATGCTAAAATGAGCATTATTTCCTTAATGTTTTCTATTATTCTAATATAAAATAAAATCAACAAATATATTTATATTATCATGGGCGCGCGGATGCAAAGCGCCCGTGACGCAAGTCCAATTAGGAAGAATAATTTTCGTAGACTGCGGAACCATATATGCAGCTAAGCTTTGACTTCCTCTTCTTGCGACGTATCCCCCGGAAATTATTTTTCCCGGATTGTACGGAAGGCGAAGTGTCTTTTCACTTATTAAAATCGGTTCAGTGGATCCGAAGATATGACCTTCAGAACATGATTAT
The DNA here is from genome assembly GCA_029228625.1 of Pseudolycoriella hygida. Taxonomy (NCBI): domain Eukaryota; kingdom Metazoa; phylum Arthropoda; class Insecta; order Diptera; family Sciaridae; genus Pseudolycoriella; species Pseudolycoriella hygida. The sequence goes on along the minus strand of CM055403.1, from coordinate 80,111,896 downwards.
TTCCTATATTTGCATTTGCATAGATGCCAAAGTTAATGAAAACATCCTACGTTAATTAGTTAGCAACTTAGTTAGTTACTGGTTTCCATTGGCACTTGCATGAAAAACATCTTTTTTGGCACTCGCTCGAAAACGACTCGATAACCTTTCTTGAAATTTTGCAGGGGCCTTCGGCTGGGAATTCTACGTCATATGAGATTAAAAAAGGGGGAGGGGGAAATACCGGCCTCATTTGGGCGCCAGGGCTCTTAAAAGGCGCCATATAAAGGCCATATGTATGTGTTTGTGTGTGTAATGTGTAATGTGTATGGTAGCACATTTTGTGAGAGATTGAAATAGAGGTTTGGTGTTAAAGGGAAAGTTGTTGGGTTGATAGCCGTGAAATATCGCCAAAGTCAAATCGCCAAAAAAATATTTGGCGATACTTCACAAATTGGAGATACTTCACACATTGGCGTTTTTTCTTGGCGATATTTCACACTTTGCCGATTTTTCTTGGCGATTTGACACGCCAGCAAAAAATGATGAAACGCCAAGAAACACCGCCAAAGTGTGAAGTATCGACAAGAAAAAACGCCAAAGTGTGAAGTATCGCCAAGAAACTAGAAAAAACACAAAAGAAAAATAATTACATTTTTTGGCGATATTTCACACTTTGGCGGTTTTTCTTGGTGTTTCATCATTTTTTGCTGGCGTGTCAAATCGCCAAGAAAAATCGACAAAGTGTGAAATATCGCCAAAATAAATCGACAAAGTGTGAAATATCGCCAAGAAAAAACGCCAAAGTGTGAAGTATCGTCAATTTGAGAATTTGGCGATTCTTCACACTTTGGCGATTTGGCGGTGTTTCATAGTTTTTTGCTGGCGTGTTAAATCACAAAAAAAAATCGCCAAAGTGTGAAATATCGCCAAGAAAATTCTAGAAGTGGTCATATCAAAGTCGAAGCAACTTTTACATCTTATAGTTCTAGAGATATGTATCATCCCTCCCAATTCTAGAAGTGGTCACATAACAGGATTGGGACATTTTTAACCAAAACTCTGAAACACGTGTTCTCTAAAATTTCATTATCTACAACTTTACCTTTGACAGTAAATCTACATATTGTATGGTTGTAAACTGTTTTCGTATATGGCCAAGAAACTCAATTTCGTCGATTCCATTGATCACGGTGCCCATACCCTTGATCCGATTCGGTTGATGGGTTGAGCCGTTTCGAAAAAAAGTGGAGACGGACAGACTGATATTTTTTATCACATTTGTTAGGCGAAAATTGATACTTTGTCACCTCATTTGAGGTGCGAAAATTGATACTTTGTCACCTCATTTGAGGTGCGAAAATTGAATTTTGCATGGGTAGTTTGTAGCGGGATGAAAAGTATATTTTCGCCCCTCATTTAGAGGTGCGAAAATAAAACGAGGTGCGAAAATATTTTTGCACCTCCAAATGAGGTGAGAAAATAAATTCACATCAAGTTGGTTATGCTTCATATTCAGTCATTCTAATCGCTCACTTAATCTAAGCGCTCACTCAATGCACAATCCCCGTGTACTGTTATACCAAATCTGGGAGCACTTATTCTAAGTACTTACTCAATGCACAATTCCCGGCAATGGAAACAAAAACAAGAACAAAAATGTATATCCAGTAATCACAAATGTCTCTACACAAAAACAAATACTCCCAGTCTTGAGTTTTGATAGTCTCTTATTAAAAGTGTAAATATGGACATAGGAGAAAATAGTAAATTTTATCAAGGTTCAAAAGTGCTTATTCTAAGCGCACACCCCATGTTAGATCCCCGTGTACTGTTATACTCTTGTAATCCGTCGCAGCAGTGGAACAAACAAAAGTGTATATCCAGCAACCACAAATATCTCTACAAAGAGACAAATGTTGGTAGTCTCTTTTCACAAGTGTAAAAATAAGAATAGTAGAATAGTAAATGTTGCCAAGGTAAAATTGAGTACTCTGTAAAGAGCCTACAAAGCTTTCCGTTGAGGAATAATGAGTATTTTCACTCGAACTCAGACACTGTTTCGTCGAACTAGGGCTTCTTTTACCACAACTCATCAGTCAGTGGCGAGTAGTTAGAGAAACTTGTCCTAGTACGTGCACTGAAACAGTCGGAAAGACGCAGTTTGAAATAAATAGTTAGCGCTTTCAAAGATGATTTTAGATATGTATCCGACATGGCCTCATAGGGTTTCGTTTTTGTAGTTTGAAGAATAACTTTTAACGTTAACAATCAGCGAAGTCAAGTATATATATACACACACACAAAATTCAGTGAAATTTATGAAGTCAACCATATGTGCAGAAAAAGTACTGAGTAAACTTACCTTATCGTTCTGCATTATGAATTTCAGGGAAACAGGAATACAGCTGAGCAGAAAACTCGAAAAACACAAAAAAGCTTTTCCAAGAACGCAAATTGTGCTGTGATTGGATGCAGGCTTTAGTACGGTGTGGAGATATGTCTTCGCAGGAAAATTTATGGAAAATCAACCATGTAAGCCAAGGGGTAAAACACTTCAAAAATCTCCCGCAAGAAGAAAATTTCTTTGCTAAGAAGTGTATACATAAGTTTACAGATTTAGAAAAGGTTAGGATGTAAAAACTCACCACGTTTCGGTTAGGTAAAGACGCTGAATTGTTTTTTACGAACGATTCTCTTCCCACGAAAAAATTTGGGAGATAGAAAACACCAAATTGTTTCTCATAAACGATTTCCTTAGCATGAAAAACCGGGGTTATGAATCCTTTCTGAATTTCACGCAACAATGAAAAATTGAAAAGATATTCCTTGCTGAGAGGTGGATACGTAAGTATAAAATTAGAAAAAGTTGGGGAGGAAATCACTCACCAAATGAATGTTGAGAAAATTCAAAACTGGGAAAAATCAAAAATTGGTTTCTGCGAACAAATTTTTCTCACGAAGAAAGATTGTGACTTAGTATATGATTTGATTAGATAAAACGATTGAAAATTTCAAATGGAAAGGATCAAAGCAGAAAAATAAGCTTACTTATTTATATTAAGTTATCGGTCGCGAATGATGAAATTTTAGGAGGGAAAACTATGAAAAAATTCAGATGGTTGTTCCTTGTGACATTTACTTTGGTTAGGCGAAAATTGATACTTTGTCATCTCATTTGAGGTGCGAAAATTGATACTTTGTCACCTCATTTGAGGTGCGAAAATTGAATTTTGCATAGGTAGTTTGTAGCGGGATGAAAAGTGTATTTTCGCCCCTCATTTAGAGGTGCGAAAATAAAACGAGGTGCGAAAATATTTTTGCGCCTCCAAATGAGGTGAGAAAATAAATTCACATCAAGTTGGTTATGCTTCATATTCAGTCATCAAAGTATAATGACCAACCTGATCATACGAATTTTTTATTGATGAAGAAAGTAAACAAAAAATAATTAATTCTCGACTCTACGGATTCCAGTCAAACAAAATGCCACGACATAGTTTAGGATCACAGGATTACTCTAAAGTAGTTCATTTGCTGATCTGGCAGATATTTCTCGAGGTATAAGAGTTTGGAAAAACAACACAGTCGAAAGTGTTTTTGAGTTACTTTCTATGTTTTCTGTGAAATTCGTCTTTTGTATGCTTAGATGTGTTAAGTTATCTACAATAATTGTAATAGTAATAAAGAGTGTGAATCTTTTTCGGGAGAAAATATGAATTTTCGCCTAACAAATGTGAAAAGTTTAATTCATAATTCGGGGAAAAATAGAAAATTCTTAACTCGGTTGAAGTCTGTGGCCTTCGCAGAGAAATTGCAACGAGAGTAAAGTTTGTGGCACAAGCAGAAAAATTGCAACTCAAGTGAATTGCAAACCTCACTCTCGTTGCAATTTTTCTGCTTGTGCCACAAACGTTACTCTCGTTACCATTTTCTCTGCTTTGGCCACAGACATCAACCTTGCTAAGCAATTTTCTATTTTAAATAACTATTTTTTCATGACAAGGGGAGAAAATAGAAAATTGCTTAACAAGGTTGACTCTGTGGCCAAAGCAGAGAAAATTGCAACGAGAGTGAAGTTTGTTGGCAGAGCGTAGCGAGGTGCAAAAACTTACTTTTCATCCCGCTTCGAACTACTCAGGAAATTGTTAAATATGTATTCTATGAAATCAAGAAGACTTGTAAACGATGAGATTATTTTGTACAAAATAATTCATCATCGTATGGACACGATTCTATATTCTATTACACGCATGGAAGCAGTACGCGAAGAGATAAACCGACTTTTTACGCACCAAATTATTCAAGCAACTTAGTGCAGAATGAGCCGCTCCACAGAATGCAGGATCATCACGATGAATACTTTTTTTAATGTGATATTTTTATGGAATCATTTCAATCATTCAAGAATTCAGTGATGAATGCGAAGATCCCTGGTCGTGATATTGGTCGATTCCTAAATTGGATATTGGATTGTTTTGGACTGTTTCAGGAATTGTTGTTTTATCTTGTTTTATTTTATTGGACCCGTACGAAGTACAAGAGGTCCTATACGTTTACTACAAACAATTTTATTGTAACATGGGGTAGATCGAGGTGGGAGTGGGGGGGATGCATCTATT